>CM053582.1:143041686-143058358 GCA_028627135.1 Pseudochirops cupreus
ACACACACACACACATATACACACACATATATACCCACCTATACATATACACACACACACATATATACATATATACCCACCTATACATATATACACATACACACACATATATACATACATATTCCCTTCAACTATCCTAATACTGAGAAAAGTCATGAGTTAACAAATATCGTCTTTCCAGGTAGGAATGTAAACAGTCCGACTTTAATAAGTCCCTTATGATTTCTCTTTCCTGTTTACCTTTTCATGCTTCTCTTGCTTCTCGTATTTGAAAGTCATGTCCATGACTATTAGAAACCTTTGAAGATTATTAGCTGGGAAACTCTGATAACCAGAACTTTGGTAACTACAGAACAACTAATCGTTGCCTATTTGTGGTGTGCCTGACAAAAATATGAAGGACGATTTCTTATCCTAAGATAGGAGCTATTTCCCACTGAAATACTCTGCTTTGAATCAGGGCAGAGTTCAGAACAAGGCAAGGCCAAAGAAACCAAGGAAGCAGAAGAATAGATGGAAGCAAGGTAGAGACTGTCTGATGCTGCTTGAAAGGATGTGAGCTTGCTGAGTTGATGGGGTGGAGGACAAATCAATAAAAATGCAAAGAATCTCCTTGTTTGTATAATCTATGATGTAGAGTGGTAGCATCTGTCTTTAACACGTTTACCATCTTTTTTTAGCCATGTACACTTACTGACTTGTTTGCACATGGGACTAGTTTTGAACCTAGAAGGAAATATATAAAATGGTCTTGGCTATGTCAGAATCTGGCCTACTCTGGCCTGTTATTGAAGTCTTATCAATGTTGTTTCAATTCTTGTCTTTTGTTTTGTCCTGTTGCTTTGGTTCCTGCATATTTTCTGTTCCTAATTGTCTTACTGGACTTACCCTTTGAAGTCTATGCCTTCTGGATCCTGCTTGTTTGCCTATTGTTTGGTGTTCCTTAGCGGTCTGACTTCTGCTCAACAGAGAGTCAGTATGATAGAGAGGAAAGGGCTGCATTTGGAGCCAAAAGACCCAGACTTTAGTTTTGGCCCTGCTACTTGCTAGCCATGTGACTCTGGGCATGTTCCTTTTCCATGACGAACTTTAGCTTCCTCAAGATGGGGGTAATGATATATTACTATTCCATTTATCATTTATCCCAGTCTATCATATATAATACATTTGTACTACACTGTGTAGAGGGCTGGCCTTGGAATCACAAAGGCCTGGTTCAACTCCTGCCTCTGGCACATATTGGCTGTTTGAATAGGGGCAAGTTATTTAACTTCATAGTGTAATAACCAACTCTCTGTATCAGCAGTCAGCAGACGGTGAATCAAATAGGCATGGCCTCCTGATTTAGTATGAGCTAGGAACTTTTTACATTGGTAAATAAAGTTGCTTTTTATTTAAAAATGTAAAAACCGTTCTTAGCCCACTGCATAAAAACAGACCAGAGTAGTATGCTAACCCCTGCTCTAGACTATGAATTTCAGATGAAAAGCTAGTAATGGAAGGAATTTCCTCATTAGTGAGTTCCTTATGCCAAAGAAATCACAAGTCCAGAACTACATAGACATAGGGTATCTCAAAAGCCTTAGTGCCGTTTTAAGCTATTAAAGTTTAAAGTCAGAGTTCAAAAGCCATCACACAATTTCATATCCAAAAGCCATCCCTCTAGCTTCATAGTTTTAAGCTATTTAAAAAAAAACAAACTTAAAATTGCACTAAGAATTTTGAGACACAATGTGCATATGTGTATGTATAGGTACATATGCACATGTAATATTATATACATATATAATTGTTATGTATTATTTACCATATTTTACTTAATCTGCTTTCTAGAATTGTCATTAAAAATGTTTGGTCAATTGCAAACAAATACATTAACATGAACTATTATTATTATTATTCCATTTGCCTCATTCTGGTTCCTAGTTACCTGGAAATATCCTTTCTATAACTATTTGAATGACTTTAGGATGTTGATTCAGCTATTGATGGCCATCAAGCTTCCAGGGACTTCTCCAGGCCCTACCTGTTCCAGTGTTTATCCTTTATCAATTATCTCTATCCTTATCAATTCTCTCTAGCCTTGTCTTGATCATATCTGTTTACTGTTCAACAGACTCACTGCTATCCTGAAGTTAACATGAAATGAACAGCTTCAAAATATGTGTTACTCTCTGTACTACAGTAGTACTTTGCCACTAAATAGTGGTTTGTACAATGAAGGACTTCCCTGAATGTCAGAATGATGGGTAGCTCACTGGTTCCTAATCTTTTTGAGTAAGAGAAGACTTTTTAACATTAAAAGACTTCAGAATCTCACTTGAAGATGGTTGTAAAAATGATAATGCTTGGCATGCCTGTGGATTCATGGACTTGTGGTCTGAAGGGTAGGAACCTATAATGCTGGAGATTTTGAATGAAGAGCCTCAGAGGAATGTTGTTTGAGAAAATTTTATTATTACTCACAAGGGGAGGAGAACAGATGCCAATAGGGAATAGCATAGTGTATCTCTCCCATTGCCCTCAGCTGAAGGCAGCACAGACTGGGGGGGTCTTTCAGATGTGGAACCATGCAACAACTTTGGTAGTCTGGTAAAAGGCCCGGAACTCTCAGTGCTCAGACTTATGTAGAGTTTCAAATAAAAAGTTGGCATGAGACCACTAAGAGACTGCCCTGATATTCATAAGAATATAGCAGGGACAAGTGAAATGAGGATATTTTTGAAATCGTGTAGTAAATATCCAGGAATGAGGGATAGGTATGTAGACAACTTAATTTTGTGTCATCCAGTAAGAGGCTGGTGGAGGGTGTGTGTGGGGAGGGAGAGGAGAAGAGTAGGTAATATCCAATCTCTGCTGAGTTGTGGCCATACCAGTCAAACTAGTTTTCATTGGTTCACAGAACCACCTAATTAGAGCATATTTAAGGATCTTTGTAGCTCTTATATTCTATAATTCTGTGAATTTAGAGGCTACTGCTGTTAACTAGGAATTCTTACTCCTAGGGCACATTCAGTTGGTGGGGAAGAGTCACAGAGGATGTAGGGGCAGACAAGGAAAGACTCACAAAAAAACTCAAGTCATATCTTGTAGGTAGGGATGATGGTCCCAAAATATCTGGAAGAGGAATAGGAGTGTGTCAGCTAGGGAAAATAGTTCTAGGAAAAAAGAAGCCAGAGGAATGGCCCCCTTGGGATGGAAAACTAGGGATGGTCAGCCAGAGCATCCTTAGAGAGGAACTATCGTAACCTGTTACAAAGCCCAAATGCTGTAACACTGATTACAGTTGTACAAAAGACTAGCAGCAATCTGGGCCATGAACTAATTAAATTCAGAAGGATTCATTTGGGCAACATTTATTGAGCATCTCCTGTGAGCCCTTGAAAGAATGTCTACATGGGAATCTTTTTTTTAAATAGATTTTTATTGATATCTTTTATTTTTATGTTTTTTTAATGTTTCCTAGATTTCCCCTATGGGAATAATTTTTAGAAGATTTAGCAAAGCAGTTTATAAACATATATTAGGGTTTTTTAAATTGTCTATTCTATCAGCAACTAGCAAAGGGCTAGTTCTCCAAATTTATTGTTTTTTTAATTTCACTCTTGTCTTGAAAAGTATTTGGAAAACTGCTTTTGGGAATGCTCTATTATCATATTTTGATGATTTTTTTTTTTTGCTTTTTAGAGGAGGGAAGGTAGGGCAATTGGGGTTAAGTGACTTGTCCAAGGTCACATGGCTAGTTTTGTGTTAAGTGTCTGAGGTCGAATTTGAACTCAGGACCTCCTGACGCCAGGGCCAGTATTCTATTCACTACACAACCTAGACACCCCAGATGATTTTTTAAAAAATAAATTAAATTTGGGCAGTCCCAGGATAGAGAGAAGAAGAAAACTATGGTAGAGAGAAGTTTGGAGATGAACCAAATCCTGGCCCTGACACTTATTACCTGCATGACCTTGGACAAGTAAATCCCATACTATTTTGAGACCTTTGTTTCCTCATCTGTAAAATGAGGGGGTTTGGGATCTCTGAAGTATGTCTATTTCAGCTCTAAATCCTATGATTCTTCCCACTGTATTCCTGGTTGATTCCCCAACCACTTTCAAACAAAAAAAAATGACAAGGCATTTGACAGATTTTCATGCATTTTACATTCACATATTAAGATCACAGGTAACCAGGTGGGAAGAACTTTAGGGTTCATCAAATTTAACCACTTCATTTTACAGATGGGGGAGCTGACACACAGAACTATGAAGTGATTAGCCTAAAGTCATAGTAGTAAATGGAAGAGCAAGGATTTGAACCCAGGCCCTTTGACTTCAAATCCAGTATTTTTTCTATTATACTTATTAAATATAGAGACAACTATACTCACAAAGCCATTAGGTTTTGATCTCTCCTTCACATAAACATGCTCATCCTAAATGAAATTTAGGAGTTTCTACTAATACGTTTGCCCTAGATAGAAGACAGTTGGCTGACCTTGGTTTAAAATGAATGAAGAATAGCTAACCACAGTAAGCTCGTAAATATGCTTTATTTTCAAGTTTCATCAAAGGAACAAGTCAACAAGCAACAATCAACCTAGCCAAATGTTTTTAAAAAAAGAAGGAGGAATAAATAAATGTCACTGATTCCAGCAAATCTTTTGAGGAGGCATTGTTCCATTTTATTTCTATCAGAGGGTTGTACAAATAGAACTGAATATACTGCCCAGAGGGTTGAAATGAGCAATCCTTTCTTTGTTCCCAGTTTGGCCACAGAGTCAATGGAATATCACAGACTTGATGCATGTACTGTGTGTGACCTTTACAGTGCAAAGACCAACATCTCTCATTTCTGTCCCACATTCACTTGGCTGCTAAGATAATTCAGGCCCTTATCACTTCATGCTTGCACTATTGTCATGGCCTTCTTCCTAGCTGTAGCTCCAGCTGCCAGTCTCTTCCCCCTTCTGTTCTACATAGTCAGCAAAAACAAAGCGAAAACAGAACAAAAACTACCAAAAGCATAAATCCAGCTATTTCATTTCCCTGCTCAAAAAACTCCATTGGAATTATAATTGCAAAAATATTTATAGCAGTTCTTTTTGTGGTGGCAAAGAATTGGAAATTAAGGAGATGTCCATCAACTGGGGAATGACTGGGCAAGATGTAGTATATGATTGTGATGGAATACTATTGTGGTGTTAGAAATGACAAAGGGGATGGTTTTGGAAAAATTTGGGTAAATTTTTATGAACTGATGCAAAATGAAGTGAGCAGAAGCGGGGGAACAGTGTACACTACAATAGCAATAATATTATAATGATAATCAGTTGTGTAAGACTTAGCTACTCTGATCCAATGACAATTCCAAAGAATCCATGATGAAAAACGCTATCCACCTCTAGAGAGAGAACTGTTGATCTCTGAGTGTAGCATATTTTGAAGCATTTTTTTTCACTTTATTTTTCTTGCTATTTTGTTTTTGTTTTCTACAATGTGACTAATCAGGAAACATATTTTGCATGATATCACATGTAAAATTAGTATCTCATTTACCTTCTCAATGGGTGGGGGAGGGGCAGGAGAGAGGCAAAGAATTTGAAACTCAAACTTTTTTTAAAAAAAAAATGAATGTCAAAAAAAAGAAACTCCCTCAGAAATTCCACTGGCTTCTGATATGCCTTTAGGCTAAAATTCAAGCTCTGAGAATTTAAAATTCTTCACAATCTGATTTCATCCTACCTTTTTAGGCTCATTGTCCATTGTTGCCCTTCATGTACTTTACATTCCAACCAAACTGGACTACTCAGTATTCCTCAGATTCAGCACTCCATCTCCCATCTCTTTGTCTATGCATGGGCTATCTTCCCATTTCTGGAATGAATTTCCTCCCAACCTCTGACTCATAGAATCCCTAACTTCCTTCTAGGCTTTATTCATGTGCCAGCTCCCGTGGGAAATCTTTAAAGCTCCCTTTGTTTTCTGTCCTCTTTCCTTCCCTCCTCCTAAAAAGATATACAATCTGTTTATCTGCCATATCAGCTAGCTGAAGCCCCCAGGTGAGCAGTTTTTCATTTTGTCTTTGCATCCCATGAGGGCAGTTAGGTGGTATAGTGGATAGATTGCCAGACTTGGAGACAAGAGTTCAGATCCAGTCTCAGACACTTACTAGTTGTGTGACCCTGGGCAAGTCACTTAACCCTGTTTGCCTCAGTTTCCTCATCTGTAAAATAACCTGGAGAAGGAAATGGCAAACCACTCCAGTATCTGCCAAGAAAACCCCAAATAGGGTCGTGAAAAGTCAGATGACTGAAACAACTCAACAACAACTCTGTATTTCCCAGCAACTCTTAGCAGTGCTTTGAATACACCAGATGCTTAAATGCTTGCTAGATTTGGCTAGACTGAATTGCCTATATTTGCACTATTAGTAAATAGCAGAGCTGATGTTTGTGTCCAGATTGTCTGATTTCAATTTCACTGTTTTTTCCACTATAACATGTTGCCTAGGTTTCATGCTTTTTTTTCCCTACTCTTTTGGGTAAGAACGTACTGATGTTTGCTTATTCTTGACACCATTATAATCAAATCACTCACCCTCAGCTTCAAGGCTGTGGTAGTCTGAAAAAACCAACCGCCTGTTTTCTGGGGTATAGTGGAGAGGAGAGGAAAGGGAGAACACCCTTAGTAAGTGCTTATGTTGTGCCAGATACTTTGCTGAGGTTTGGGGATACAATTAAAAGCAAATCAGATAGTCCCTCCACTTAAGGTTTGTGTTTGTCCTTTGTTCTTGAAGAGGACTATCACATCAGGGCTTGCAGGTGACTTTGAATTGAGGGAGGGAGCGTTGTGCAAGGTCAGCAGTCTTACTTTCTCCTCCTGAGCCACCTGGTTCCAGTGGCCAGATATTCATCAGGATGATTGGAGATGGCCCAGGATGCAATGCAAGACCCTGGCCCTTTAAAAGCTAAGGTCTTTTTAGGTTCTCACTTTGAGTGAGGTTGATGGGGTACTGGGGTGCCTTTGTTTGTAGCATTCAGTTGTAACTTCAGTTTGTAAAATCTCACTTGTGTTCGGTTACCTATGTTTGCAATATCAGCTTGTGTAATTAGCCAAGTTGTAAAATCACACTTCCCCCAGCCTGAAACCATTAACTCTGCCTCTCCCCTAAGCCAGCACTCTGCCTAGCTGCAATTATCACTGCTTGGTACAATAACAAGCTATACCGATGAATCCTTCACTAAAGCATTTCATAAATAATCCCTTTAGCTTAGAGAAATGTATAGCCCCCTTGTTCTAGTGGTCAGCTGCACCTATGAATCCCTCAATGCACTATCAGTAAGACAATTCCCCACCAATTAGGCACATCCTGAATCCCCAATTAGTCTAGCTTCCCAACATCCATCTTGTCAAACAGGACACCTCTCAGTCAGCCCTAACCAAAAAATGATCTAGTGATGTTTCAAGCTTGAAAACACACCCCCTGAAAACCCCCTCCATGGGCTTTTCCCCCAGTGAATTATGGGTAATACACCTGTGTAGTTACAAAAAGGGCATGTCCCTTTAAGCACTGACCACTTCTTAACTCCTCCCTAATCTCACCCTTACTCACCTAGTTAGCATAATGGATACCAGATTTATGGCTTTTTCACTTTATAACCTGTATCTCTGATTCCTGCAGCTTGCAGGTCTCCTTAGATACCCCCCCTGCCCGCTGAAAAACCTAACAATAAACTTTTACAATCCTAACTGCCAAGATTGCTTGAGTCCATGGAATTTTTTTCAGACTAACCTTCATCAAGGTAACTGCCATTCAATGAATAGGCCTCTTCAAGAAGTGAGTCAAGGGATGGCCCCTTTAATCAAAAAAGGCACTTATATCCTAGTGGCAGATGTCAATGAAGGAGGGAGTATTGAAAGAGGGAGGGAGGGGGGTTGATAAGTGAGATTACATGGAGGAGAGCAAGCAAGAACTGGTGTAAAGGCTTGGGACAGGCAAGATTAGAACAGAGCTCACCTACCCAAGCCTAGGACCTATGACCAGAGTCTAGCTTACCCATGAGGAAGAGGTGGGGTGATGGCAAGAGAGGGTTTTTTGGTATAGCTTCCTCTGTTTTAGAAAGGGCAGCCCTTCCAGCTGTTTATGACCCCCTTAAAAATCATCTAGCCCATTTTACAGATGCAGAAAATAAGGCCCTCAGAGAGAGAATGATGAAAAACCTGGCTTCGAAGTCTCACAGGGAACTGGTGATTCTGGTGTGGAAATAGAGCTGTAGCTGAAGTCAGCTAGGTTCAAACCTAGCTGTTACTATCTATGCAACCCTGAGTAAGTCACTTCCCCATGTTACTCCCCTGTTCAACAAACATCAGTGGTTCTTTATAACATCCAGAATCAGATATAAAGTTCTCTGTTTGGCATTTAAAGTTCTTCTCAATCTGGCTCCTTTGTACATTTCCAGCTTTCTTAAATCCTACTTCCCTCCGTGCCCTCTATGATCCAGCTACAGTGGCCTATTTGTAGTTCCTCAAGTTTATTTGTCTATTTGTCCTCAAATTTCTGTCTCCTGACTTTGTGCCCATGCCTGGAACACTCTGTCCTTTGATCTCTGCCTTTTTGCTTCCCTGCCTTCCTTCAAGCCTTTCTCAGTCCTCCTGGCTCCTAATGCCTTATTTTTCCTCTATTCCCTCCCTCCCTGGCCTCTCCTTCTCTTTCCCTCTCTTCTGCCTTTTATCTCTGTTCCTTTCTCTCTCTCCTTCCCTTTCTTTCTCTCCCTTTCTCTCACCTTCTTTCTGTGTGTATATATGTATGTATAAATATGTGTGTATATATATATATATATATGTATAAATATGTGTGCTTGTGTGTATGTATATCTTGTAAGAACCATTTTCCACATCTCCCTCATGAGAATATACCCTCTTTAAGGAGGAAAGTAGCTATTTTTACCCTTTTTTGTATCAGCCCTTAAAACAATGCCTGAAATATAGTAAGAGCGTAATAAATGCTTGGTCACTGACCGACTTTACCTGAGTCTCAGTTTCCACAATTGTAAAATGAAAGGTTTGGACTCGATGGTCTCCAAGATTCCTTCCAGTTCTAGTTCCTATGAAGGACTTTCTCAGTTTATAATCACCAGCAATAGCTATTCATTCATCTTTGAAATTAAGTACAAATGAGTCAGTTTAGAAAGTTTTATCAGTACAATTTCCATTTAAATAGGCTTGAATGTCCCTACAATTTATCTGGCAAATATAACTATGCCCTGGATCCAATTTGAATTCCTTTGTCCTTTATTCTGACAGCCTCCCCAAAGGCTGGTGCCCTTTCAGGGGGTCTCCAGGAATTCACAAATACACAATTAGGAAACAAAATTTAAGCAACAGATTAAGTAATCATTGAAAGTTTATCAAGAAACATAAATATATCTTTGCTGTTGATAAGTCCTGTCTGATTCTTTGTGGCCCCTTTTGGGGTTTTCTTGACAAAGACATTGAAGTGGTTTAACATTTCTTTCTCTGGCTTGTTTTACAGATGAGGAAACTGAGGCAAACAGGGTTCAGTCACTTGTTCAGGGTAACACAGCTAGTAAGTGAGTCTGGATTTGAACTCAGCCCTTCCTGACTTCAGGCCTGGCCCTTTAGCCACCACCTTGCTGCCCCAAACATATTATGAAAGATACCCCAGGGTCACATAGTAAGGACTTTGGAATTGATTTTGTGATGTGGGAGACACTGGCACAGGATCACTCAGCATGGTGTGCTCACATCAGAGAAGGCGTTCTATGAGCAAAGCAGAATTGAAGCAGCTCAAAAGAAATTCAAGATGCACAAATTTAGAGAACCCACTCCAAATATTCATGTAGGCTATTTGTGCTCAACTTGTGGTAGAGCACTCCAAGCTCATACTGGTCTGATCAGCCACAGTCAGAGACTCTAACATAGTGACGTCATTTTGGTCCTCTGAGAATGAAAGATGACAACAAACCAGCCAACTGGAGACATCCAATGACCCTTCAAGCAAGCATTTCCAGGGCATTAGGTTTTTGTTCAAGCTTTTCATTTGCCTCCATTTTTTTTTCTCATACTGGTTACTATGAGTATTTTAGACCTTTTTAGTATTACTTTGTTTCCTACTCCACAGATAGTGCTTGATCCACTTTGGTCTTAACATTCTGGGGGAGTCTGCCTTATTATCAGGAATATGGCTATAGACTTGGAGTCAAGAAGACTTGAGTTTGAATTTTGTCTATGAGGCTTACTAGCTGTGTGACCCTGGATGAATCACTTAATCTATTAAGTTCAATTTCTTCTTCTGCAAAATGGGGATAATGTCTGTAAAGTGCTTTGCAAACCTTAAAGCATTATATCAATGTTAAATGTTATTCCTGTGATCAGTGGTACACATCTGAGAAATGAAGGACCATGGTGGGAGACAGAGGCTGAATACAAGAAACAAAGTATGAAGGGAACCCATCTGTACAATGACTAGATAGTGACTTCATTAACATCATATTCTAACCAATTCTCTTAACTGCCCAGAGATTGAGTTGGAAACTTTAGGATTTCTATTAACTTGTGTCAAGCGCTACACTCAGTCTTCTAGATTGGAAGAATGGTGATTTATCCACTAATGATGGCAGCATGGGCTCACAGAAGTAGAACTAACAAGGACCTTATAGATAGTGGTGTGCTGGTATTGGCTTACATGGGCTCATGAAAGCTGATTATTAAAATTTTCAGTGTGAACATTTACATGTCAGAATTTGGCAAATGCTACAAATCATGACTTGATTTAATGATTTTATCTGTTTATTTCTAGGCTTTAAAAAGTGATGGAGAATGTTAATACAGATTAAACTTAGAAGTGTATTGAACATGCTCTATTTTCCCTCTACAGAACTGGTTGTTAAACATTTACCAGTATATCACTGCTTGTAAGTTATCTAGTCCAGCCTCCTTATATTACAGATAAGGGACTAGAATTACAAGGTCACATGACTAGTATCATAGGTGGAACCCAGGTCTTCAGACTACAGAAGCAATATTCTTTTTCCTCAACTAAACTGCCTCCCAGCAAAGAGAATTCTAGACTTAGGGGCAGAAGACCTGAGTTTGAGGCCTGGCTGAGTCACTTACTAGTGGAGTGACCTTAGGCAAGTTGCTTTCTCTCCTGAAGCCTCAGTTTCCTCATTTGTCATATTTTGAGCAGAATGTGATGTCAAGTTATGAACTGGAAAAAGTAACTCAAAAAGTCTGATCTTTGGGGAAGCAAGATCATCACTGTCTTTGTACAGGAAAAGCCACCCACTAAACTATAACTCTCGGGAAGTGATTCATCTATTGGAGGAATCTGAATGATCATGTCATTTGCCACCCATTCTAACATCTGTGTTAAAATTCTCTTTCAGCTAAACCTAAGGAGATCTCTCCCTGACACCTCTCACCCCTAAGTTAACAGGCTTTCAGAAGATCATAGATTTAAAAGAGATATTAGAGCTAATCTAATGCAGACCCTTCATTTTACAGATAAAGAAACTGAATCACAGAGAGGTTAAGTGACTTGGCCAAGGTCACATAGCTAATTACATGAATTCAAAGCTAAAACCCACTGACTTTTCCATTCAGACATGCTGCCTGAAAACTGATCTTTTGTTTAATGGAGGTCCCTCTTCCTCCATCATTCTCTTTTAGAGTCCCAGAGTAGTAGTGTTGAGGTTTAAGGTTTAGATTAGGGGTGCTTGAGACCCCAATATATCAACATGCCGAGTCCTGCCAAATGAATTCAACTCAAGTCTTCTCTCAGTCAAAATAAAGCAGTTTATTGAATATTCGCTTTAATGGGTAGACTCTTAAGGATCCTGAATATATGTGAAGCTTGTATTGACAAGCAGGCCAGAATAATCTGACGCTTGGCTCCTTTATGGAGGCCAGATGCATCTTATATACAGAAAGATTGTGAGGTTCTAGGGGTGGTCCAGAGGAGGAGTTTAGGGAGGGTCTTGAGGAAAATTCAAATGAGGTCAGACTCCAGTAATGAGATTAAGGGTGGGAAATAGCTGAAGGCTACCTGGAGATGACAGACAATGGAGGGCTAGGCTAGTTTAAAGGTAACAGAATTGGGTATAGATATTTTGACAGGATCAAGGGTGGGAAGTAGCTGGACAAGGAGGGCTAGGCTAGTAAGAGTAAGAGATTTGGGCCTAGCTATAATGAAAGGCTTATGTCCTCATGAAAATGCTCATCAAGTGGGAAGATTCAATCAGAGATCAAGGGGTTTCCCAGAGCCTGTACCCCATCAGTACCATTTGTAGTATTTTGTCCTTTTTTGCAGTTTGAGCTAAATAAATTGCAGACCTGATCTACCTGCAAAGATATGCATGGTTATTTAAAACATAAAACATTATTTCTTGAAAGACATTATCCAAGAAAGCTAAGTGTAAGAAGTGGTTAAAAAAAGATGCTTGTTTCATTCATTAATATGTGAAATTGGGATTGAAGGTTGAGGCAAAAACCAGCTGGGCCTTCGGACAATTCAGATCCTCCATATACAGCTTTTTCACAGAAGGTCTGTGGGTAACAGAGAAAGGAGAACATTATAAATAAGTTTTAGTGGTTTGGAATAAAATTATGTGGTTTAAAATTTCCATCTGGATTAGGGAAAGACCAAGTAGCTCTCTTCTTCCTCCTACTGCTGTTTTTATTCAAGGAAAAAGGTCTCACAGTCAGGTAATTACCTCAAATTAATCAATTGGTTCAGCATGTTTAATATACTGCACACAGCTAAAATATTGTAAAAGGCCTGTCATTTTAAGTCACAGACATTCTTTTTTTAATTAAATTTTTTTCAATTACCAAACTTCTTTTTTTATCATAATAAGAGTAATAAAGAATTAGAAACTTTGGGAAACCCCTTGAACTCTAATTGAATCTTCCCACTAGATGAGGCATTTGCCTAAGGCCATAAGCCTTTCATTATAGCTAGGCCCAAATCTCTTATTCTTATTAGCCTAGTCCTCCGTTTTTCAGAAGCTGCGTCCAGGTCCATGAACTCCAACATAACCAAACCGGACTGAGAACCTGAGAGCATCAGGTTGAATACAAAACAGTCTCCTAGCTTTCTGACCTAATGGGACCTGAGAAGTCAGGCCCAAAAGACACCTTCAAGGTACTTGGAGAGTCAAGAAGGGAACAGGGAGAGAGAGAGAGAAAGAGAGAGAGGCTTACGTACCTTCCAGTCCTGGCTGGAGAAGAACTTGAGATCAGCAGTGTTTCCCAGTCAGGGAATCAAAAAATGTTGAGGTTTAGTGTTTAGATTAGGGGTGCTCAAGACCCCAAAATACCAACACACCGGGTCCTGCTGAATGAATTCGATTCAAGTCTTCTCTCAGCCAAAGAAAAGCAAAGTTTATTGAAGATTCTCTTTAATGGGTAGACTCTTAAGGAGCCTAAGTATATGTGAAGCTTGCACTGACAAGCAGGACAGAATAATCTGACACAGAGTGAGTCTGTGCTAGATAATTCTCGGCTCCTTCATGGAGGCAAGATGAATGTTATATACAGAAAGATTGTGGAAGGGTTCTAGGGGTGGTCCAGAGGAGGAGTTTGGGGAGAGTCTTGAGGAAGAGTCAAATGAGGTCAGACTCTAGTAATGAGATTAAGGGTGGAAAATAGTTGAAGACTACCTGGAGATGACAGACAATGGAGGGGTAGGCTAGATTAAGGGTAACAGATTTGGGTGTAGATATTTTGATAGGATCAAGGATGAGAAGCAGCTGGACAATGGAGGGCTAGGCTAGTAAGAGTAAGAGATTTGGGCCTAGCTATAATGAAAGGTCTATGTTCTCATTTGCAAATGCCTCATCTAGTGGGAAGATTCAATCACAGTTCAAGAGGTTTCCCAGAGCCTGTACTCCATCAGGGACTATCTAAACAAAGGTACATGAATGTAATGGAATGCTATTGTGCAATAAGAAATGAAGAAAGAAAATTTCATAGAATCCCAGGAAGACTTGTAAGAACTAATTCAGAGTAAAGTGGCAGAATCAGAAGAAAATACAAAAACATGTGAGTTATTTTTGTCACAGACCCTCCTTTTGTGGGTTCTTAAACTAAGAACTACTCGGATAATAGTTATGCTCATGAATTGGTTTCTAGAATCTGTTTGCTTATTTATAGAGTGAGAGTAACTTCAGAGAAGCTCCGTATATCAGTTGGCAGAGTCCACTGAGTGGGATATATTTTGTGAGTGCAGGTGTTGGGAAGTAATTAATATAGACAGCTCAAGTTATTTATACTATATATTGATTGCATTACATCTTTGACATACTGTGAAAACATTAGCTAATTAACACACAGCACCTTCCTAATTTCTAGGAGACATCTGCCATATGAGGGAACTATGACAAGTTGCTTTCCTGCCTAAAGAGATCCACGACAGTGAAGTCAGGGTAAAAAAAGAATGCATTCTGTCTTGGCATTCTCCATTAATCATACCTATTTATCTGAAAGTTTATATTCTATAATAAGCCACATTCTGCCTCCACAACTTTGCTTATGACATTATTCATGCTTTGAATGTGTTATAAATGGTGTGGAGAAATTCTATGAGAGAAGTGGCCAAGAGAGGTCAACTTGGGCTTTTGAATAGAAAACAGGATGCTTCCCTGGACCCAAAGACTGTAAAAAGCCAGCCCTCAACAGTTCTCTTCATTTCTAACTTTTTTTTTTTTTGGAGAGGGGAAGACAGGACAATTAGGGTTAAGTGACTTGCCCAAGGTCACATGGCTAGTAAGTGTTAAGTGTCTGAGGTCACATTTGAACTCAAGTCCTCTTAACTCCAGGCCGGTGCTCCATTCACTGTGCTAGCTAGCCACCCGTTTCCCTACGTTTCTAGCCCTTGTAACCCCACAGACAGCCAAAAACAAACTCCTCTCAATGAGATCGTTCACTCTTTCCTTGGTAGAATTGAGATTACATCTCACTCTCGGCTGATGATCTTTATTGTTGTGTATACTTTGGTCTGTTCTCATCTGTATATCCCTCATTTCTGTTTGTTGGTAGTCTTGATAAAGATAAAGTCTCCCTATTCATGATGGTCTTTTGTGTAATGAGTGTTCTATGAGAGGGAGTTAAGCTTGGTAGTAGGTAACAAGCTAAAAATTACCTTCCCTTTAAGAGCAATCAGAAAAACTGGTGTTTGTATTCGATCCCAAAGTACTATATCCTTACACTACCAGTAATTGAGGCTTAGTGGGTAGTCTAATATCCCTCTTGGAGATAGGTGAGGGAAAAATCAAAATGGCTAGATATAGCCTTCCTCCAGGATGGTTAGGTAGCACAGTGGATAAAGCACTGTGCTTGGAGTCAGGAAGACTCATCTTCATGACTTCAAATCTGGCCTCAGACACTTACTAATTGTGTGACTCTGGTCAAGTCACAAAACCCTGCTTGCCTCAGTTTCCTCATCTGTAAAATAAGCTGGAAAAGGAAATGGCAAATCACTCCCATGTCTTTGCCAAGAAAATCCCAAATGAGGTCATGAAGAGATGGATATGACTAAACAACAACAGCCTTCCTCACAAAAGCAGAAATCAGTCTTTCTTGGAGTGGGTCAGATACCAGATTAGAAATTCATCTCTTAAACATGGGAATTGAGCCAATCATCTTTATATTTACATAGCTCCCACACATACATCAAGAAAAGCAAATACTGTGTAATAGTGATTTGAAGTTTCATATGTAATCACCTCCTTTTGTTCCACAGTGTATGTGGAAATGCCCATTTTACTGATTGTTAAAGTTTGGAATTAAGAAAATCAGCTGCTAGATAGTAGGAAAGCGGCAGCTATAGGATATAGCTGTAGGTTACAAGTGCTATATAGCACAAATGTTCAAAAGAAGAATGATGGCTAGCTATTATAAAGGAAAATGATTTATGAAGGAATTCTAATTCTGATTTTAATTTCTTTTGAGATAAAAAAACTCACCTAAAGTATTATTGGACAACAGAAAAAAAACTCACAAAGTATAAGTAGAAGATAAATATTTGTGATTACACAAAAGATAAAACATATTCAAAAAGTAATTAATGAATCAAATTTGCTTGTCATAAACTTTAGCTCAGAAAGAGCAACAAAAGTGATGCTGGGGTATCAGATAAGTGAACGAAAAGGAACAAACATTTATTAAGCACCTACTAAATACCAGCCATTGTGCTAAACATTTTATGATATTGTCTCATTGTGGAATCATGGGGCTAGGATGAGTTTCTAACATTTTTTTTTTTATTCTCCTATTGTATTTTTCATGTTTGAAAATAGCTGGATTCAAATTCTAGCTCTTCCGCTTACTAGTTATGTGACCGTGATCAAGTCTCTCAACCTTTTGGAGTCTGTTCCTTCATCTGTAATGTGGGCGTGACAATGTTTGTATCACCAACCTGACAGGGATATGTGTGCTCATCAAATTGATCCAGGGATTATCAAAGTTGTAAATTTGATGAGTATACCTCCTTCCTTTTTAAAAAAAAATAGACGTGCTAATTAGTTTCTTATTGGGAGAACAAAAAGAGCTCCTGGTTTGTTTCTAATGACTGGGAATCTGACTGGTTTCCAGTCATATCAAATGAGACTCAGGTGAATGTTGGCATGTAAGATAAATCATCCCTTATGCTAGACTGT
>CM053582.1:143058458-143115777 GCA_028627135.1 Pseudochirops cupreus
AATTGGTTTCTTATTGGGAGAACAAAAAGAGCTCCTGGTTTGTTTCTAATGACTGGGAATCTGACTGGTTTCCAGTCATATCAAATGAGACTCAGGTGAATGTTGGCATGTAAGATAAATCATCCCTTATGCTAGACTGTTAAAAAAAAAATCAACAGACTGCTCCCATCTGATTGATCTCAAGAGACGGCAGAATGTCCGGAATGGACCTGTGTTCTCAGGATGCTGAAAAGGGGGGAGGGGCAGAGGGCGTAAGTCAAAGAGAGAACATGATCCTTTTGAGTCAGTCCCCAAGAATGAACTTAGTTTGATTTTGGGACAATATACATATATTTGAGGAATTGCTTCCCCCTACAAGGACAGTGTGAAGTGAAAAGTTCCATATTGTTGCTGCTTTTAGAACAATACAATAGCTCCTTTCACATTGTAACGGCTCATAGTTAAACAACAGAAAGCGTCCAGACGAGAAAACTCAGGCAAAGGGACCGTATTTAAACTGTCTAGCTTGGTTGTGTGGACAATTCAAAATTCATTTGATGGTTATCTTCACCTTCCCTCACACCTCAGCTGTGTAGGATAACACAAACAATGATTCTGTATAGTTTTTGAATATTTAATATTTCTTAGTTTCTCATCTGCTTTTGGATCAGCAGCAGGAATATTACTCTTTTGTTTAGCATATTTCTAGAGCCAGACAATGACTTTCAACACTATGTATTAGGCAGCATAAAAGTCTATCAGCCAACTGACCAACAATATCTTATTTGTCTTTGAGGAAATAACTCAAGCAAGAGCTTCAAAGTTTGGCAGTGAAGAGGTTTTGATTAGTCCATGCCATGTTTAAAATTTCTTTATATCAAGCAGTACACAAGCACCCACCGTGCAAAACAATGGAGATATGAGGAATGGTAAAAGCTAGTCCCAGCTCTCAAGATGCTCACAGTCTAATGGGGAAGTGCCAGTGCTGAATCCGGGGGTTCCACCTAGATGGGGGCAATGAACTAGAGAAGTACAATATCCATTCCTAAAATGCACTGGGCCCTTCCTGTCATGACAAAAGATTATTATATACAGAGCAGGAAACAAGCTCACAGAGTTGAAGTGACTTACTCAAAATCACTCCATTAGTAGTAGAGTCAGGGCTTAAACTCAGGTGATCTGATCCCTAATCCAGATTGCTTTCTAATGTATGACCCTGCAGTGGATTTTAGGTGGACTCAGGAGAGTCAGTATTCATCAATATGGGTTCCTGAGGTTGGGGTAAGATAATAGCTGTAAGGAGTTAACTAAGAATGAGGCAAGAAGCCTTTTATTCTGGCCAATTGGGTTAGATACCAAGGTGGAAGGCATCTACCATGAGCCTGGCATAAGTTGTTCTTTATATATAAATTTTGGGGGCTGTATTCATTAGGTAAGCATTATTCAATATATCATTATGTGAAACGAAGAAAAGAAAGATGGCTATTCATAAAACACAGATGGTTATATAAAAAAAGAATAGTATACTTGTTGAAGAAAAATTTATATTATTTACAAGAGATAGATAAAGGAGTTATCATCTTAGTGTAACTAGTTTCACTAAATCAAAGAAAACTGCCTGTCAGGCCAGACAGGGCAACTTTCCCAGGACTCTGGCATCCTCAGCACCCAAGTCTTTTCATACCAATAAGAGGAAAAGAGACACTGAAAGACACCAACAACTACATCTGCTCTTGTAGTTCAATAGGGTCATTTATGGCTGATACAGAATAAGATGGAGTCAGCACGCCTTCAGTCAGAGCTGTTTGGGGCACACCTCTGGTGTGAGGGCTGCTCATCCACCTCTGATGTCCGCCTTCCTCCAGCTCTTACCTGTGGCTCCAAGAAGCGTAGCATGTGCAGCGGCCACACCTGCTGAATGATCCCAGCAAATGGCCTAAACCAGGCTGAGTGTAACTAATGGGCCAAAAACCCATTGGCAAGTTAGTGTGGCATCTACCCCAAAGCGTGTGAAGACTTCCCCTGGTGGGATGGGTGAATGAGAACAATTTGTTCCAGCAGCCATAAAAGTGGCTGAAGCAGGCGCTGTGGAGAGCTTAGAACTTGATCGGACATCAAAGAGGCCAAAGTCACCCGCTGCATCCCGGACCATCACCAGTCATCCTGACTTTTGCCCTGCCTCTGGACTTCAGTGACTCTGGAAGAGAGAGTGAGACGGATGACTTTGTGCAGCTCTGCCCCACTTAATTCCAATTTATGCACAAACATCATCCTATGATGTCATTGGTCCTGAGAAACATTAATAATATGCTATCATGTTAATAACAAATTATTAATTTGTGATCTACCCTTTTCTTCCTATTTCTGCTAAAGGCCCAACCCCTGAAAAGTTCAGCCAGCCTCTGAAGAGCATGGCTGATTGATGAGATTCTCCTAGCCCTCAAAACACATAATTGTTAGTTGGGTGAAACAGCTGGTAGTCCAGTATGGCTGAGAAAGAGGGTGTCTAAAGGGGAATTACACAAAATAACACTGGAAAGGTAGGTGGGAACCAGACTGGAAGAACTTAAATGCCAGGCTAAGGATTTTGTATTCTATCCTAGAAGCAACAGGGAATTATTAAAAATTTTGAGTAGGGGAGTGGCATGGTCAGATTTGTGTCTTGTAATATCAATGTGGTATTAGGTCAGATAACCTATGATACCATCCCCCTATCCCCACTCCCTGAAACATTAGTACAGAGCAGGGAATTAAGCAAAATGGAAAGGGGAGAGACTGAAAGCAGGAAGCCCAGTTAAAAGACTATCCCAAGAGTGCAAATGAGAAGTGGTATAAGTCTTGAGTTAGGATAGAGGTTGTTATAAACACACAAGATTGATAGGAGAGATCTATCTTAAATTAGTGTCAGCATCATTTGATATAACTGTCTGACATCAGCAATATCAATAATCCAATACACTCCTTTCCAGATTTTCAAAGCTACTTATAGTTCCAGACTATTGACAATGGTCTGATGAATATTTCAGTCTTTGACTGGTATCAGCTAATCCAACATAATGATCATAAGCAGTATGACCTGCTCTCAGATGGCTAACAGTATATTCTCCCTTGTACAACCTGATCTTGAGTGCTGCATGCTCTGATATTATGTTAGTTTTGGATTACCCACCATATAAGACACCTGAGTGAGTCACCATCCAAAAATCTACTGTACACTGGCCCTGGCTTTGGCATTAGGGGCTCATAGAATGTTTTATGCTTCCAGGGCCACATAGATCTGTATTCTAGGGTACAGTGACATGGCAGACATAGGCAGACATCTGGCCTAGAACTACCCTAACACGTTGCCACAGGACATGGGCTAGAAATGCATACACTTACCATAAAAGGTCAGATTTTTGAGGAGACTGCCTGCCAGATAGGTGGTCATCTCCTTGGTATTTCCTCCATCTTGATTCCTGATTTAGACCCGAATCTCCATGCCTGGCACCAGTTTCCCATTTCTGCCTCTATGTCCTACATTTTGGTGCTCCAAAGAAAACATGATTTAAAGAAATAAGCATTTATTAAAGTCTGCTATATGACAGGTATTGCATTTCAAAGTGCTTTGAAAACATCTCATTTGGTCCTCATATTGACTCTGTGAGGTAGGTGTCATTTTGATCCCCATTTTATAGATAAGGAAACTGAGGGTCAGAGAAGTTAAGTGAGTTGCCTAAAGTCTCACAGTTAAGATATGTCTGAGGCAGGACTGGAAGTCCTAACTCCAAGTCCAGCACTATCCACTATATACTTCCTCTCTGATGCAGATTTGGTCTGGTTTTTTGGCTTCTACTTCCTTAGATCTTCATATGGGCCCATTCTTCCTGACTAGAAGGCTACTCTACTGCCCAGATGCTTGTTCTAAGTACTGCTCTGTGTCAGCAATGCATCAATGAGATATTGCCAGCTAGATGCTTTTCTCTGTCTTCCAGAGACTTACAGCTCCCCTTAGGTGTTCTAGGCGTGTTCTCAGGACAGGGCCTGAGAGTTTCCTACCTGAATTAGCTGGAGACAAGTTCTTTTAACATATTATATAAATAATGCTATATAACTCCTAAATCAAGGGCCTCCTTTTTCATAACCAATTCATCTGTTTAGTTTTATTCTTTCTGTAGAGGTGAGGTCAACCAAACCCAGGGTCATTGAGATCAGGATCTTTAATTTTTTCTTGAAGAATGACTCTTTGACCATGAAACTTACCCTAACATTGACTTGGATTCTTTCTAAAAGCTGTTTTTTTCTCCCTACTAAAAGAGGACAGTAATTTTTCATGGTATTCTTATATCAATAAGATGAAATATCAAGACCATTTTGTAACCTGGTTTTCCACTGGGGCAAAATATGAGGCTGTATCTGAAACCTAGATCTGTAGGTTGTGGGGAAAGTGGACAACATTATCTCCCCCAAATAACCCCCAGAGACTGACTTCAGCAATCTCCTGAGGTTGGCGCTTCCAGGGAGCCTCCTTGACAGCCTTGCCTTAATATTCTTTACCAAACCCCTGTTATTGCACCATTAACTTCCCTAGCAGGTTTATATAACATAGAGATCCTCTCCTCCTTAGAACCAGCCCTGGTTATTGTTTGTCCTTTGTTTTTGAAGAGAACTGTGACAAATGAAAACCTCAAGAGACAAGTTTCTGGATAATTAATAATCTATTTATTAATTAAGCTAGCTGACAACACAACTGGACCAACCCAGCCACTTCCATGGCCTACCATGAATATCAGTGGTTTATCTCAGTAACCAAAGACACCAAGGGAGACCCTGTAACACCTTAAATCCCTTCTGGAAGGGAAGTCCCTTGACAAAGAAAACTTAGCCCCATTAGTGGACATTTAACGAGGAGTTAGGCTAAAAGTCTTCAGCTCTTCCTGCTGAAAAGGTGGACTAATCATGAAACTCAGTAGTCCCAAGGCATCTGGGAAGGGAAAGCCATTTCTATCGGAACCACTTTGGCTAGTTGTCTCCTTCATAAACTGGATTACCCTAAACTAATGTAGGGAACCAAAGACAGGGAATTCTTCCCCCAGGTAAAAGCTCACCCAGACTGGATTCTGTTTATATTCTAAACAGAAATTAGGTCTCCCAGTTCTTTTCTACTTATTATCTGTCTGCATTTGTACACGTCCTGCATGTCTGGCATATATTCTCTCCTCATCTCCACCACTTAACTCTGTTAAGAATCAGCTCAGTAAGTACCTGAAGCTTTCCTTGATCCTCCTAGTTAATAAAAAATTATTAATACCTATTCCCTTTGGAAATTACTTCACATTTACTTTTGTGCATATTTTGGGTCCTCCCAGTACAATGTAAGCTACTTAAGGCAAGGGCCATTTTGTCTTTGTATTTGTATCTCTAACATCTAGCACAATAACTTACACGTAGAAGGTACTTTATAAATGAATGCTTTGTTTAATTAGACTGAATTAAATGGGACTCCCTATTTATTGTTGTTAGAAATTGTATTTCTTCAGCAGCATATGGTCATTGAGCTTGGAGTTGGGAAAGTGAAGGCTTTTTAAAATAAAGTGCATTTCCTGGGTTTCTCAGTGGGGACCTGGGCCAGGCCTTTCATGTCCCAGGTGTTACAAAGCTGACTACTAGACTTTCTTCTCTAGGGATAGGAAATTGGGAGTAGGCTCATATGGTTCAGTTTAGGCCATAGCTAACCGCTGAGTACAGATGTTTCCTCTGTCAAATGAGAAGGTTGGACTAGACAAGCTGAAAGATCCCTTCCTGCACTGAATCCTGCAACCAGTTTCCCCAAATTGAGTGCACACTGAAGCAACACAAACCACATCCCTGGACCAACACAGCAACCTAGGCCTACTATGAGAGTCCAAGGCAGGAAGAACTAGGCTCTTTTAAACACCATAAGCACAGTAGCAGAGCTTGGCCTTCCATTTTAAATAAAAATGTCCCTGTACTCTTTCTCCTGCCTCTCACTACATTGTCTTACACCAAGTACATACCAGTATAATCCAAGATAGATCAGATCAATTCCCACTGCAGAAGTCTCATTGTAGTCAGCTGTCCCTGAAACCAGCTGTTTCCTGTATCTCTAGTATTTGAGGGAGCATCCCAGGGCAATTTCTCCTGTGTGATGCCAAAGGCCACTCCCATCTCAATCTCTTCTGTATCCATGCCCCACAAAGTCCCATTTTCCCCACTACACAGACAACAGGCCCCTCTGACATGAATTACAGATATAAAAAGAAGCTCACATGTGAACCTGATCTGTGGGCTCTCCAGCTTCCCAGTTGTGAAGGAAAGACGGCTCTGTTAGCCTAGGGCAGACACTATGGAGTTTTTAGTGCTCATGTGAAAGCAGGCTTCTTGAAAAAATGATGATTTAAACCACTGAGTTAGATTTTAGAATAAAAATTAAAATACCTTAAGAAGGAAGATACACATATCCACTGATCTTGTTTTTTCAAAATAATATGTGAGCTTTCAATATTGTATTTTTTTTAAAAAATAGACAGTTTATATTTCAACAGAGACAACTAGGTTGTGTAACAGAGAAAGCAGTGCACTTGGAGTCAGGAAGACCTGAATCTGAGTTTGAATCCTGACCTAGACATTATCGAGGTGACTCTGGGCAAGTCACCTCACCTCTTTCAGACTCAGTTTCTTCATTTGTAAAACAGGAAGAACAATAGGAGCATCTCCCTGAAGAGGTCGTTGTGAAGATTAAATGAGACAATATATGTAAGGTGTTTTGTATATAAAATGCTAGCTATTAATGTTTCAATTAACTCTTATTCACTCCTTCATAGATTGCTGGGGATGAAGTTGAACAAAGTTCTCTAATAACTGCCAAATAGACAGTATTGAATGATGTCAGAAGTGAATTGGGAATAAATCAAGTCCTTTCCTCCTCCTTCCTCCCCACCCTTGTTCTCAGACTGTGGGTGGCATGTATTTTTTTTTTTAAATGATGACTTCCACCATGACAGAATCCATTCTCATCTCTTTCCTCTTAACTTCCATATTTTTCCCATTTGGGCTGTTAGCCCCTATCCCAGGCTATCTGTGGGTTTGTGCTTGGTTATTTAGTTCAGTGCATATATATAATATTGTAAAGCTGACCCTTTGCTTCTCCTTTCCACCATTCATGTGGAAACAATGCCAGTAAAAGGAAAGAGGGGGAGAAGGAGGGAGGGAGAGAGTTTTGACATTACTACTGAGGTTAGCCATTAGCAAAGAGGAACTCAAGTATAAAAATAGGGCCCTGTAGTTACTAACGACTGACTGATCATCAGTAGCAAAGTTGCTTGATTACAAACAGCAGTGTTTCTTCCAACCCATACAGTGGAAACAGTAGATAAATCTTCATTTTAAACAGATAAAATGGAAAAAAGAATAGATTTGATTGAAAGCTACAAAAATAAGAGTTGGATATTATTATAGAACTCTCATTTTTGTTTGCTTTTTTAAAATTCCTTTCCATTATTATGAACTTGGAAGGAAAAAACCATTTATTAAGTGCTTACCATAGGCCAGGCTCTGAGATATTTTTATAAATTACAATCTCGCTTGATCCTTACAACAATTCTAGCAGATAAGTGCTATTATTATCATTCCCATTTTACAGATGAGAAAATTGAAATAGAGCAGTGGTTCTCAACCTGTGGGTTATGTTCAATTTGTAACAATGAAAATACATCCTGCATATCAGATAGATTCATAACAGTAGCAAAATTACAGTTATGAAGTAGCAACGAAAATAATGTTATGGTTGGGGGTCACCACAACATGAGGAACTGTATTAAAGGGTCGTGGCATTTTGAGAAGCACTGCCATAGACTAAACTCCACAACACTTCCATGCTTTCCCCTACCGATGGATCAACGTTTTACTGTGAGACCAACTGCAGAATTATCGAGCACATAAATGGGAGAAAGGAGGTGGAAATTGCCCTAAACTGATGGTAAACAATTAAGGGAAAGTAACTTCTAAAATCTCTCGGGAAGAGAAGGGCTTCCAGAGAACAGGTGAAATAGCAAAGGGAGGGACAGAAACAAGAGGAAATTAAAGAAAAAAATCTTGATTCAATGGTGGGTGTTTGGACCACTGAAGAGCACTCCCATGGGGGAGACATAAATTCTATAATGGGAAACAGGAATCTTAAAATGGGTGTAATCTGCAGGGATTTGGTGCTCAGAGAGACCATTACCTCTAAAAGAATACCATTCCTCCATGGAGAGCGTCCTGCCTCAGAAGAATGTCAGTTAGAGCTCCTAGGATCAATGGGTATCCAGAAAGATGGGTAGGCAATGTAATACTGCTGATTAAGTAGAAAATATATTACCACATTTTCTGGATGATTTGTATGAAACATAGAGGGCCTATGTGAGGAGATCAAAATCCTAAACCCTTCCCTCTGTGCACATTAAGCTAGATTTTTTCCTGAGAGTGACAAAGCTATTCTAGGATTTAACTGATTCCAGTTATAAGGCTCAAGGTATAGGACCCTTGGTGCTATTTCCTGGTAGTTTCTGGTGATATCAACATTGCTTCCTGGATGTCTTACCCAGGAGTATGCTGAAGCCAGTTCCAACTGGTGCCCTAGAAGTAACTGCTAAATTTTCAGCGAGAGCATACATAAATACTTTGAAAATCAGCAAATGCAAAAATCAAGGCTCAATTTATTGTTTTGTTGATTATTTCAACTTAAGAAAGTGATGAGAAAAAATGTTGATAATGCATATCAAACTTAAAATATATCATCTATGCATCTTTTTTTTTTTTTGGCAGGAAGAGTCATTTGTGAAATGTTTACCAGTACACTGCTGCCTAAGAATATGAAAAGGCCCACCCACATCAGGGAGGGAGGCCCTTCCAACTTAGTGGAAATCTCAAAACTGGGCAAATCACATTTAGAACCTATATTAAATTGCCTGGCTTCTCACTGAGAGGGGAAGAGGGAGGCAGGAAGAAAATTTGAAACTCACACTTTTCGAAAATTAATGTTACAATTGTTTTTACATGCAATTGGAAAAAAACAAAATGCCTAATCAGAAAAAAGACCTATTTTCATACGGAGATGGGGGTGGGGATAGGATATATCTACCAAAGTATGGATTATCCATGCTGAATATCCTTTTTGTGCTATGGCTAACCATATTATTAATTTTTAAATTATTTAAATCTATTTAAGATATATATGTTTAATCATTTTATTTGATTACTGATTTATTTATTTAAATTATTATTACTTATTAAATGTTGAATGGCCTATGTGTGTCTCATTAAATTCCAACATCAAACCTGACCTAAAACAGTGTCAGTCTATGTCAGACCCACTCTCTAAAAGCACGATTATCAAAATTTTGCATGAAATGAAGCTAGAAGGGATAGTTAATACATTGGTTGACAGAATCAGAGTACAAAAAAAAAATCAAAGAACTAAATCTCTTCCAGCTTCCAATGTCTCTTATGATCCTATGAAGATGAAATTACTTAAACACTTCAAAGCCAACTATTTTGTTAGGATACTGCTACAGATTGCAGTTCTTTAGAACCTTGGTAGATCGGTTTTGTATTTACTATTCTCTGTCTCAGGAGACATTCTCTGTCTCATTAGGACAGTCATTGGGGAAAAAAACAACAGGGTCCTATAGCAAAAACCAGAATGGGTTAATTCTAAGATTTCTTCAAAGAGTCAAAATTCAAGTGATTGAAACAAATTAGGGCTAAGAGATAGGAGAGAGGCCACAGGAGAGTAAATAAAGGACACACAAGGGAATTCATTAATAACAGCAGCACCCTATCCAGAACAAGGTAAGTGTTAGTCTCTAAGTACTTTGCTCTGATAAGGCTATATCTGAATGATGATAGCTCTAAGCACAACATTCTAAAAGGCACATTGCCAAACTAAGGGGCAGCTAGGTTGCGCAGTGGATAGAGTGCCAGGCTAGTAGTCAGGAATACTCATCTTCCTGAGTTAAAATCTGGTTTCAGACATTAGCTATATGACCCTGAGCAAGTTGCTTCACCCTGTTTACCTCAGTTCCTCAGCTGTAAAATGAGCTAGAGAAAGAAATGGCAAACCACTCCAGTATCTTTGCCAAGAAAACCCCAAATGGGGTCATGAAGAGTCAGGAACAACTGAATAAAAAGAACAATGGGAAGACTTGAAACCAAGTCAAAGAAAGATTGATTGAAAGAACTGAGGGTGTTTAACTTGGGGAAAAGAAGACTTTGGTGAGAGAGGTAGGTTATACTAGCTATCTAGTATTTGAAAGACTGTCCTGTTGAAAAAGAATTGGGCTTGCTTTGTTTAGCCTCAAAGTGATAAAGACCAAAGGGTGAAAGTTTCAGAGGCGGCTTTTGGTTCAGTACAAGGAAAAATACCTTAATTAAAATTCTTCAAAAGTAGAGTGAGCTGCCATTGAAAGCAATGAATGCTCCATCCCTGGAGGTTTTAAAATGTTTATGAGGGATGGAGTAGAGGAAATTCTTCCCCAATCAGTTACAGAAAGTTGCTTATAGGAGCAGGGTTTTTTTGTTGTTGTTCAGTTATTTCAGTCCTATCTGACTTTTCATGACCCCTATATAGGGTTTCCTTGGCAAAGATACTTAAGTAGTTTGCTATTTCCTTTTCTAGTTCATTTTACAGATGAAGAAACTGAAGCAAATAGGGGTCAGAGGATCATAAAGGACATAAGAGATCATCTGATCTAGCTCCTTCATTCTATAGAGGAGTAAATTGAGGCCTGGGGTGTGACTTGTCCAAGGTCACACCAGAAGTAACAGAAATAAGATCTGAATCAGGAACCCTGAATTCAAAGCCAGGGTCCTAGTATACCGCGCTGTTTAACCTAGTACTAAGTATTCAATAGTTAACCAAAGACTATATTACCATCATTTTTGTACCATAACAGGGGAGACAGTGAGAATTTTAAAATAATTCAATGGAGAGCCACAAAGTTGACTGAAAGATTAAAACAAATGGGTTTATTCAAGATAAGGAGTCCAGTGGATCATTTAGTTAATTCGTTGTCCTTTCAGATCATAAGCACTCTGTAAGCTAGGACTCTTTTGTTATATTCAGTTTTATATTTCCAATCCTCAGGGGCAGGAACAATTTATTACATTCAGCAACTGTTAGTAGTGATTTAGTTGAGTTGCATTAATAACCTTCAACTAGAGAGAATTTCTTGCAGATAAGAGTGAGCAGCTGTTCCTTGTCTTCACTTAAGTAATGTACAACTAGAGGAGGAGGAAGTAGCTTTAATTTGCTGCCTTTTCTTTAGATAGAAAAGGCCCATAAAAGTTATTAACTGTGGCCAAAGAGGTTGTGAATCTTGTTTGAAAATGGAACCCTTCTCCTGTGTTGGGTGGTCTGAGGGTGACTCCGCCTGAATTCAAGGGAATAGGTTTGATGACCTCTCAGAATCTCTTTCAGTCATGTGAGAGTGTGATCACAAGATGCTTGTGTTGTGTCACTTGCCACCCAAACAGGGAAGTTCAATTTAGGATAACACTAATGTTTCAATAAATCCTAAATATATTGAATATTTTCAAAACATCCCAAATTAAAAACCACTGAAAAAGTAATACTCCCCACATCAGCATTTTTTTCCTGCCTTTTTGTGCAGTGGACAGAGAGCCTGACCTGGAGTCAGGAAGATCTGAGTTTAAATCTAGCCTCAGACACTTCTTGGCTGTGTGACCCTGGGCAAGTCATTTAACCCTGTTTGCTTCAGTTTCCTCAAATGAAAATGGGGATAATAATAGAACCTACCTCCCAGGGTTGTTATGAGGACCAAATGAGATAACAATTGTAAAGCAATTAGCACAGTCCCTGAGACATAGTAAGTTCTGCATGTTAGTTATTATTATTGATGCAGTGTTCCTATCCATGTATGACGTCTCATATCTATAAGACAACTATAAATGGAATATGAATGTGTGTATATTCCATTTATACTGCTTGTAATATATACTATTTATAGTACACTATTTATGCTACGTATGTGTATGTATGTATGTATATATATATATATGTACACATATACATATACACACACATCCATATAACACCACTGTTTCTTTTTGAGACCTATGCAGCATAACACTGTGGAAAGATTGTCGGATTTGGAGTTGGAGACCTCATTCTGTTACCATGGGCAAATTGCTTAATGTCTCAGAGCCTGTGTTTTCATTTGTAAAATAGCTAAAATAACACCTAGGCTATAATTGAAAGTTATGTTGACTCAGTGACTGTTATTCCTAGCCCTGCTTGTCAGTCAGTGTTGAGGGAAGTTTCAACATTATCAACTTCACAGAGTTGTTGAGAGGAAAATAATTTAAAGTATTACATAAAGGCTATTGGGTTTTTTTTAATCGTTCATCTTATTCTTATTTTTTTAATGGAGCTCTGATAGAAACAGTCCTAGGACAATTCGCTATTCTGCTATTATTCGGTCATAAAATGTTTTGTGGATTGTCGTACAAAAAGAAATCTCACAAAAGTTGGGTTGTGTTCCGTAGGCTCACTGAAAGCGTCATGAGGCCAACTCCAGAGGAAGCCGGGGTGATGAGGATAAGATGTATCTCGTTCCATTCCAATATGATTTTGATTCCTTCTACTAGGTCTCTGTATTTTCAAAGTTTTTCATTTCATCTGTCTTGGAGAGCTTTTGTGTTGTATTGTATTGTGTTGTATTGTATTCATCTTAACACTAATATGGATTAGGGTTTTGTCTAGGTAGTTGTGGGAAGCAGTTGTCTCTGATAATTGTCCAGTTCTGGTACAATGCATATATTGTGAATTCTCAAGGATTTTTTTAGGTTTCTACTTCTGGCATAGGGTTTTGTTGTCTGAGAGGTAGTTGACTTCTTATTTATAATTCTACCTATTAGGTTCATGACTTGCTAGGTATAAGGTAGGTGTTAGAAAGTTGTAGACTTTGGTGATATGTTCCATAGTTTCTACCATTTCCTTGCACAATCTACATTGATACAAGGAGTCCAGGTTCCTTAAGATTACCCCAACTGTGATCTATGTCTGCAATGACCTGATCATGAATTACCATCATAAGCTCCTCCGTCCTGACAAATAAACATACTGATTCAGTCATTTTTTTCAAGGCTTCTTTGTTGATGTATTGTTCGTTGAGTTTATGCAGATGTAATGCACAGAGGGTCTCTTGTATTTTAGCTATTTCATATGTTCTTTCTGGAGCATTTGAAACCATTTTTGGTTATATTCACCAAATCTAGCGGAATGTCCTACTGCTAACCTTTACTTGGGGAAGTGATATTGATGTGTTCCAAAGGTACTTTGTACTTTAACCTAACTATAATGATGATAATCTTTAGTACCAACATGGTATCTAGAAATTCCAGAGATTTGGTCCAAGTAAGCTACAAAGTTGTGAAGTCATGAATCAACTTTCTTGTCAATTCAGTTGTTGATATTATGATTATTATTGTAGCAGCTCAGACTTTTTTCTAATGGAAGGAGTACGTGTCATATAACAAAGAAAGGGAGAATGACTGATAAGTTCATGGATGTATCTCCTGGATATCAAAGGAACTTTTCTAACCTTTCTGGTGGTCCTTATCTAGCTTACTTATGATTGGTTTACTCAAATGTATTTTGGCTCTACTTATCACCAATTATCCCAGTTCCTTTTGTTCTCTTGAGTTTAAAAAAATGTGGGGCCCCAACTTCCTGAATCACTTGACTCTAGCCTGTGGTTAGTGGGAAACTGTCAACCCAATCAGACAGAACCAGTCTCTAACCTGTGTGTGATCAGAGTCTAACAAAGCAGGAAGGATAGAGACAGGAGAGTCAGGAATCAAATAGAAGTTTAATTTCAAAGTGAGGAAAACAGGTTTGCAAACTGAAGTCCCCTTGAGAAGGAGGGCCTGTGGCTTATGGGTTATGGCAGGGGTAAGTTTTTTAAGCATGAAAACCATAAAAAGGCAGAACTTAACACAGTCAGTCTTAGTATTGAGTAAATAGTTCCCACAGCAGGCTTATTTGTGCAGGCATTTTTGGACAATACAGGCATTCTTGGGTCCTCTGGGAGAAGTCCCTAAATTATTAGAATCCTTGAGCCTTGTGATTGTTCATCAGGTTGCAGAACCAGAGTTAGTATGGCAGGAACAGGAGTGCAGTACCTGGTTCAGTTCCTTAGAGGTTATAAGCCCAGGAATTGTTAGAATGTCAGGAGATGGGAATGATGACTTTCTGCTGCAGTGTGTTGGCTGTAGCCCTGGGTATCAGGCCAGGATCCCCTGGGACAGCGGTTCTCAACCTGTGGGTCATGACCCTTTTGGGGGTTGAATGACCCTTTCATAGGGGTCAAAGGGGTGGCCTAAGACCATTGGAAAATACATATTTCCGATGGTCTTAGGAACCGAGTCTACCCACATGCAGATATGCCCATATACGAGTATTAAAGGGTCATGGCATTAGGAAGGTTGAGAACCACTGCCTTGGGAAATAAGGTTAAATAGGCAAAATCACAAATGCCAATTCTGGGGTTTTGCTATGGCTGAGATCATTCAGAGGGTGGACACAAAGGATTGTTGTTATGCCAAGCTCAGGACACAGCTTGCTTGCTGGGTCTTAGCTCTGGAAAACAGGGTGTCTTCTAATATCTTGACAGAGTCGACTTCTCTTTGAGATAAGAATACACTATTTGGTAAAAATTGTTAGGAAAACTGGAAAGCAGTCTGGCAGAAACTGGGTCTGGATCAATATCTCATACCATTTACCAAGATAAGGTCAAAATGGATGCATGGCCTAGATAAAAAGGGAAATATCACAAGAAAGCTAGAAGAACATGGAATACACTACCTATCAGACTTATACATGGGTAAACAACTTATGAATAAACAAGAGATAGAGAGCACTGGGGGGATACAATATGGATAATTTTGATTACATTGATTTAGAAAGATTTTGTAAAAATAAATGTCACCAAAATTAGAAGGAAAGCAGAAAACCGGTGGGGGGGGAGGGGAGAGGAGAAAGTAATAGACAGTTTTACAGATAAAGGTTTCATATCTCAAATATATAGAGAACTTTGTCAAAATAAGAATATGAGTCATTCCCCAAATAATAAATGATCAAAGGATAGGAATGGGCAGTTTTTCAATGAAGAAATTAAAACTATATATAGTCTTATGAAAAAATGTTCTAAATCATTATGGATTAGAAAAATGCAGATTAAAACAACTTTGAGATATCATCTCATACCTATCAGATTGGTTAAAAAGACAGAAGGGGAAAATGACAAATGTTGGAGGGAATGTGGAAAAACTGGGACATTAATACACTGCTGGTGGAACTGTGAACTTATCCAATCATTTTGGACAGCAGTCTGGAATTATGCCCCAAAGTTATAGAACTGTGTACATCCTTTGACCCAGCAACATGTTAGTCTTTCCCTCAAGGTGATCAGGGAAAAAGAAAAAGAACCTATATGTTACAAAATATTTATAGCAGTTCTCTGTGATGGCAAAGAACTGGAAATGGCTGGGATGACCATCAATTGGGGAATGGTTAAACAAGTGAAAAAAACAACATGGAAATATGTGCATGAAATAATGAAAAGTGAAGTGAACAGAACCAAGAGAACATTGTACACAGTAATAGCAATATTGTTCAAAGATACATTCAAGTTAGTCTGAGCACTATAAATACTCACATCAACTATAAAGGACCTTTGAAGGAAGATGCTATCCACTTCCAGAGAAAGAACTGATAAATAGAAATACACATAGTGTGACTTTACATACATTTATAAATCTGGTCAAATGGTGGCCTTCTCTAGTGTGGGGTGGGGGAGGAATTGAGGGAGATAGTTTGGTACTTAAAATATAACCAAAAAAAAGTATGTTGACTCAGTTCTCAGGAAAAAAAAAACAAAACGAAAAATGAAAGCAAGGTTAACTAGGACCTGGGATGACAGGAAGATGTCTAGGCACATGTATCATCACTATCTTTTATTTGTCAGATCAGTTTGTATTATCAATAAACTAGTTATAATTAAGTGAGAAATCCTAGTGAAAAAGAAAGAGAAAAGTTGATCAATAGATCAGACTTAGTAAATAAGATGCAGAAGCCACTGAACAAAGTAGCCCCATGTTAAATAAACCCAAGGACACTAAATACTGTGGCAATGACTGTATTCAACAAGAACTGCTAGAAAACAGAAATAAATCTGGCAGAAATTAAGTTTAGGCAAACACCTTACACAACATGCCACGATAAGCTCTAAGTGGGTATATAGCCTAAATGCAAAATGTTGTGTCATAAATTATCAGAGAAGAATTTGAAGAAAGTACTTTGTAAAATTGAGCATAATGATGGGAAGAATTCTTAAGAAATTAATAATACCAGAGATGGAAAAGGAATTTCTTAACAACTAAAGACACTAGCAACAGTGATGGTGTCCAATTTTTCAAGACAAATTAAATGTTCATATACTGACCCACTCTAATGTTCTGTTAGACGTAAGGCTTCATCCACAGAGATCTATGATTAAGGTTTTTGGCATTTGAGGAAGATTTTGTTTTTTCGTTTTTAAAAATTAGTTCTCAGAATTGAAAATGAACTCATAGAATGAGAGCACACAAAGACGGTCACCTCTTCTCTCTCTCTTTTAATCGCACTTTATATTCATTTTGTTACCTATTTCCCCAAATGATCACTAAGTTCATGTTCAGGTGTCAATCATCTTCACTGGAGTCTAAAGGAAGAATAGAAAACCTTGTATCTTTCAGGAACTCAGGCAATGGAGTTGTAGATTACTGCTTTGTAAGAGAATTGGCCAAGGCAGGGTAATATTACTCCTATCTCTGATATTCCATGTGGTTTCTAGCCTTGGGCCCCAAGATCTTGGTGCTTTCCATATGGGACATTTCTATGTTTCACTTGATAAGGTCCGTTTCAAACCTGACATTCTCAGTTTCAAGATCCCTTTTGGCTTGAACATTCTGCAGTCAATGTCTTTGGTTCCCAACAGTCTGTATCCTAAGGGTCCCTAAGTATTGCATAAAGTGAATGTATATGTAGAGAGGAAGACTTTTGAGGGCAGGATCCCTTGAACTGGGATGTACAAGGAGAACAATGCCTAATAGGATAGTAACTGATCAGAGAATAGATGTGAAATGATTGATTAATTGATTGATTGATTGACTTATAGACAACTAGGTGCTAATGAGTTTGTTTCCCAACAACTGAAGATGACCTCTTTTATCTGATTTTTCAAACTCTATATATCCATAAAGACTTTTTCTGATTAATCAGTCACAGAAGAAGGAAAAAGGTCCAGGACTGGGAAGGGCCTTTGTGTTCCTGACTGCTAGTCCTTAAGTAGCTAAGGGGTCAAGCAGGCTGCCAATAGGATTGCTAGGATTTGGTGAGAACTCACCACTCAGATCTGCTTACAGGGTCTATATTAGCCTGAGGTCTATGTTAGTCTGAGAAACTCTTGTTTGGTGGAGACAGCTTCAGCAGGACCAGCTCCAGTCACTTTTTCCAAGGCAAAAGGTAAGGGGAAACCTGGGCATGAACTTCCTTGGGCTTCAATGGACTCCCCTCCCTCCTCTCCCCCTCCAAGTCTCCTGAGGACTCCTCTGGTTCTTTTAAATTACTGGTCAAGTATTTTGGTGATAGAAATTTTCTTTAATTTTTTTTCTTTTCAATTAACATATATTTATTTTTTTTCTTCTTCCCCCTCATGGGGGATGGGAGCTAGAAACTATTAACAAATATGCACGGTCAAGAAAAAACAAATTCCCATATTGGTCACCTCCAAAAATACGTGTCTCGTGTTGTGTCTTGAGTCCATCACCTGTCAACCTGTCAAATCATGGGTAGCACTCTTCATCATTTCTCATCTGAGATCATGGGTGGTCATTGGACTGATCGGCATTCTTAAGTCTTTCAGAGTTGTTTGCTTTTATACTTGTTGCTATTGTATAAGTTGTTTTCCTGGTTCTGCTCACTTCGCTTTGCCACCAATTCATACAAATCTTTCTAAGTTTCTCCAAAAACATCCCATTTTTATTTCTTAAGGCAAAATAATAGTCATTCATATACCATAATTTGTTCAGCCATTCCTCAGTTAATATTCATATACCATAATTTGTTCAGCCATTCCTCAGTTAATATGCACATACCATAATTTGGTTAGCCATTCCTTAAATTTCTAATTCTTTGCCATGACAAAAAGAGCTTCTGTAAATTTGTTTTTGTACATATGGGTCCTTTTCCTCTTTCTTTGATCTCTTTGAGGTTTAACCCCATTACTGGAATGGATGGATCAAAGACTGGTTCAATGGCTGCATAATTTAACAGCTTTGGGGCAGAGAATTTTTCAAATATTTTCCACTAAGGAATATTTCCACAGGAGATATGATATGGAGGGCATACTCAACACAGGTGAAGTGGTTTCCACTGTAAGTTCAGGTTAATGGAAACACCAAAGGAGAGGTGTCCATAGCGTAAATTCATGGAGAAAAATCAAAATGGTTAGTAGGATTAAGATGAGTTACTGTTAAATACTGGGGTTTGCAAGAGTAGAGGAATGAGCTTTGTTTTCTGCTATTCAAATTCGGTAAGTAGATCATATGGGTGACTTTATACTCCTTTTAGTATCTGCTTTTTTGGGATTCTGCCTGACCTTAGACCATGTTTGTCAGTTTTGCCCTTGGGATCCTGAATGTCCTGGATTTCTAACTTACGTCTTTAGATGTTGGTCACACTTGTCTCTGGCTGCCTGTTGTTAACCCATATTTTGACTTGATTTGACCCTCTGCTTGCCTGACATTCATTCCATTGGTTACCCCCTATAATCCTTGGTCTCTCCTCTCCCCCCAAACAAACTAACAAACAAACAAAAACAGGAAAACACCAGCTTTATTCTTTAGTATATGGTAACATCAAGGAAACTTACAGAATGACATGATACCAAATTAAGTTGTTGCATCTTTAATTGATCTTGTGTGTGTGTGTGTGTGTGTGTGTGTGTGTGTAGTTAACAGTCTTTCATAAGAAAATATTCTCTATTTTGGATTATAATAATAACAACCAGATACAATAATAAGCACACTGATACACTTTAAGTATATCAGTATATAAGTACTTGAAAGCTTGATAGAATAGTTACTTCCTCTTAAAATTACTTTGTATATGCTTTATGTCATTTATTGATTTGCATATGTTTTGCATCTTCTCCATAGAATGGAATCTTCTCAATAGACTGGAAGCTACTTGAGGGGACTATTTTGTTTTTGTCTATGTATTCTTGGTGTCCAGTACTATTCAGGGAATGGATCTGCAATTTCACTGGTAATGAACTCCACTTTGTATCTGTTGCCCTACCTGGTTTCTCAACACCATGGAACAGGATGCCTCTTCCAGGATAAACTTATCACTTGGAATCTTACAGTGTACTGATAATTCAAGTCTTGATTGACATCACCTCTCTCAGTCTTCTCCCCCCTTTGAGGATTCTTTGCACAGATTTGAGGGTGGCAAATGAAATTAAAAAAAAAATACTTTCAGGACCTTAACTTACCACTTCAGAATCTATGTGTTAGAGAAGGGGGTGTGGTAGCACTTGGAAGGAGGAAACTGTGTCACCCTAGCAAAACCCACAATCCTAGGGAATGTAGGGTTCCTTTAAGACCAGTGCACATCATTAATCCCCCATTTTCCAAATGAAATAGCAACATTTCCCAGCCAGTCTCTATCAGCATTATTCACTCTTCTTTTTAAGTTGCTGACTACTGGCATTAACCCCTAAAGAGCATAGAAGGGGGACATCAGCTTATCTTATGAGAAGAGGGCCAGTAGTAGGTGGACCCCTATTCACCTACCAAAGGCATCCACTGCATCCTAGGCCATCACCAGTATTGACTTTTGTCCTGAGAGGGATAATTTATAGTGAAGTTTCCCCATTCTGAAAAATCAAATCTAGAATGGCTTCAATATTCACTAGGCCTAGGGTTAGGTCACCTGACCTTCAAGCAATCTGGGGCTTAGAGCAATGGAGACCCTCCCCCAGAGCCAACTCAGCAGAAGATATGCCAAATAAGGTTAAGACTGCTTTCATTGGACACCCACATGTTTCCAGGTCCTTTGTCTCAGAGAATTTCCCTCATTTAGGTTGTGGAACAGCCCCCCTACCAATTAGAGTGAAGGCCAGTTGGGGGGGTTGGGTTTCTGCATTAGAAGGTTATATAATCATGGGCTGCCTTCTACCTGTCGCTCTCTCCCTGCAGATACCATGTTGGGCGGCAGGAGCAGAGTCCTTTCTCATGAGAAAGAATAAAGACCTTTTCTGACCTTAGATTCAGACTCTGAACTCTTTCATCTCACACAGCCCTGACACTGGACTTCCATGACTCAGGGAGAGAGAGCGCGGGGCTGATGACTTTGAGCAATTCTGCCTAACGTAAATCCAATTCATTAACAAGTCAAGACTCCACCTGGGATGCCATTGGTTCTCCTTGAAAATGAAGAACAAATAATAACCAGAACCCCTCACCTCTTAGACCTCCTCCTGAATTGCAACCACCAACACCTTTTGACTGGTTCATAGCTGGTCTGAAACTGCAGATCCTAAGGCAGAGGTAGGGAATTTGCAGCCTCAAGGCCACATGTGGCACTCTAAGTCGTCAAGTGCAGCCCTTTGACTGAATCCAAACTTCACAGAACAAATCCTCTTATAAAAGGATTTGTTCTGTAAAACTTGGACTCAGAATCTGGACTCAGACTTAACACTTACTAGCCCTGTGACCTTGGGCAAGTCATTTGCCCTGCCTTTCCTCCTCCAAAAAAAAAAAACCAGGGACAGGAGTGGGGGGTGGGGCACAAAACTTGGACTCGATCAAAGGGCAAAACCAAGGACCTAGAAGGCCATGTGTGGCCTACACGTTGCAGGTTCCTGACTCCTGTCCTAAGGAGTACCAACCAAACCACATCTAGACAACTCAGCTCATTCCAGGAAAATATGATAATGGGATTCCAATCTCCACTAGTACTTATGAGTAGATTTAATGCTCCTGGAGTAGGGGGAATCTCAGAGTGAGATAAAGAGTTAGCAACTACCTTGCCAAAGTTTAGCATCTAAACAAAAGAAAGGCTTATTTTTTAAGTAGAACACAGATGCCTGGCATTCTCATTTAACTGCCCTCTCTCTTCTGAGTGCCCAAGAGGTAGTTTTCTTTCTTGTTCTTAAGAGAGCCTTCTCAACACAGTGAGAATCTGACAGCCAGACCATGCAGAACACTGACACTAGCTATCTTTACACAGCCAGCAGCAAGCAGAGAACATGTGTAGCTCATTATGACAACCTGTCAGTTGGGAAGGGCCATGACAGTCAAGGCTTGTTCTGTCACAACTGCTATTATCCAGACTGAAACCAAGTGTAAATGAAAGGGAAGCTGCAACAGCTTGAAGAGTTCTGCAAGAACAACTATATACAAGCAAGATTCATGGATACAGGCAGAAGGAGGTAGTCTCAGAGAGAAGGCGCTAATATTGAAGAGGATCACCCACTAAGAAGGTTAGGCGTGCCTGAGACCCCAAAATACCAGCATGCCAGGTCCTACAGAAAGAATTTCTCTCAAGTCTTCTCAACCAAAGAAAAGTAAAGTTTATTAAAAGTTTGCCTGTACTGGACACAGAGGAAGTCTGTGCTAAAAAACTCTACGGTGCTCTCACAGAGCAAGTCTGTGCTAGGGCCTTCTGTGGCGCCCTCACACCACATGGAAGGGAGATGGGATTCTTATATACAGAGGAATCTAGGGGTGGTCTAGAGGAGGAGTTTGGGGAGGGTCTTCAGGAGGAGTTAATGAGGTCAAGGCAAGAGTGGATTGATATTTTGATAGGCTTAAGGGTGGGAAGCTGATGGACAATGGAGGGCCAGGCTAGTAACAGAGATTTGGGCCCAGCCACAATGAAATACTTATGGCCTCTGCAAATGCCTCATCTAGTGGGAAGATTCAATCAGACTTCAAGGGGTTTCCCAGACCCTGTATCTCAAAGATTCAAGGAGAACTCAAGGGGGGTCCCAGAGACTACACCTCATCAGTGTCACGGTGGGACTGGGAAAGACTTGCAGAGGATGGGATTTTAGCCGAGACTCCAAGTTAGATTTGGGTTCAATTATATGGGAGACCTTCCTAAACATTAGAACATGAAGTGCTTTTTAGAGAACATGAGTCCTCCTTCACTGAAAGTGTTCGTGCTGTGGCTATGTGGGAACAGAGCCATTGTTGGGAACAGAGAAGAAGAGATCCCATGGTTTGAGCAGGACATTGTACTAGATGGTTTTAAAATTTCTCCCAGTTCTAAGTTTCCATCCTGTTGTGGTTTATGCATTGTCCTTGAAGAGGACTATGACAGGAAGGGGATGCCATGACTTGCAGGAGAATTGGACTTAAGTGAGGGAGGCTGTGCAAAGTCACCAGCCTCACTTTCTCCTCTGGAGACATTTGGGTCCAGTGGCCAGATATAGATCAGGACATCTGCAGATGGCCCAAGATGCAGTGGGAGACCTTTAAAACAAAGATGGGAGGACTAAAAAGGGAAGAAAGGAAGGAAACAAACATTTATCAGGCACTTACTCTGTGTCAGGCTCTTTGCTAAGTACTTCAAAAATATCATCTCACTTGATCCCCACAACAACCTTGGGAGGTAGATGTTATTATGATTATGATTATTAGCCCTATTTTACAGCTGAGGATATTGAGGCAGACAGATATAATTGATTAACCTGGGATTATCTAGGTAGTTAGTGTTTGAGGTAGGATTTGAACTCAGATCCATCTGACACCAGCCCTAGCAATTTATGCACTGTACCACTTTGATGCCAATGAAAGTGCCTAAACCATGGTTATGCATAACACACCAATAGATTTTGATCGCAAAAGAAAGGGGTGGCAGAGAGAGAGGGAGATAAGAGAGAGAGAGACAGAGACAGACAGAAAGACAGACAGAGAGACAGAGAGAGACAGAGACAGAGAGACAGAGAGAGACAGAGAGACAGAGAGAGAGAGAGAGAGAGAGAGAGAGAGAGAGAGAGAGAGAGAGAGAAGAAAAGTTTGGGCAAGGTTATAGAATATTAGCTTGTGGGGAAAAAACAAAAAGAATTCTCCCCAGGACTAGATTTTTTCCTAGGTCTTAATAGCACATGTGATCCATGCTCTCTCCACATGATCAGCCCACCTCTTTTTCTATTTACACATCTCTCTGATATCTTCTATATTACCTCATGTGTGTATAATTCATCATTTGTAATGTGTTGCAGTGTGTTTATGGCCACCATCTATCTCTCCATTGCTGTTTGGGTAATTGGCAATACTGATGCTATGGAGATTGTGGCATTTCAAGATTTTTAGCCATATAGCATTACTGAAAGACTATTGAAGTTGAATCAATCTGTCAACATTTAACAACTGCCTACCATGTACCAGGTCCTTTGCTAAGCCCTACAGATACAAAAAGAAGCAAAAGACATTCTCTGCCCTCAAGGAATTTACAATCCAATGGAACAGACAACACACAGACAAATATATATGAAGCAAGCTAGAAATAAATAGGAAATAATTAACAGAGGGGAGGCACTGGAATTGGGAGGTTGGGGCAGGCTTCCTGTAAAAGATGGGATTCTGGTTGGGGCTTTAAAGAAGTCAGGGAGGTCGGTAATCAGAGGGGAAGATAACATTCCAGGTATGGAGAACAGCCAAAGAAAATTTCTGGTGTGGATGGTACAACCAAGAGGCTGGTGTCACTGAATTGAAGAACACATTGCAGGGAGTAAGGTTTACAAAGATTGGAAAGGTAGGAAGAGGCTAGGATATGAAGGTCTTTGAATGCCAGAGCATTTTGTATTTGATCCTGGTGGCAATAGGAAGTCACTGGAGTTTATTGGTGAGGTCGGGTGTATGATATGATTTAACCTGCATTTTAAGAAAATCACTTAAGTGGCTGATTGGAGGAAGGGTCGGAGTGGGGAAAGACTTGAGGCAGGCAAATCCAGCAGTAAATTATTGCGATAATACAGGTGTGAAGTGAAGAGGGTCTACACCAGAGTGGTGGCAGTGTCAGAGGAAAGAAGGAGGTGTTTGAGAGATGTTACAAAAGTAAAATTGAGAGGCCTTAGCAAGGGCTTAGACATAGGGGATGAGAGATAGTGAGGAGTCCAGGATGACTCCTAGGTTGTGAACTTGAATGATTGGGGGGGATAGCATTGCCCTCTATAGTAATAGGGAAGGTGTGGAGGAAAGCTAATGAATTCTCTTTTGGACACATTGAGTTTAAGATATCTACTGGTCCAGTTAGAGATGTCTGAAAAGTAAGTTAAATAAATGGGTATTTGTTTCAGGAAGATCAGAATCACTTTACAATTTCCCAAATTGTTTCTTTCTTCTTCCTCTTTCTATCTGGACCCAGCTTATCCATGCATAATATAATGTCTATATGAGATACTTGTGCTTATAGACTAGCTCTATGGGATGTTCATACAAATGCATATCATAACCTGAACAGTAGTAACTTTTCATCTTCAACCTGTGGATTACGTTCAATTTGTAACAGTGAAAATACATCCTGCATATCAGATATTTACATTACAATTCATGACAGTAGCAAAATTACAGTTTATGAAGTAGCAATGAAAATAATTTTATGGTTGGGGGGGTCACCATAACATGAAAAACTGTATTAAAGGGTCATGGCATTAGGAAGGTTGAGAAGACTGTGATCTAGACTTTCCCTCTGTGGATTGTTAGGTTAGAGTGTTTTGAGTGATCATAGATCTCACTTAAAAGACTCTGCAATATTCAAGGGACTTGAGGAAATCAGTGCAGTCATCTGCAAAAAAGGGAACATTACGATGATTCCAAATCTCCAGGAAATCTCCCTTTCATTTGGATTCTGAGCTAGTCATCCTTCACTATAGTGGTAAACAACACTGGCATTTCTCTGTTGTTACATCTTCTAGGGGATCACAAATGATTTTAACATATGCATGGGAGACACTTTTGTTGGAGGAGAGCCTTTAAGGCTGTGTGCCCTTCTGTCATGTCAAACACTTAGGAAAAAACACTCAACAAACAACAAGCTAATGATGGATTTGAGATACCTTTCAGTCAGTTGTGTGACTGTAAAAATCGTGGCCTTCCTTAGAATATTTTCCCCAAAGCCTGATAGGTCTAGTCTCCATTTTCATCAAAGATGCCTTTGCTAAGTGAATGGATTATTTTTATGCAGATTTCACAGAAATGATAAAGTAAAAATGTAGCTTGGGAATTATTTATGTTGTTTCGATTGTCTTTTTTTTAGCAGTAAGAATACCTGTTATTTTTTCCAGTCATTCTGCAACTTCCTCTTTCAGATAATTTAAGAACTGATTCCTCAACACTGTCAACACTTCAACGCAGTATCTGTGTGTACTTTGGTCCGGCTATTCTTTCTGTCTTTGTTTTCCTTTAGTGCCTATTTCTGCTTCCTCAAAATGTGGTGAATCCATTGTAACTAAGGAGAAAATAGGTCATTACAGAAGAGGATGGCGTTTTGTTGTTAGGAGTCAGTAAACATTGTCTAACTACCCTAAAATCACTTTCTCGTTAATTGTGCGATCTTAATTTTTATTAATTTTTAATTTTATTAATAGATTTCATTACATTTTAAAATTTAATTTTGATTACAAACAAAAAAGGATAGACATATATTTAATAATACTTAAATTTTGTACAATACCAGTAAATATTATCACTGCTAAAGCAGATTTTTAGGGTGCTAAAGGATACTCAAGTAGCTTGGAAATAAGCTTACATCTTGGGAAAGTAGCAAATTCATTTTTATAGCATTGTCCCTAGAGAGGTTCTAGGCTCAGGTAAGGTGTAATCTCACTATATGTTTTGACTGATCCTTCCTACCCTCAAAATTTTTATGTGAGGGAAATCAGGTTTAAATGACCATTATGTCTAAGATAATTAGCATGGGGGGGGGGTGGGAAATCATAGGATCATAGGAAGGGATGTTGCTGGGCATCAAGCCATACCTGCTTATTTTACAAATGGGGAAACTGAGGACTAGAAAGGTTAAATGACTCACTAACTAGATAGTATCTGAATTTGGGATTTGAACCTAGATCTTCCTGAATCTAAGTCTAGTGCTCTATCTGTTATACCATGATGCTTTTACAGAGAGGGAGTTCTACCCCTATGCTTTGGCCATCATTGGGTGAATTAGGAGAAGACTGTGTGGATATATTACTTGGGCATTCTAGGGTGAGCAATAAGAACCCCATTTTCTCTTCTCCTCCCAGCCATCACTGCCTGGCCAGCATCAGGGCCTGGCCAATCACTCTGATCTGTGAAGAGTGGCCTACTCTCTACAATACAATGACAATAGAAAGAATATTTGGCTAAGATTTAGCATGATTTCTTCTGCTAAGAGAAGAAAAAAAAAAGAGAATCCCAGGAATATTTTGGGGGGAGATCCTGTTTTCCTCATCTATAAAATTAATAGTGAACATTTATAGCTAACATATATAATTAATATGTTAATATTAATAATATGCCAATAATTATATTAGATATAATGATAATCACATATACATTATAAATATGAAATGTATAATTACATTATTTAATTATTAATATAATAATATATGATATATAATTAATAACATCTATAAAATTAATATCTAACATTTACAAATGTGCAAAAAAGCACAAATATGCTTTACAAATATTATCTCATCTTATCCTCAAAACAACCCTATAAGGGGTTTTACGGTTGAGAAAAATGTAGCCAAAAAAATTAAATAACTGCCCAGGGTCACACAGCTAGTAAGTGTCTGAGTTTAGATCTGAACTGAGGTCTTTCTGACTCCATGTCTAACACTCTATTCACTGCACCCTGTAGCTTGCCTAAGACCTTCAAGTCTCTTGACTCTCACTGTTCATTCCACCATCTCATACTGCCTCCCCACACGAAACGTCTCTCTTTACTCAGTTTCTTTCATTACATTGGCTTGTCTTCATGGATATAGTGGAATTTTTGTTTTAAGCAGAATTTTGAAAGATTTCTCAAGAGGAAGCTAATAAGTTGGTTGCCTTTGGAGGCAATATTGTCACTGATTGACTCTTCACTAGTAAAGTGACTTTTCTTTTCTGCTCATGGCCCAAAGCTGTAACGCCAAGCACCTGAAGCTAACTGGAAACTTTCAGGACAAACAGTTGTGCATCCCCACAAGCTCCTACAAGCCAACTCTGAGGCATGACTCTTTTCTTATATGGAAGCTAAAATTTGTCATATGATATACTTCAATCATTTAAAAAAATAGGGCAGAACAGGAATAATATGTCTTAAGTAGCCCTGCTAAGGATGTCCCTAGAGAAGATCAGTCAGAAGTCAACTCATGAAAAGAGGGAAGACAGAATAGCAAGGTTCATTTTTTAAATATCAGACAAGGAGTACTTGTCTTTCTATATCATCTTTTCTGTGCTGAAAGTATTGAGCCTAGTACTTGGTGTTTGCAGGGAGAAAACCCAGTCGTGTATTCTTAGCAGACTGGATTCCAATAAGGTTTCCTTCTGGATCTGCAAACTTTTTTTTTCTAATAAGATTTATTAAATGTACCCATAATGCAAGTCTTTTACTACAAAGGTGTCTCGGATGCTGACAAAATATCACAAATCTAGAGAGCAAAGGGACACTTTAGAGATTATCTTGCCCAATCCCCTCCATTTACAAGGGAGAAAACTAAGGTCCTGAGAGGTTATACACCTAGGGGCAAAACCAGGAAAAGAATCAAGGAACTTAAAAGATCATCTAGTTCAACCTCCTTGTTTTGCAGAAGAAAAATTGAGGAGACCCAAAGACAAGTACTTACCTAGTTAAACAAGGATTTGATGCTACAACTTTTAACTTAGGGCTCTTTCCACAATACTATTGCTTCTCTACCTGAACCTCTTAGCCTATTGGGTACATCAGCTTCTCAGCTATGCCCTGCCATTCGAAAGTACGGCAGAGTGATTATAGTTTTGTTTAGTTATGAACAGTGAGGTTGCCCAAGTGGAGAGCCCCCTTCCCTACTTCCCAACCGAAGCACCTTTTGCTGTCACCACGAAGATTGATTCCCTTTAGGGGTTACAGTAAATACCCTCTTGATTGGAAATGTAGGACAACAGAGTTAGAAATTTTAGAGGTCATTTAACCTAACTCATTCTTAGATGATAGAACTGAGACCCAGAAAGTCAGTCATCAAGCATTCATTATTAAATGCCTTTCTTGTGCCAAGAACTGTTCTAAGAGGTAGAGAGATATGAAGAGAGGCAAAAGCCAGTTCCTTTTCTCAAGGAGTACACAATCTACAGGGGAGACAACACAGAAGCTATACACAAGGTAAACTAGAAATAATCAACAGAGAGTACAGTGACTTCCCTAGCCAGGTAATAAGTTTCAGGAAAAGGAATAAGCATTTGTTAAACTCCTACTATGTGCCAGGCACTTTATGAATATTACCTCATTTGATCCTCACAACAACTCTCTGAGGTAGGTATTATTATTACCCTTATTTTACAGCTGAGGAAACTGAGTCAGAGGGAGGTTAAATTACTTGCCTAGGGTCACAACTACTAAAGGCACATTTGAACTCAGATCGGCCTGATTCCAGGTATGGCATTCTAACCACTGCACCACCTAGCTCCTAGAGCTGGCATTTGAAACTAATTCCTTTAATGCCCAGAGCTTCATAAGGCAGGCCGGGATAAAGGCCAGATAAGGACGAAAGCGAATGAAACTTTGCTCTTTTCAATGACATAAATGCTGATGCTCTTCCCCTCTCTGTGGCTTCTCACTTGGCCCCAGTCCCGCATTGTGATGTTTCCTCTCTGGCCGTACAACGCCGGTATCCTCCTCCTGCTCTTTCCTCTAGGCTTGCTCGCTCGCTGCTCATTTCCTTCCCCTTTTCATTCTTTCCTTTTTTTTTTTTTTTGCACACATAGATTTCCCAGTTGCTGACTCTGTCATCCAAGTTCGCCAGCAGGTCACGGCTCTGCTCCCGGCTTACTCATTCTCACTTACAGACTAGCTTTCTGTGAAGTTGACTCGGGGTCTGGTTTGGCAGTTTTTTCACTTTTTATTCCTTACCAGAACCTGCTCTGATCACAATGAGGCTCTCTCTGTGCTTTAATAAGCATTTGGACGCAAGCCATTCTGGACTGAAGTGGTAAGTTATTTGACAATGCTATCTATTACTTCTGTGGCGCCTTTTATAGGTTAAAGGTTCTGGTGACCTTGATCCATAACCTTCTCCACTTTAGACAACAACAACAAAAGTCAAAACTCTAATGGAAACCAACGAGGTCCTTTGTAGGTGTTTTTGTATTTTGTTTTTTGATAATGCACCTAAGATTGACAAGAACAAATCTGCTATTATCAGTTTCCTTACCTGGTATACTCGAAATTGTTGCTGTTGGTTTTTAAATTTTTGATAGCTATATTTTAATGTGTAATCCTGTGTATTTTATGTATTTAAAAACATTATTTTGAGAAAGAGTTTGTAGATTTCAGACTGCCAAAGGGCTCAGTTTCCACCAAACAGTTAAGAATTGCTTCAAATCCTGAAAATACAGCAGTATGTTTGTAAATGTTCTTTCTTTTAATAGCTTCTCTTGAAATTTCTTTTCTACTCCAATGACCCTCATACTGGGCATTAAGAACCTCTGGACTCCTGGTCCTCAGATTTTGGTGTTCAAATCTTTCTGCAGCTTCAGGGAATGCCAGAGAAGATGAAGATATGGTCCCTGCCCTTCACTGGATTTTCATAGTGTGTTTTCGTGAGATTTGAAACCTGTTTTTATAAGAGAAAAAGACTGGGCTATATATAATTCCGCCTAGGTAGCTAGAAGTAAATTGTTCAGGTAGGTTTTGGACTAGAAGGCCATTATAGTTCTATTCAATTTGGAGATTTGTGTGTACTGGAAAGAACATGGGCATTATACAGATAGTCAACTTGGGCTTCAAATCTACATAGCTGTGTGTCCTTGTTCACTTTATAACTGAACCTCAGTTTCCTCATCTATAAAACAGGAATTATAATGCTTGCTCAATCTTCTTCACCAGGCTGTGATGGAGGACTAAATGAGAATTTATTCAGTCAGTCCACCTGCATTTATTAAGCACTTAAGGTATGCCAGGCACTGTTACTAAGTACTGAATTTAAAGAATGTTCTGTTGGGTTATGACCTTGGATTAAGTTCATCTTTTGGTGTAGATAAGCAAATGTCTTGCAACTCATAGTCTTAGAGTTGCCTGAGATAGAGTTTAAACGACTGATCCTGGGTTCCAAGGCCAGTATGTAAGAAACAGAACTTTAATTCAATTCATAGACTCTGAATCTGTCCACTCTGCCACCATGGTGCTTTCTAATAAAAAAAAAACCACATAGTTCAAATAGGATATAAAATGTTAGCTCCTTGAGGGCAGAAAATGTTTTCCTTTTTGTCTCTCTTCCTTGGTGCAGATGATTATTAAGTGCCCCTTGAATGAATGAATGAATGAATGAATGAATGAATGAATGAATGAATGAAAAGGACCTAGTATCTGCCATCAAAGAAATTTACTGTTCTACTAGGGATACGTGTAAATAGAGGGATGCTCAGAATCGTAGGGTAATGCTGAAAGTAGCCGTTAAGAGGTAAAACTCCCTAATTTTAAAGATGAGAGATGAGGCTCAGAGGTGACTTCCTCGTCATTTATATGAAGTACTTCTAAATCCTAAAACCATTTTTTATATTGCTACCCCAATCGATAATCCATGCTATCATTAATGTGCTTATTAAATACTGGATGTTGAGAGGGAGAGTCTACGTGAGTTACGGATGTCAGAAACACTGGAGGAGTGGAGGTAAAGAAAGTCTTGAAGGACAGAATTCATACCTGGCCAGCCTGAATCCCAATTTCGCTGTTAAACTGGGGTCTGTAAACTGTAGAGCAAAAATAACTTTATCCACAATCAGCTATTAAGGGTTACTCTTCTTTCAATGGATAAACGTGTATTTTAAACTGTTTTAAACCACTTTACACACGTTCTTCAGCTAGTGTAATTATTATATTCATTTTAAAGGTAAGGAAACCAATGCTCAAAGGATGTTAAAGGGCTTGCCTCCTGTCACTGAGATGTTTAAATGCAGGCAGTGCAGAACTTAGGTCTAGGTTACACCTTAGTAATTTAGTACAGGGGGCTGTCCTTCACCTATAGCGCCGCCCCTTACCTGGACACCCCAAGCACGGCCAGGTAGCTCTACCCAGAGAGCCTCGGAACCTGGAGTTGAACCTTATTCTCTGCACCGGGTCGTGGTGGAACAGGACCCTAGCAAAGAAGCATCTTACCCAGTAGAAGCTGGCAAAGGGGGGAGGGCAGTGGGTGCCCCGCCGCTGCTGGGAGGAAATCGTCGCAGCTCCTCCTTCTCCGCTTCCTTGTGCCGCAGCTCCCAGCTTCTGCCTTTCCCTGCCTCAGAGTTCTCCTTGGCTTCCCCCACCCCTCGGACCCGGCGCTGTGAGCGCGGCTCCCCACAACCATCAGTTCCCGGCCTTCTGCCAGGTAGGGCCGTAGTCCCCAGAATCTGTCCTGGGGACAGACAGCCTGGGAGTAGTAGAGAGAGCTTTTTTAAAGGACGCACGGAGGGAAAGGTGGGCACAGATGGGCTTTTCAGAGGAGGAGGGTGGGTGAGGGTGAGGGCAAAGATAGTCCCAGGGTAGATGTCAGAGTGACCAGTTATTTATTTAACCTTGGGTGAGAAATAAGCTACAGGCGCCATGAGGTCCCGGGTTCGTAGAGCTTAGAGATTATCTGAGCCAATCCTCTCGTATCACTAACTGGAGAACCATGATCCTTCCAGGGCTGGTGGCTTGCCCCTGGTCAGAAAGCAGCAGAGCTGCCAAGAACGTGAGGTAAGCCAGATATCTAGGCAAATTATGTATGCACCGCGCTCCTGGGCTGGAGTGGCGGGTTGGGATGAAAATAGATATTTTTTCAAGGCGAAGGACGTTTTAGCAAACAATTATCTACCACGTACTTTGTGTCGAGAACAGTTCTAGGTTCTCTCTCTTCTCATCTCTGTATGTTTCTTCTTTCTCCCAAACTCAAACACGTATTGAAAAAGCTAAGCATCTGATTGGGTAAGCATCACGTGATGTGGAAATCCCCCGAGACACAAAATAAGCTGTCCCCATAACACGCAGCTACTAATGGGGAGAATTCCTTGGTTATTTCTTCCTTCCAGATTTATATCAAATGGATATGTCTGTGTTGGTTACACTGCAGGAAAAAAGATCCTGACCAAGGTTTGCAGTGAAGCATCCCAGAAGCATCTCATTTTATTTGGAATTCCTTCCCTCACCCTCTTTTCCCCCAATGTGGCCGCCACAACAGATCCCTTGGTCAAATCGAACTTTCCCCCACTTTTAAGACTCAGGCTTATTCTCTGACAGCTTCTGGATTAGTTGAGAAATTGCATATGTCACCAGAGAGGATGGGGAATAAAACCACCTGGTTACTTAACCTGTGAGAATTTAGGGCACCTAAAGGAAAAAAGAGGAAGAAACTGTACAATGTTTTCCAGAACACCCTTTTACCCTATTTTTATGACAGAAACGTTTATAGAATTTCAGAATTGGAAGGGACCTTACAAGGGGCAAAGAGGTACAAAGGGGTACCTGGTCTGAGAATCTGAAGACTAGGACAAGTCAAAGGAATTTGGCAATTTCTTCATCTGTCCAATGTTGATAAAAATCTTTCTGCAGCTCTCAGATGGGGATAGGAATATTGTTCCTACTTTAATGGTGGTGCTATAAATAAAATAATAGATATATAAACAGAAAAAGTATAAAGTGATAATTAAATGTGAGGGATTCCTCTCTAATCTGAACTCTCTTCCCCCATTCCAACCACCTCCCTGCCCCCCCCCCCAAGTCTGACAGTATCAAATATAATACATTCCAGGTAAAAGAAAATTTAGCTTCTTTTAAAAGAAATTCAGAGAAGAATCCTTCAGTTTCCCACTGAAATGTTTAACACCCTCTCAGGGTAGGCTGTTTTTTTAAAAGTATATGAAATGCCCTTTTATTTTCTTGTGAATAATTTTCTTGCATGCAGGAACTGGTGACCTTTTTTGTAAGTTAACAGAAGGTCCAGTGCTCTTGGGGTTTTGAGGGTGTCTTGTGGGCCAAGATACTGGTGGAACTGGGTAGGAGTGAGTTAACCCCTGCTTTCCCCAGATCTAAACCACTGCTTCATTGCTCACAATGATGGTGAATTGGTATGGTAGAATAGTCCCACCCACCCTGTCAGTATCCTGACCCTGTAACACAAGGGTGGCACTGCTTGTGGTGACTGTCTGCCCAAGAGACTTCACATGTCCAATGTTATGTTAAGGAATCCCACTTTGTGTATATCGTACCTGCATAAATATTCCTGACTCAGAGATTGCATCCTTTTGATTTATTTCTATTTGGTTAATTCCATGTACCCATTGGGGTTGTTCAATATAGTTGTGATGAGTCCTGATAGATGGAGAGGTATACTTTATTACTATATGTGTTTGCTTCCTGTGGTCACTTAAACACAAAAATATCCATTCGCCTTCCAAAATGGGTTGGAGTTCTCATTTTCTTATGGTGCAAATGGTTGTAGGGGAAGCAATATCAGAGATGTGGCAAAGAAAAATGAGAAATTTTTAAAAGATATTTTTGATGAGAAAGAGTGGTTGGAAAGTAAAATTTTTTTAAAACCTACATTATCTGGGGACAAAATTTTCCTACCCATTTGAGGCAATGTCATGCTGTATAGATAGGTACCAGCAATATGGGCGAGTAAGCTCATTGTGGACTGGAAATAGATTCTCTACCTACAACATAGGAAAGTTTCATTTTATCACAGGTGGCTTGTACTAAATCTCAGAAGGCAAACCCCATTAAAAAAATCTCCCTTTATATTTAACAACTTGTGAGCTTAGGTGGTTTATTTGTAATTATTGGGTTTTTTTTTCTTCTGGAAATCACATAAGGGTTTTTAAAGAGGCACAGGGTGTAGGGAAATGATTTCCTGCACTTGCAGAAGATGATCTGGGCTTGAGTCTCAGCTGGGGTGCTTTCTGACCAATCACTAAATCTCTCTGAGCTTCAGTTTCTTCATTTAAAATAAGGAGGATAGTAGTGATGTTTGTACTACTTCCAGGAAAAGATCCTGTGAAAGGGTAATTAATGACATGTATATGCTGCAGCTAGCTCTAACTAGCTTACAAGAACTGGTGGTTGAATTTTCACTGTATTTACACTTCAGAAATTGGCAGTCGATACAAATGAGGACTTGATTCATTGTTTGATGATTGTCTAGATGTAATCAATTACTAATAATGCTGATTAAACTTGAAAGAGTGTGTGCATACATTTTTTTTCTTCCAGAGAGCCTAGTTGCTCAACATTTGCCAGCACACCCATGTATTGCTCTATAGACATTGACCTCAATGGGAGTGCAATAGAAGGCTCAAGGAATGAAGCTATAACCAGACTAAGGGCCCGGGGACTGTAGGATAGGAATATAATATACAAAATAATATAAATACCATTTTTATGGCAATTCTCTGGCAATTTGAGCCTCACCACATCCCTGCCATAGTGTTAAGAGTATTGACTTTTTCTCTCCAGGACTTGTATAAGCTTCCTGAATAATGCTTTTCCATTTTAATGAAAGCTATTTCCCACGATGGACAGATATCAGTCAAGGGTTAGGGAAATAAGACCCAGGTTTCCTGAGTTGTGGTGTCCTGCTTTGAATCTATGACTTCATCATTTGATCTTCTTTGTTCTATTTGATTCCTCCTTGGGGAGAGCGGCGTAATGGATAGTACTCTGGCTGGATTTGAATCCCACCTCTGACACTTGTTGTGTGGCAAGTCACTTAACCTTGCTGAGCCTCAATTTCCCCATCTGTAAAAAGGGAATAAGAATGCCAACCTCAGAGAGCTGTTGTGAGGCCGAAACGGTAATATATGTAGAGCACATTGCAAAACTCATAATGCTATAATAAATAGAAGCTATGAGCATACCTAATTTTCAAATATTAAATGTTCTTGAATTAATTACCCAATGGCTTTTATAACTGGACTATTTACTATTGCTGACTACTCAACAGAACTTGATGTTCGTGCTTTGTGGTTAGTGTCTATTTGGAATGTTATCTTTTTAAAAAGAATATTTCAGATGGGAAAGAAGGAAAATTGTAAAACTGAATAGACAGAAAGAGTTCTGCCAATGATGTGCTTGACTATTTGCTAATGATACTGAAAGGATGATATAAATGCGCTTATTTTATTCTTAGCTCCAACTTTATTGAGATGAAATTTAGACTTCAGAAAATGATAGCAAGAAAAGTTCAGAATAAAGCTATTACCTTCCCTCTGAGATTGTTCCCCATTTCTTGTGTAGATCTATTGTTTGTTCGTGGTGGTTCCCATGCTCTCTTCCCCTTTGGACAGTGAGCTCCTTAAAGACTGTTTTCCCCCTTCTTTGTATTCCCAGCATTTAGCAAAATGCCTGGCCCAGTAAGCACTTAATAAATACTTGTTGACTTGACTTGACTTGAAAATCACCCACTGGTGTCATATTCTATTTAATTGCTTTCAGGTGGTAAAGAGGGAAACCCTCAAGACATTCCCAGTATTTCTTCTCTTCAGTCATTACCACTAGCAACCTACAGTCAAGTCACAAACCAACTGAGCCCTCCAAGTGTATGTAAAGCATTTTCTTCTTTCTCTTTTCCTCATTTATAAATCATCTTCTAAATCTAACTGTTACAGAGGATATTCCCATTTTTAAAATTTTCTGGTTAATAGGGTTAGTTCCCTGTTCCACCCCACCCCAGCAAAGATATAATGAGACCATCAACTTGTTTGAGTTATACTGTCATTTTGGTCTAGGGTTATGCCAGGCTTGATTTTATGAAATTCTTTCAGGCAGTTAGAAAAAATGTTTGGAGTCATGTGTTTTTAAAGAGTTACGTTTTTCTTTTCTCCCCACCTGTTGTACTCAGACCCCAAAAAGAAACACTATTTTAGTAATAGGACAGCTTTGCACTATGGACCTCCTCTTACAAAGAAAGCTCATGAAACTTAGGTCCTTAAATATGAACAAATCATTATTAAGTCCAGTATGTTTTTCTTCCATGATGCTCAACAGAAAAAAAAATTTTTGATTAAAGTCCTCCTTTAAAAGTCTGCCCATGATACTAAGATTTTTAGGTTTTGTTTTCCTTATGTCAGGTTTCTGTTTTTTTAAACATTTTCCTCATTAAGAGTTTTTGCTCTCACTTCCTTCCACCTCTTTGGCATGCCCCTAATAAGCTAAGAAGTTTAGTGACTTTTGTTTTGTTTTGTTTTGTTTTTTGTAATTTGGAAAGTATCTTGATAGGTTTGTGGCATATTTTTCATCGCATTGTACTGGTTAGAGACAAGAGAAAGTAATAAGGACAAATAATGTAAAGGCCCTTGATGTGTTTATAATCCTGAAGGCACACCCCATCCTGCACCCCACACTAAGCCTAGCCCCTCTAAGGTAGTGGTCTTTCTTGGTTTAATTTTGATGCTTAGCTTCTTTTTCTTTGTAACTAAGTTGGATGAAAAGAGCTTCCAACCTGTCCTTGAGACACAAGAAAATCCATTTCCCTTCCTTCTTTGCAGAAGTGAGATTCTGAATACAGAATTTGGACGTAACATCAGATGTAGTTTGCAGTTTGATTAGTTTGCTGAACTGCATTTTTTTCTCCATGTCTGTTGCAAAAAGAGTTGCCTTCGGGCAGCTAGGTGGCTCAGTGAATAGAGCACCTTGGAGTCAAGAGGACCTGAGTTCAAATCCAAGCTCAGACACGTGACACACTATTAATGGCTGTGTGACCTTGAGTCACACAGTCACTTAATCCCAATTGCTTTGCCTTCCCCACTCCAAAAAAGAAAAAAAAGGTTGACTTATTGAGTAGGGAAGTGGTCATTTTGGAAATGAAGGTGATAGAACAAAAGACATCAACACAGTTTTTAAAAAATTTTTTTAACTTTTTACATTTGCATTTCATAAATATAAAAAAATTGCTGAAAATATTCTGGAGGAAGTTGTACCAGATGTGAAAAATAACTCTTCCAGTTTTCAAAATCCTTTCTTCACAACCACCCTGTGAGGTAGATTGAGGTAGACTCATAGTAAAGAGATTATCATCCTTGTTTTTCAGATAAGGAACTTGAAAGTCAGAGAGGAACAAAAACACCATTTTTTTTTTCCATTGCCAGTTGTAGTCCATTGCCACACTCTTAACATACCATGTATGAGCTCGATGAAGAGAGCACCTCCACCCAGCTAATTTCCACTAAAGTGCAACTGTCAAGTTTCACAAATTTACTCTACGAAATGCTCAATGTCTATTTTTACCTAGAACATCAATTAACTTCTCTTCGAGATCAATGCACATTGTCTGTGGACATGTGGCACATGTCAAGTGACCATTCTTTATTGGCAATCTAAGTGAGTTATCTGTATTCCCTGAACAGAAATTAATTAAGTAGGACTTTGTATAACAGGAACCTGTGTGTTCAAACAACTTTTGTTTCAGGAGTCTTACGAAAGTTTCTTCTGCTGTTCTTACCTTAGTCTAGACTGATATAGTGAATGAGAAGATTGAATTTCTCATTTTTCCTTCTGAAATGCTCATTAACGGTTATATTTCCTGAGGAAACAAAATGTTATTTGAATGCAGATTTACACTTCTGAAATTCAGAGTATATTGAAACTTTTATTAATTGTTCAGCCTCTACTCAAAGACTAGTTTACTCAATTATAACCCCCAGGAAAAGCATTACCTTATTACAGTGTCTTTGAGTTTTACAAAAACAGCAATCACAACAACAACGAAATGACGCTTAGTGTTCCCTGTGATAAAATTCTTTTAATCTGCCAGGGATTCCATCACTGGCATCCCTTCTAGCTGTAAATGGTATCCTAAATAACTATGTATTCTCTGATACCTTCTTTTGTTGTTGTTGCAAATTTTCTCCCAGTTCTACAGAACTACAGATTGTGGGTTGTAGTCTCTTTTATCTATCTGTCTGTCTGTCTGTCTGTCTATTTATCTATTATTCTATTTTCAATTTCCCATGCTTGCAGCTGATAAGCAGAAGCAAACTAATTTGTGTGGAATCGGTGAATTCAGGACATATTAGTCCATCTCACACCTCACCAAGGACTAGCTGTCTTCCTCCAGTGCCTCAAGGCTCCCTTCAGTCAGGTATGAAATTTCCAGTTTACCCATGTTCAAATCTGACTTCAGATATTTTCTAAGCTGTGTGACTCTGAACAAATCACTTAACCTCTGCCTACCTCGGTTTTCTCAATTGTAAAATGGAGATAATAGTAACATCTACTTCACAGGATTATTATGAGGAGCAAATGAGGTTATACTCATAACTGAGCACATAGTAGGTTAGTACATAGTAGGTGCTATATAAAAATGCTTATTTATCTCCTCTTCCCTCTGCCCATGATTAATCCCATGAACCTACAGCCATCAGTCCAGCCTATGAATGCTCCCTTTAGTTGGGAAAAGGCAAACTGTTCTCATTGCACTCTTCTCTTTAGAAGATGATTTCTATTCTGAGGCACTTATTCAGTTTCCGAAACTTAAAACTTGATTCATACTTTACCTTTCCTTACTAGTGGTGAAGAGAACACTATGTGTGATATCAGTAATCTCATTAATTTTGCAATGCTATATGCCATTCTAATGTCATGTTGGGAAAGATAACTAGTATCACCTTTTAAAAATTAGAAGGGGCTTGAAGGAATTCTGTATGGAACATTCTTGGTTGTTGAAATAACTTAATATCAGGGCAGCTAGCTGACACAGTGGATAGAGCATCAGCTCTGGAATCAGGAGGACTTGAGTTCAAATTAGGCTTCAGATACTTGTCATGTTACACTTGACACTTACTAGCTGTGTGACTCTGGCCAAGTCACTTAACCCCAAATGACCCCCATCCCCCCAAAAAAGAAAGAAAAGAGATAACAGTATCTTGGATTTTTCTCATATTTTTTAAATCTTAATAACATATTTCTTAACTTTTAACTCTCCTGCCCACATTTTTTAAATTTAAAAACCAACCAACCAACTAAAAAAAGCCCCTTTCTCTTACATTATTGAAACTGTCTCTTCATTATCTGTTCCACTTCCTATTTCAGACATCTCCCTGGTACATCCTAGTACATCCTGGACATCTTTACTTTTCCTTCCCTGTCTGTTTTCTTTGCTTCATCCATTTATTCCACTTCACCCTTCATTTGGTCATTCCATTGCTTTTTGAGGCAGTGTGGTTTAGGAGAAAGAGCACTGCACGTGGAGGTGGTAGAGATAGTGTGTGAGTCATATCTCTGACACTTACTAGCCATGTGACTGTGGGAAAGTCACTTAACCTCTTTGAACCTTTGTTTCTTCATCCATAAAACAATAGTACCCAAACTTGAAGGGTTATTTTAAGGACTGAAGTAATTTGTAAACCATTAAGAACTATATCAATCTCAGCTATTATAATTAGATACTATTTTTCTGTGCCTTCTCCTATTCTGTGCCTTATACCTACAATAGCCTCCCAACAATGGTCATTGTTCCGTCATCCAAGGAGTTCTTGAAATCCCAGATTATTTCTCATGCTTTATTGAACTAATTGGAGAAGTGACAATTTTGTCCTATCACATCTCATCCACAAATTAAACTCCAGCAACCTTTCCAACTCAAGTACATTTGTCCTTGTATACAAAGTAGATATGGAATCTAATTAATTTTTGGATTTGTTATATATCTTCTTCAGTTGCCTGATCACTTTCTCTTCATCTACAGCAATGTCTTCTTAGGTATTCATCTTCTAAAGACCTGGGACTTGTGTGTATGACTATTATACATTGCTCTGTTATAAAGTAGAACCTAATACTAAGATGATGAAGATAAAAGACTAATTTTTCATTCTTTGTGTCTCCAGAAATTGTTTAAGATTTTATTTTAGTGTATGACATCCAAAAGTTCAAATGCTGGCCATGTGTTAACTAACCTTTGACGTTTCTTCATCTCCCTCTGGTTTTTCATGGTTGCCCTATTCCCGTCTGCTGGCTTTCTTCATCACTACTCTGACAGCAGATTGTTGAAATAAAGGCCATTTTAGAACTGAAGGGAACAGTGCCTAGTCATAGTCTTAGCTGCGTTAATGTTATTTCCTTCCTAGTGTTTATGTTTTGAGAAAAAATAGGGTAATATTTTGTAAAGTGTGGCAACCTTATGCAAAATGTAAGAAGCTACACTAAGGGACTGCTGTCTTTGGGGGACAGTTTGGAAAGGGGAAGAATCTCACTCAGGGATTTTAAGGATTTTCCCCAAATGATTGTGATCCTAACCAATTCACTGGATTCAGTAGTCTTTTGTGGTTGTGATACTGTTGAGGATGCCATCCTTTCTACTACCTTAAATACTGTGATGTAACCAGTCCTTGCTGAGTAACCCAAGAGAGCAAGCCCTTGTTCCCTGTCAGTTCTGATATTACTGGTCATGATATTTACATCAAGAGTTAGTGATTTTATCAGTCTATGTAAATCCTCTCATTAATACCAGTTGAAAGCCCTCCTTGTCTTAGTAGATGGGTTTAAGGAGCAGTTTTGGCTAAAAATAGTCCCCCGGTAGTCAGTTCTTTGGTGACTTCATTACTCTCAGCTTAGTTAAGCTATTCTTGGCCAGTAGACAACTGGATTTATACTCGAAGTCCTCATCTCTTATCTTATTAATATACGGAGCTCCCAAAGAGGTTTTTTGTTGTTGTTGTTCAGGGTTTTTCAATCATGTCGGACTTTTCATGACCCCATCTGGAGTTTTCTTGGCAGAGATACTGGAGTGGTGGTTTACTATTTCCTTCTCCAGCTTATTTTACAGATGAGGAAACTGAGGCAAACAAGGTTAAGTGATTTGTCCAGGGTCATGCAACTGGTCAGTGTCTGAAGCTGGATTTGAACTCAGGAAGAGGAGTCTTTTGACTCCATGCCCAGTGCTCTATCCACTGTGCCACCTAGCTGCCTGCCCAAAGAAATAATATCCTCTTTAATGAAGAAAGCAGTTGATGGTCCTGGAGAATCTCCTGCCAGCTCTCAACTAGCTATGTGCTTCTAGGAGGCTTCCAAGAGAAGAAGGCAAATGGAAATTTAAGCCAGAATTCTAGCACTGCATTCTCTCTTGTTGCTTATACTGCTAAAGAGCATGTAGGGTAAAATAATTTAGCTCTTGTTTAAGTCATTGCATAGTATTGTGCTGCCTTTACAGCCTGTTTTGGGAAGTAAGATGAATCTGGAAGAGAGAGCTGGTTAAGCAAGCAGGGCAGCCCTGAGGAGTCTTGGGTATTAGAAGCTGGAGTTTGTTTTATTTTTTTTTACCACTGGACTTGTGAACATGGGTGATGTAAAATTTATCTTAATTTTTATAGAACTAGAGAATAGCTTTTATTGTTGTCTGTAATTGGGCAAATTTAATGTACATGAGTGGTTTTGAGATTTAACTCTGAACTGTCTTTGTTCCAATGTTTTTATGACTCCAATACAATCAACATTATTCAGTACCTATTATGTGCTAGGCACTGTACTAGGCACTAGAGATATAATTAATAAAAAGATGGTCCTTGTCCTCAAGGGGGTTATAGTTGGATGGAAGGATGTGTGCAAAGGAGGCAGGAAACATGGTGGGGAAACGAGGAGGAACCCAGCTTGGGGGAATCATGCTCCAAAACCAGAGTAGCAGATTTAGAGTGCAATGAGCTAAGTCCAGTTTCTTCCCTCAAAAAAGGAAGGCATTGGGTGGAGTTTGGTATTGAGTCCCCCAGTTCTTCTATCAGAAGGGAGGGGAGGCTGAGGGAGGTGGTGTCAATCAAGGCTTGAGTTGGCATGGTGGTGAGTTTAAAAGTGATGAGCTTATCCAGGGAGAGGCAGCTTGTTAGTGAAGTTGATACCAGGAAGTGCAGGAAAACTGAAGTGAGTCAGAAAGCCATTGGGAGGAGTCCCTATTGCACCCTCCAGTCAGAGGGGAGCTGAGGCCCAGGGAGGTGGTGTCAGTCAAGGTTCCAGTCAGTGGAATGGTGGTGAGTTTAGAGGTGATAAGCTTATACTGGGAGGGGTGTCTTGCTCCTTGGAGTTGAAACCAGACAGAGTCTCAGATGTAGACTAATGGCTACAAATAATTATAGCACAGTACAATATAATAGGCATTTATTAAATACCTACTGTGTGTAAAGAACTGTGCTGGGTGCTGGTAAGAATAGGAAGTTTAAATGAGATGTGATTCCTGTCCTTATGGACCTTATGATTGATGTGTTGAGATACCAACAAAGATATGATATACTGTATTTCATGGTAAATGTATTAGGGCATTGTAACCAAAGTGAGATTCTGAGAGAAGGATAGTACTAAGGAGGAATCAGGGAAGGCTGCCAGGAGGAGCATTTGATTTGGGCTTTAAAGGAGGGATAGGAATTCAAAGGATCGTAGGATTTGGAGCTGAAAGGGGCTTTTGAAAGTGGCTGCGTCTAACCACTTCATTTTACAGATGGGGAAACTGAGACCCAAGAGATGAAGTGACTTGTCCATGGCTGTATTGAAGCAGAATTGGGATTTGAATTCAATAATTTCAATAATTAAAAAGAGAGAAATACAACAGATGACAGCACTAGATATTCTATCTAGTTTGGGGAAGGTAGAGCATTGTCTAGTTTGGCTAGAGTATAAAATGTACACAAGGTGGTAACATGAGATAAGGTTGGAAAAGTAAATTGGTTCCAGTTTGTAGAGGGCCTTGAATGCCAGGCACATTCGGAAGAGGCCGGTAATTGAGAGTCCCTGATGATTTCTGAATAGAAGAGTGATATGACCAGGTTTATTCGTTGGAAAGATTAGTTTGTCAGGGTTTGTGAAGGTCATATTGGAGGGAGCAGAGGAAGGGAAAGAGGGAAGAACTGCTTCACTAGGCCCTGTGTTTAAAGAAGGAGTCACAACGAAAAGTTGTTTCTTTTCATCCTTGACTCAAAAGTATTCCATGGAATCATGTTATTCTGCTAGGAAGTATTGCATACATTTCTTTTCTAGAAAGCCTAGAATGCCCACTGTAATTAGATGTGCAGAGAGAGAAATCTTTTGCAGACCTTGCAGGAACCCAATCAGTGAAACAAAATCATGCCTTGTAGATAAATTGCATATGGGGTCCTTTGTATTTCAGCCACTTGTTCTCCTGGTTTCCTGGGTAGTAGCAGTGTCTACACAACCCACAGTGAAGCTGAAATCTGGCAAATACCTAATAGTTGAGTCAGAGGATGTAGTCATTGGCAAACTCTGTGGAAGCTCCTGTTGTCTTGGGCTGTTTTGACAATAAGAAAACCCTTGCAGAACCCAATCCCTTGACTCAGCCTTTCTTCCCCAGTGTTACATTTGAACTTGGCTGAATTCAGATCAGCAAGTGAAGTCAAATTCTTCATTATGATAGGTCTATTAGGAATCAGCTAATCAATTAGCAGGAAAACTATGTGGAACATTTGATAAAGTGCTGGGCATGGAGTCAGTTCCTGAGTTCAAATCCAGCTTCAAACACCCTGGGCAATTCACTTAACCCTGTTTGCTTCAGTTTCCTCACCTGTAAAATGAACTGGAGAAGGAAATGACAAACCACTCCAGTATCTTTGCCAAGAAAATCCCAAATGGGGTCACAACTGACTGAAAAATGACTGAACAACAACCTCTTAATCCAGTCAACAACCTTTCAATCCAACTTGGGTGTTCCTCTGATCTCACTGAGGGGTGGGTGGGGGTGGTTAATTATGAAGGAAAGATATTTGAGGGGAAGGTGATGTTTAAGTTAATGTTCCCAAGCATAAGGGCAGGATATGGTTTGGTGAAGCAGACTGGGAGTCAGACATGAATGAAACGACTCAACAACAATCAATAAACACTATTGATCATCTACTGGTGTTATCACATCTTTCAGAATGGACAATAGAAATGAAAGGGGAGTTAGCTTTGAGAAAGTTGGAAGCAGGTGGGAGAGCTCTGAGTGGCAGCAAAAAAACCAACAACAAAAAACTGACTATGCCCCCAAATGGATTCACAGTGGATTTTGCTCATTCCTCTTTGCAGTACTTAAAGCTCTTTAGCTCTTCCGAGCCCCTTTCCAAGTATAAAATTTAAAAAGCTAACAAACCAGCAATGCGGTAATGACTTTAAGTCATGAGATCATAGGATTTAGAGCTTTAAAGGAACCTTAGAGGTCATCTAATACCACTCCTTCATGTTACAGATGTGGAAACTGGGGCCCAGTAGGGGTAATTGGAGCCAACTGAAGAAGTAAAAAGCAAACCTATGAAGCAAACCCTGGCCTTAGGACATTCTCTCTAAATGGCGCTGATGACTGTTACCAGCATCCAGCGTCTGGTGGGTACATATGCTTGAGGTCTGAGACCACTGGTTTGATATATTGATCAGAACCTCAGAATTAACACGTTACCATTTCACTCCATTAATGCAAATCATCTCAGTGGTAGGCTATAGGCAAGACATCTCTGACGAGTCTAGGAAGGGTAAGCTCATCTGCTTCTTTTCTCTTGTGTGTGTATGTGTGTGTGTGTGTGTTTGTGTGTGTGTGTGTGTGTGAGAGAGAGAGAGAGAGAGAGAGAGAGAGAGAGAGAAAGAGGGAGAGAGAGAGAGAGAGAGAGCTCATCTTGGTTCTATGATCTTTTGGAACCTGAGTAAGTTGGTCCACTAATGAAGGCTAGGTTCTCTTTAAAGCAGTCTGATTCAGAGTGGAATTGCCTGGTGCCACAAAGATCTCTTTTCTATAGTCTTTGTCCTTATTTGGATGTGCTGATAGGTTATCATTAGAAGCAGGACTCTTGGAACAATTCTCTCTGAGTTAATGAAACTTTATTTTTGTTTTATTTAAACAATAGAAACATTGACAATTTTAACTTACTTACAATCTTAGTTATAGTCATGAGAAAAATGCCCTCTACCCTATATCTGTATTAATTTACATGAATGCTGCTATGCATTGAATACTGGCTTTCTGGTAGTGGGATTTCTTCCACTTTCCTGCTGATAACCCATGTCCACACTGCTTTGTGGACGTGGATAGAGTGAATTCTAATGAATCAAGGACACTTATATCTGAAATGAGAACTGAGGATAGGAAGGCCATTACAGACACGGGCCGGAACATTCAAAACCCAGAATTGCTGTTTTGGAGAGTGTTATTTTTGCTGAGATATGAATTGGACAAGATGATTTGTGAGGTCCCCGTCAACTTTAGGATTATGCAATTCTTTTATCAGGGGGAAAAAGAAAAAGAAAAATTAACTTAAAATGCTTATCATCTCAGATGACCAGCAGAAAACAAAGACTAGATTTTATTTATATTATCTCATTTTATTTAAAAATAGTTATAGCTGAAGGAATACAACTGTTTAAGGGCTGTGGGCAATGGCACAGTGGATGGAGCACTGGGCCTGACATCAGGAAGACCTGTGCCACTTAACTGCCCAATTTCACTTTGCTACCTCCAGTTTCAATTTTGCTATAAGGCTTACAAAGCTCATTCCTAATTACAACCCCGTGAGGTAAGGGAGTCAGGGATTACTACCCATTTTCTAGATCAAGAAACTGAGTTTCAGAAGTAGAGTGACTTGCCCATGGTCACACAGCCAGTAACTCCCAGAGCTGAAACTTAAACCTAGATCCTCTAACTCCCATCTACTGTTCCTTTTCATCACAACACCTGTTATGTGAACCAAAAAAATAATTCAGCACAATTTTTGTAGCATTGTAAAGTTTTGTAACAAAATTTGGATATAACAGCACTTTTTATGTCTGGCCAAGTGTTTAAAATATGATCCTTACTCTCATATATCTCCAAGTTTGCCAAGGCAATCTTGGCCCTATTTTACTGAAAAGGAAATGGGAGGTATAAGCTCATGCTTTATCTTAAATCAGTCTCTTCCAGTAAATAGAGCAAAGGCCTTGGCTTGGGTCATAGGTGTGTTAAAGGGTAGTGTTAGTATTATTAGGGTAGTATTATGCTTTGTATTTTCTCGTGGTATATAAAAATGAGATTTGAAGGGAGTAGACTGTGGGAGAAAGGTAGGGCTAAGGATTTTTCACTCTGTCAACACACAGGTTTTTATTTCTAGCTTTTCACCTACCTCTTTTCTTTAGTATTTTATTTTTCAACAGTTACATGTAAAAACAATTTTAACATTAATTTTTAAAACTTTGAGTTCCAAATTCTCTCCCTTCCTCCCTCCTCTACCCCCCCCCACATTGAGAAGGTAAACAATTCAATATAGTTTATACATATGTAGTCATTCATGCAAAACACTTCCATGATAGTCATGTTGCTTTCACCTACCTCTTGCTGCTAAAGCTAAATCTTTTTTGCAAGCATGATTGCTATAGGATTAGAGCTAGAAAAGACCAATACATTTGTCCAGTACCTTAATTCAAAAAAACAGAAGTCCAATGAAGTTAAGTGATTTGTCCAAGGTCACACAGATAATAAGTAGTAGAGCTGGGATACTACTCTGTCCTTTCACTCCAAATCTAGGTCTCTTTTCACTACACCATGGAGTATATTCAGGCTTATAAATCAAGGAATCAATCAAACATTTGTTAAGATACCTATTGTGTGCCTATTTTGTGCTAGGTGGCTGGGAATACAGAAACAAACAAGAATGAACTTCCACTGAAAGGCAGAAATTCTAGATTTGGAGTGAGTGCTTTTTAAATGCACAATTTAAATGTGTTTGCTGTTTACCTGTAATGTCTCTCAGAAGCCCAACATCTCTTTCTACAGATCCACTCTCCAGGCCAGTGGTAGCTGGACATAATGGGAGTACTAGGTCCCATCCAAATGGTATGGAAGCCATCAGAGAAATCTTCCTGTCTGTTTTGAACTTGCCTGCACTGAAACCATCCTCGAGGCCTGGAAAGATGGTGGTCCAAGCTGCTGGACAGCAAGAGAGTCCTATGGATTCCTGGAAGAGGAGTAATGATGAGTCTGAAGACACAGACTCTGCTCTTCCTCTTAGCCAAGTGGATATTAGGTTCACTCGGCACAAGGCTGCCTGGATTAACTTACCCCAGTGCGCAATACCTGCAGAGGGAGAGTTCCATTTGCCAGATTCGTCCACCCCTGTGCCAATGCGTGAGAACAACAAGGCCCCTTTCATAACCAGCCACAGACCCTTTCCCTTGGGATGTTCGCCTACTCCTCCTGGTGACTCCTTCACAGCAACTCTGTTGCTGAAAGATATTACTGCTACAGTGGGCAGCTCCCTCACTTGTTTGAAAGAAACGGATACACACTTATCTGTGTCTTCATCAGAACAGCGTGTTATGCTTCCAGAGAGCCTGTCTGCCTCAGTCATTTTGCCAAGGTCTAAAATTCCGGCCCTTTCCCCATTTCCTGTGAACAGCAGTACTTCCCACCGGTGCCACAAGCTGATGACCCCTACTGAAGAAGGTATTGTGGGCTGATCATATCTGTTCACTTCAATGATTGTCCTTGGTTATATCTAAATCTTTGTTTTTGTTGTTTTTCAGTCTTTTAATTGTATCTAACTCTTCATTACCCTCTGGCACCATACTGTGCATAGTGTTTTCTTTGGCAAAGATATTGGAATGGTTTGCCATTTCCTTCTCTGGTAGATTAAGGCAAACAGAGGTTAAACAATTTGCCCAGGGTCACACAGCTAGTATCTGAGGCTGAATTCAGGTATCTCTGATTCCAAGTCCAATGCTCTACCCACTGAACCACCCAGCTCATGGCTTGCTGTTTATATCCATCAATTACTAAATGCCTACAGTGTGCCTGGCATTGTCCTAGGTTCTAGGGATAAAGAAAGAAAACAAAACAAAATAAGATAACTAAATTCCCTGCTTTTAAGGCACTTAACATGCAAATATAAACAGAACATATATAAAAATGATTGCATTGTAGTTAGAATGGAGATTTCCTAGTAGGAGATAAGGTGAATGATTTTTCCTTTTGGCTAAAAGACAAATTTTTATCTTATTTAGCAACTTTTGGGTCTTTATCCTGGTGGATAGCCAGTGAAGGTTAAATTCTCTGCCATTTTTGTCCTATGGTAAAAGCATTGATTTTTGTAATTAAGCAACAGTCATTCTACTGATTCACTTTTTTTAATGGTTTTTTTTGGGGGGGGTCAGGGTGAGGCAGGGCAATTGGGATTAAGTGATTTGCCCAAGGTCACACAGCTAGTAAATGTGTCAAGTGTTTGAGGCCCTGTTTGAACTCAGGTCCTCCTCACTCCAGGGCCAGTGCTCTATTCACTGCGCCACCTAGCCGCCCCTACTGATTTACTTTTTAAAGACCCAGGCACTGTGCTAAATGCTGAGAATACAAACACAAGCAACACAAAGATAAGAAAGAGATTGATTAAGTAACGATAACTGAGAGGCTAATAGAAATCTCTGGGTCTGAATCCAGCCTCTGACATCTCTGTGACCCTGAACAAGCCACATCTTGGTGGCCCTAGGCAATGAAGATCAGACTTTTAAAGTATTTTTGTGTCATGGAACAATGTCTTTAAATGTGTAAACTAAATTACATAGGATTAAAAAGGAAACTAAGTCTATTAAAATGAAGTAATCAAAATGTCAAAAATGTCATGGATCTCAGGTTGAGAACCCTGTTCTAAGATTATAAATTGCAGGGAGGTGCTGATCTGCACTAGAAGAGGAGGAAGTTCCTCATTAAAAACTTCCCTGCACCAATGAAATCAGAGGTTTGGCAGAAAAGAAAAAGGACACACACACACACACACACACACACACACTGTACCAAATGTCTTAGTGCTGTTTTAAGCTTTTGTAGCATATACATGTATGTATGTATGCACACATATGTATATATACATATACATGTACATACTATCCCAATGTCTATATATCTAGATCAGATGTCTATATATGTATATATAATATATGTGTATATATATTCTGCACACATATATTGTTCCATATGTATATCTATACCCATACATATATATTTATGTCTCATGTCTATGTGATATATATGTGTGTATGTGTCCCAGTTGGTTTTTTATGGCACCTTGAAGTTTGCAAAACCCTTTATATATATATTATTTCTTGAAACTTTTAACAACCCTATGAGGTAGGTTACTACAAATATTATTCTCCCCATTTTATAGATGAGAAGTGAACTGTGCTATTTTCAACCACATGGGTAAGTATTAGTTAGGGGGGCACTTATGAAGTATACACAGACATACACACACATGGTACTCAGAATAAATCTGACCAAGGAATAGAAAATGAAAATGAATATTTGTTTTTTAGTAAGAGGAAGAATTTGAGAGTCAAATCACCCTCTTTTCTATTATGGTACAAAGGGTGATAATAATTCATGACTTATTGTATCAAGCTATCCTTGGTACTTTCATATAAATTATACCATTTAATCCTCATGATATTCCAGCTTCGCAGGTAGGTAGGCAGGACAGGATTTATTCGCATTTAACCGATGAAGAAACTGAGGCCTAGAGAGGTTATGACTCACCATAGGTGACTGAACAAGAACAAGAAACCAGGTCTCCTGACTCTCAATCCACTTCCACTCTCTCTCTCTATTCTATTAGTTCTTTGTGTGTTTTCAGTGAGACTCCATTAGGCACATATATGGCAACTAGATGGCCCAATGGATAGGGCTCTGGGCCTGGAGTCAGGAAGAACTGAGGTCAAATACATCCTCAAATACTTAAAGGTTGTGTGACCCTGAGCAAGTCACCTAACATCTGTCTGACTCAGTTTCTTATAGATGAGAAAATTGAGGAAAGTTAAGTAACTTGTTCATGGCCACAAAGCTATTAAATGTTAGAGGCCAGATTTAAACCCATATCCAGCATTCAGTCCCCTATATCATATTGCCTTTTAACCTATAATTACCTAGCAGCATTATACTGGGCATTGTGGAGGCATTAAAAAAGGTATAAAACATAAGACTTCTCTTCAAGGAGCATAATTCTAGTTAGATTTATTTGTGAGAGAGGAGCAGGATATATTTGTCAAAAAAATTCTCGACAGTGAAAAGTAGATGTGTCACCCTAGTAACCCAAGTGTGAGAATTCAAGTCAGTTCAATAAACATTGCTGGTACTGTGCTAAGATCCAGGGATATAAAGGCAAAGATGAAAAACGAAACCTTGTTTTTAAGGAGTTCATGTTCTACTGGGGGAAGTAGGGAGAATACCACACAAAGAAATAAATGCAAAATATATCCACCTTCCTAATCCCTTAATCTCTCTAGATGAGATGTGACATATTAATCATAGAGATTTTTTAAAATCAGAAATGCATCAGGATTCTTGAGCCTAGGTGATCATTGTTCTTCAAAGAATTCTATAGGAAGGCTTTACATTTATTCTGCTGGTGCTCTAATCGTTCCAGTTGACTTCTTTTGGAACTGCCTTTGGCTCTTACTTATTGACATTTGAGAGGATTTGCCTTATTTCTTTCCAATCAAAACTCATGTTGACCCCAGATTGGCTTTGTCCACGGCCAACACCAAGGGCTCTGAAGCCATTCCCAAAGGTGGAGTTATGTATGTTTTGCAAGTGTTTCTAAGCAATTGATGCATTATTGGAATAAATGAATAAGCTCTTGAGGTGACTACTTGTGAAAGTACTTTGACAACTTTAAAGTGATGTGCAAAGCTGATAGCTGCTTTTATTAACATTATTATTCTTCATTTTTAAAGGGGATAACACTCATGTGACTATACACATTTTTGCATGCTTAAATACATTTTTATTGATATATTTTGTTTTTACATTACCTTCTCCCCTTATCTCTCCCCTCTAAAGAATCATACTATATAACAAAGAAAAAAAAAAGAGGAAGAAGAGAAAACTCAATTAAACCAATTAATACACACACACAAAAAATTTGATAATATCTGTAATATTCGACATCTATGGATATCTCCAATTCCCCTAAAAAGGACTAGAGGAGGTGTTCTCTTGTATCTACTCTTTGGGGCCATGCTTGTTCTTTGTAATTTTGCAACAGTTATTTTTAATTGTTTTCTGGTTGCTCTTTCTGTTTACATTGTTGTAATCATGGTATATATCATTTTCTTGGTTCTACATACTTCACTCTGCCTCAGTTCATATAAGTCATTTGATGCTTCTCTGTATTCATCCTATTTGTTATTTCTTCCAGCACAGTAGTATGACCTTATAGCAGAGCAATAGCATATTCATGTGCAATTTGTTTAACCATTCTCCAGTTGATAGGTATCTATTTTATATCCAGTTATTTTCATGTGTGTGTGTGTGAACTTTCTTTTTATCACTGGTTTCCTTCATTTTTTCAAATCAGTATCATTATTTTAGAGGGTGATCTGAGAGTCTTCAAAAGGGACCACTTTCAAATAGTTTATTTTTCTTTCTTAATTTAAACAATTCTAAAACCTGAAATAAGGAAGCAGGAAAATTCCCTTGAACCACAATGAATGAAGTTTATTTGCTATGTTTGTGACATATGTTAGAGCTCTCACAGCAGACTGGCATATAAAGATATATATTTGATTTGTACAATAGAGGAAGCAGCCCCTTTTGCAGGTATTGGTGGTTGGCCCATGATTAACTGAGCCTCCTGGCATTATTTACTGTCTTTTCTCTTCTGTCTCGAACTTTTTCAATATTGAAGACTAAGTTTTAAGTTTGGTAGTCATCAGATGATGATTAATCTCTAACGAGAAGGCAAATTTATCACTGTACAAGAAGGAAAGGGATGGAAGAGGCCTCCCGCATTTATATACCATGAAATGGAAGGCATTCGTTCTTTCAATGTGTCTGGCTTATAAAATCTGCAAAAGGTTACAAATAGCACTGAATGTGGAATGCTGAACTTGACTTCAGATTTGGATACTGACTCTAATACTTAGTAGGTGACTTCTGAGGTTCCTTCCTTATCTAGTGAAAGGATGATCTCAAATTTCTTTGTGTAATTTTTAAATCAACCCATAGCTCACTTTTCCCTCAACTGAGAAATTTCTGACAGGAAGCAGACACTACATCCTTCCCTGTCCAGCAAACATCCAAGGATTTGTTAAAGCTCTGTATTAGTCCCCTCCAAGTGTTTTGAGATAATCTCCAAACCTTGTTCTGATATGCTGTAAATCCTTCCCCAGGATCAGGGTGTATAAGGACCAACCTTGAGAATTTTCTGTTTTCTTTTTTGCCTGCCAGAGATTTGAGGACACTAAATGGGTGACTGCAACTTTCTGCTTCATGTCCCATGATAGCTGTAGGGACTTCTTTTTCACTTGGGTGATGGTGGGGCAGGGAGATAAAAAGAATACGTGTTCCCAGCAACTAGGATATTGTACTCCTATGCTAAGAGAGCCAAATTTCTATTGAAAAACCACAAGAAGCTACAAAATACCTACCTCCTGTTTCCTTATTAATGATGTACCTGAGTTATATCATTTCCGTACCTCTGCTTACATCTCTTTTGTACCTTTGGAATGGCAGAGTGATGGACGGAGGGCATCATTTGGCCTGCACTGAGTAAACTCTGCCCTCATGTAACTGCTTCCTACTCTCTTATCTCCTCTTTTTCCAGCCCTGGGCCCCCAAGTAAATGGTTCTTAAATGAAAATCATAGATGTCTTATTGAAGAGCTTAAAGTGCTTACTTAAGCATAGCCAGCTTGGAAATCACATGATAAAAATAAAACAGTGTGTTACATTTGTGGCCACTGACATTACTCATAATTGTAATTTTAGTTCCTAAAACTTTTAATGTCAGGAACAGAGTGCTGTAGTCAACAGAATGTACTTTCTCCAGGTTTTTCTCATTTTAGGCCAGGGAGAAATTATATATGGCTTTCTTTCCAATGGAGGGATTGTATTAAAGTAGCTTTATAATCAGTAGTAGTCACTAAAAGGATTTTTTTTTTTTTGCTAAGGTTGACCTTGGAACAGAGATGAGAAAATGCACTTCCCTCCCCCTATGGCTTTAGAATATTGCGCATACTGTCACACACATGTGTTGGTTGGTTTTGCTGAACTGCAAATTGCAAAACTGATTCTGAATCAGAATAGCTTGAACAGTATCTTCAAACCTCTCCTTTGGATAAATCTAAGCAGGTGTTTTAAATTTATGTTGGCAGGTACCATCCGAGCTAGCAGAAAAGAAGTCCTTCCTCTGAATAGCTTCTCACCAGAGACATTGATGCTTCCTGCTGATGTAGAAAAGGTAAAAAGAATCTCTATCTCTAGTTAAGCTTGGCTCTTTAGGTTCCTTTAGACTTTATGGCTCTGCCTTACACTGATTCACTTTGTATGGGTCTTAAGTTCTAAAAATACATTTTGTGTTACATGCATCCGCTTACCAAATTCTTAAAAACACTGTGTTTTTAAACTCCATGGTCAATGACTCAGTTGAATAAGTGAATATTTTGAAGGTCATTGATTTCATCAGTATGGGTCCGTTGAAGTAGGCTATTTTCATACACTTCTATGTCCTTCTGAACTTCCCCCTCACCTTCTACCCTTGCTCTGAAAACAACAACCACCACTACTACCACCATCTATCTAGGCACAATCCAATAGTCAAATCTCTGATGATGAGTTTCTCAATTTAGGTAGGCTGGACCCAGACAACAGACACAGTCCATCAAGTGAGACTGTGCGTAAAGCCTCTGCGGACCTTGAACTCTGATGCCGTAACCTGTGGCAACGCAGGGTTGTGTCTCTGTCAGGATGTGACATCAGAGTAGGACTATAATAACAGACTTATTTTGAATAAACTTAGAGTTATATTGAATTATCAGCCCCTAGTTAAATATACTTGCTTGGAATTTTTTTTAAGGCTCTCTCTCCTTCGTTTAGTACATGTGGTTAAGTTGTGAATATTTAAACTTCTGTGCTTTTCTGCAGGAGAATGCCCACTTTTATGCTGCAGATATTATCATATCTGCAATGGAGACAATGAAGTACAACCTCCTGAATCAGCAGCCAGGGGAGAATGGGGAAGGACTGGAAATGAATGGTTCCCTTGGAAGTGATCAAACTGACTTTGAGAGGGGCTTTTATATACCTGAAAAGCAAAAATCTTCATCTGCTACTTCATCTGACAGTGGTTATGAAGGTAAGTTGGCAGAGGGTGAGAGCCCTTAATGACTTATTCCCCCTGCAATATATTTTTAAATCCATAGTATAAAATTTTTCAGAAGAGCCAGCAGCAGGTGCTTCTTTATCATCCAAATTTGTTCCTTAATCTTTTGACAGTGGATAGAGCAACCAGCCCTGGTGTCAGAAGGACATGAGTTCAAATTCAGCTTCAAACACTTACTAGCTGTGTAACTCTGGGCAAATCCTTTAACCCTGATGGTCTCAAGAAAAACTTGCCGATGACAATATATTTGTTCAAACCCCAGTGGCTTTCTCTCCATGCTCATCTCTGACTTATCTACAACATTTCAAACTGCTGACTCCTCCTTCTTTCTTGAAATTCTTTTCTCCGTTGGCATCTGGGATTCTCCTATTACCTCTCTTACTTTCCTTTTCTGTCCCCAATGACTTCTTTTCTTCCCTCAATCCTGTAAACATAGTTGTTCCTCAAAGATTTATCACCAGCTGTCTTTTCAATCTGTCTGGCTTTAGCAACAGCCAACAAGCATTTATCTTTAGATGTGTCAGACTGCGGGGCACGGCAGAAAGAGCTATGGATTCAGGCAGCAGAGGATTGTGTTTACTTCCTGCTTCTGAAGGAAAAAATCACTTAATCACTTTAAGCCTCAGTTTCTTCCTCTGTAAAATGGCACCTACCTCCCAGGGTTGGTATGAGAATCAAATGAAATAATAGATGTAAAAACACTTTTTAAAATGCCATACACATGTCAACTATTAATAATAGGGATGATGATAATAACTTGCAAACCCAGATTTTGACCCTAGTTATACAATATATAATGTCTTGAGGTTCAGTTTCATCATCTGCATCTGTTAAATGGGAATAATATGGTCCCTCCTACCTCACAGAATTGTTGTGAGGAAAATGCTTCGCATACCTTAGCATTGAAACTAGATTGCACTGTAATAAGCGCATAGACCAATTCAGCTCTGAGGCTGTGGGTAGATTGCTCATCCCCAACTGTGTTGAGCACCACCCAACACCAAAGAGCTTTTGAATAATTGCCAAGCGCTCTCCAACTTTCAGAGAACTGGTCACCTCTTTCTCTGTTGTGGGTGATTCGGTTCCTGTTTTTTCTCTAAGAATACATATGTAGATCAACCCAGCTTGATGTGGATTTATCCAATTAGGTTTTTTTTTTTTATACTTTTGTTCCCATCTTACTGGGAAAAACATCCTTTCCTTCTTCTCATTCCCTGCTGTGTGCTTCATTGTTTAACCTCACACTCTAGCAAATATCCTGTTACGTTATTTGATAATAAACCTGAGGTAAACTAAAAGGAAGATATCATTATGTGGTAGAAATTAACATTAGCTCCCTGGACCCCTGCTCCTATCAAGATAGAAATTGTTTGGGGGCATGAAATCTGTTGTTCCCAGTTAGCCGTTGAGTATACATTCCCACTTCTGGAGTATCCGAAGTTAGCTTTCCCACCGATTTTGTTGTTGTCAGGTTGTTTCAGTTGCATCTAACTCTTGTGACCCCATACAAGTCACCAAATCAGCCTCATTGTATAGATGAAGAGACTGTGGCTCAAAGATTTTAAGTGACTTAAATATGGTCAAATAAGTAATAAATGTCTGGAAAACATGAAGCCGAGATCTATCCTAACCTCAAGTCTATCCAATAAATCAACCAATATTTACTAATCATCTGTGTTAGGCAATGAAGAGGTAAGTACAAAGCATGACTTTCTAACCAATTGTCTTTTAGTAGCCTCAGTCAGATTCAACTCGTCTGAGACCAAATTCATCTGATTCTGTACCAAACTTGCCTCTCCTTTTGATTTCACTATTTTTGTTAATTGTTCAACCTTTCTTTCAGTCAATTGGGCTCAAAACCTCACAGTCTTCTTTGCTTTCTCCCTTTCCTTTGCCCTCATATTCAGTCAATCATCAAATTGTCTTTATTCTTTCTTTACAATGTACCAAATTAATTTCTTCCTTTATGTTTTGACTATTCTCATCTTGTACTTGCTGCTAATTAATTCTTGAGTGGGTTATTTCAACAGCCTTCTAATTTCTGTCCCAGCCTCTAGTCTTTCCTATCAAAAAGTCCATTCTTCATGCTTCTGCCAAATTAACCTTCCTCACACATCTCTTCAATCACATTTTACTATAGTGTTATTAATAGTTAGCATTTATAGGGTGCTCTAAGGTTTGCAAAGCACTTTACACAAATGATTTCATTTGATACTCACGGCAACCCTGGGAGGTACATGCTATTATTTTTTTTTAAACTTTTATTTATTTTAGTTTATACCATTCATTTCCATGAGATTTTGAGTTACAAATTTTCTCCCCATCTTTCCCCTACCCACCACCCCAAAACAGCCATCCCATTGTATAACCCCTCCCCCAATCTATTCTGTTCTATGTCCTCCCCCATCACCCACTGACTTTTCAGTAGGGCAGGATGGATCTCCCTACCACAGTGCCTGTGTATCTTAAGTTCCAGTTGGATGTAGTTAATAATAATAATAATAATAGTATATATACATATATATATACGTATATATTTTTGACATTTGATTATAGAGCTTTAAATTTTAGATTCTTTCTCTTCCTCCCTCGTCACCCACCCCCACTGGAAGGACAAGCAATCAAATACAGGCTGTACATGTGTAATTACGCAGAACCTCTCCACAGTGGGCATATTGTGAGAGACTGTTTACATGTCCCTCCTTCCTATCCCGCCCCTCCCTGCCCCATTCCACTCTCTACTCTGTCCCTGTCCCTCTACAGAAGTATGCACTTCCATCAACCCTCCCCCCCACTCTATCCTCCCCTCCATCATCCTACCTCTCATCCCCATTCCCCCTACTCTCCTGTGTGGCAAGATACCCAGTTTAGAGTTTATGTCATTCCTTCCCTAAGCCAAGTTCAGTGCAAGTAAGATTGACTCTTTCCCTTTTTCCTTCCTGTTCTCCCCCTCTATTGTAACAATTATCCTTTGC
>CM053582.1:143116277-143171378 GCA_028627135.1 Pseudochirops cupreus
TGTCCAGCTGCCCCCAGGGCACAGCCGCGGCTTCAGGCCAGGCTGGTTTCGGTTCGCAGTGCTGATATGGTTCCTCGTAGCCGAGCTGACTTCAGTAGGAAGTATCTTTGTGTGTGTTTTGGAGTTCTAGGATTGGTTTAGAGTCCTATTTTATGGTATTTTGGGGTGGCTATGTGAGAGCTGCGATATGTTGCTGCTGCTACGCCACCATCTTGGCTCCGCCCCCCAAAAAGTCATTTTCTAAGCTTCACATAGTAAGCAGTAGAGCTAAGAGTCAAATCCAGCTAGTCAGGAGTTCACCAGGAGGCACAATGCCCTAATGTCACCTTAGTTAATTAGTGGATCACATTAGGTAAGCAGGCACTTGGCTAGTTCTGAAGGAAGGGAATGCAAATTGCCAAGTATTCACAGGGGTCTGATTTGTGGGGCATTGCTTAAGAAGGTGGTTCCATCCACAGGCAAGGCCAGGAATAACCTGAGGGCAATGATGGGGTGGGGTAGTAGTTGGGGTTTAAGGAAAATGAAGAGGTTCTAGAAGAAAAAACTTCACCTACTCTATGATTCTGCCTGGGTTGTCTTGAATGTTCTCTTGGTCTTGAAAAATGTTTTATTGATGCTTCCTTAAAAAAAAAAAGACAACCTTTCAAGTGACTCAGACCCACTCCTCTTTCCCCTCTCTCACACCACCTCAATTAAAACTCTCTGGCTACAAGGAAATATAGCTAAGGAAATTAGATCGGCACATTTAATCAGTCAACACTGTGCTAGGTGCTGGCTCTTGTTCTATTGGAGGAAACATGTCCCAATGTAAACAAGTTAATTGGGGGAAAGGAATGCACTGGCAGTTGGGGGCACTAGAAAGTCTTCATGGAGCATGTGGAGCTTGAGCTGGGTCTTGAAGGAAGTAAGGGATTCTATGAAGTGGAAGGGAGGAGGCTTCAGATTCCAGAGATTGGGGGATGACTAGTACAAAGTCAGGGAGATGGGATGACATGTCAAGTAGGAGGAACAGCAAGAAGACAACTTTGGCTGTCCAGGAGTCTAGGAAGGAGAGCAATATGTGATGATTGGAGAGGCAGTCTGAAACCATAGTGTTAAGATCTTTAAAAGCAGATTTTGAGATTATTACTATTTCATATATGTCATTACAGTGGTCTTGGTTTACATGTAGCTTTATAATTTTAAAGCTAGCTGGCACAATGGATAGAACCCTGGTCCTGGTGTCAGTAAGACTTGAGTTCAAATCAGTCTTCAGATCACTTAATTTCTGTTTGCCTCAGTTTCCTCATCTGTATAATGGGGATAATAATAGTACCCATGTCCCAGGGTTGTTGTGAAAATCAAATAATAAACTTAAAAGTGTTTAGCACACTGCCTGTGCTATATGAATGTTAGCTATTGTTACTATTATTATCTCATTTTTTATCTGACATGTAGGTAATGTAAGTAGCATTCTCTCCATTTTACAGATGAGGAAACTGAGGCCTAGGTAAAGGGACTTACCTAGAGCCACACAATTTATAAGCTTCACAGGTAGGACCTCCAACTCCAAACTCAGCATTCTTTCTTCTATACCACACTATCCCTTCTCTGAGCCTTAGCTTATCCCTGTGTGTATTTGTTTCAGAGTACATTAAGAAACTCCGCTACTGTGAATACCTGGGAAAGTATTTCTGTGACTGCTGCCACAGTTACGCAGAATCTTACATCCCCGCCCGGATCCTCATGAATTGGGATTTCCGCAAATACTATGTCAGCAAATTTTCCAAGCACCTCCTGGACAGCATATGGCATCAACCCTTGTTCAATTTGCTATATGTCAGTCAAAACCTGTATAACAAAGCCAAGGAATTGGATCAAGTCAGGGTAAGCTTTCAAATAGGAAGACGGTCCTTTGAAAGCTGCTGAAGCCTTCCAAAGCCAAGGACGGTGTTTTTAGGCCTTGCATTTTCTTTTGCTTCCATGACATCGTGGAATGTCTCAATTCCATTCCTTTCTCTCCACTCCCAAAGTTAACCACCCTAGTTCAAACCTTTGTCACCTCTTCCCTGGGCTCCTGTGGAGGCTCTCTGCTCCCAACACCTTCAGTATCCTACAGAGCCGCCAAAGCAACCTCTATGATGTACAGGACTGCTTATGTCATACCCGCCAATTCAGAAACCTTATCGGGGTGGGGAACCTGTGGCGGCCTTCTAGATCCTCAAGTGTGACTCTTTGACTGAATCCAAACTTCACTGAACAAATCACATTAATAAAAGGATTTGTTCTGTAAAACTTGGACTCAGTCAAAAGTCTCCACCCAACAACTTAAGCCTTAAGTGGTTCCCCACTGGTTTCAGAATAGAATACAAATTCCTTAGCCTGGCATTTAAGGTACTCGGCATCCCTACGTTTTCAGCCTTATTGTGTATTACTTGCTTTCTGTACTCTAATATTCCAGCTAAATAGGCAAAATGCCTGGCCTGGAGTCAAGAGAAGAGCTGAGTTCAAATTAAGACTCAGACACAACTAGCTCTGTGATCCTGGGCAAGGATCCTCTGTTTGCCTCAGTTTCCTCATCTGTAAAATGGTAATAATAGTAATAGCACCTACCTCCCAGGGTTGCCATGAGGATCAAATGAGATAACAATTGTAAAGATCTGGACACAGTGCCAGGCACACAGTGAAGTGCTGTATAAATAAAAAGTAATTATACTGAGCTGTTCCTCAAGCCTGGAGATCCATTTCCCAGCTCCATAAACAGTCTGTCTTCCACGCCTGGAATAAACTTGCAGAATTCTTGCCTTTTGTCAAGGCCCAAGTTCAGTGCCACCTCCTCAATAACACCTTCCTTGATTCCCCAGCCCCTCACCCCCAGACCCCCAACTCTACCCCACTTGTCTTTCTAATTAACTTGTATTTCTTTGTTCATAAGCTGTTTTCGTCTAGTAAAATGTATGACCTTTGGGGGCAGGGGACTGTTTTCATTTTTATTTCCCCAATATCTTGCACAGAGTAGGTACTTAATAAATGCTCATTGAATTGACATTCTAACTTTTCAGAGCTTCTGACTGTACTAATAGCTAAGGTTTACATGACACTTGACTTAACATATGGTAACTCTTTTGATCCACATGGCAACCCTGTGCAGTGGGGCTTATTCTTCTTCTCACTTTACAGATGAGGAAACTAAGGAAACAGGGACCTGTTCAGGGTCACAGCTACTAAGTGCCTGAAACACGATTTAAACTTTGTGTCAGCTAGCTGAATATGAAAAAAAGGATGCATTTACATAGGCAGGGAAGCATCAAGGTTGACTTTTAAATTGTAGTACTTTGCAGTATGTGCTTACAGTGTGTGATCTCTCTCCCCCCCAACCCCACCCCCATCCTTACCATTTGAGTAATAATGCCTTCCTTGTTTTGGACCTTAGGAAATCCGGGAGAAGCTTGTTCAGATTAAGAAGCTGTTACAGACCTGCAGATTTGCTGAAAGGTACTATTTTGAGTAGAATCTCCTCAGGAATGTGAGGTGGGGGACTTAAGAGCTGCTTTCTGCCCTTTACCTAGTCTTTCATCTCATTCTATCCAGTCGATTCATTGATTCATTCTTTCTGTTTTTTTCTTATTAAAAACATTTTTGATCATTCTTTCAAAAAACATTGAAATAACTATCATGTGCAAGGCACTGTGTAGAGTTCAGGGGTTGATGATACAGAGATAGAAAAGGCTTACCCTCAGAGAGGTTACAATCTAGTTGGGGGAGATAGGACATACCTAAATAAGAATGATACAAAATAGAATTTGGTAAACGCATAATAGAGGGTTCTCTCTTTCTCTTGCTCAATGTCTGTGTATATGTATATATGTATGGATGGATGGATAGATAGATAGATAGATCGATATGGCATAGTGAATATGTAAAAGGGAAAGATTTCTTCCAGATGTAGAGAATCAGAGAAGGCTTCCTGGAGGGAGGTGGTTTTTTAATTAGGTTTTAATGAGGAAGATTTCAATGGTGGATATGGGATAAGGGTATTCTAGGTATAGGGAAAATAGCAAATGTTCAGAGGTGGGAAAATTCAGAATTTTAGGGGACACTGAGTAGTCTAACTTGGCAGAAAGTGTTTATATGGGGGGGGATGATAAGTATTTACATAATACCTACTATAAGTGCTTCATAAATATTATTTCTTTTGAGCCTCACAACAACCTGGTGAGGTAGGTGTTGTTATCTCTATTTTATAGTTGAGGAAACCAAGGCAAACAGCAATTAAGTGACTGGCCCAGGGTCACACAGCCAGTAAATATCTGAGGGCAGATTTGATGTCAGGTCTGGATGCACAGGGTATATGTAGGTCAACGGTCTGAGGAAAATGCAAAAAGGTGGCTCAGAGTATCTTTTTCACGGCTTCTATCAAACTACATATGGAAAATGCTGCAGGAAGCCTTTTTCTTCAGTTGGTCTGTGCCTCATAAGGAGGATTTCTCAGCTTCTTTCCTTAAGTATCCACATCAGTGTTTTGGCAAGATTGACTTGAGGATAAAAGATCCTTCCCTTTCCCAGCCCCTACTCTCCATTTTGGTTTGTCCTCCTTGGAGGGATGGTCTAGCCTTTCTCATCACTCTTAATTGCTTCCTTTAGCTCAACTGACTTCTCAACCAAACAAACAGTGTGGGGCACCAAAGTAAATTTAGAGATTAGTACAGAAGTTTCCTTTTGCAATTGGACCACACATTGTCTTTTCTCTCTGACTTTTCCTTGGCAGAAATATTTGAACTAATTTGCTAGAATGCTTTCATTATTATTGCTTGTCAGTCCTGTGCATCAAATTTAAGGGTCCGTATTTTTATTCAAGTAATACTTTTTTAAAACAAAGCTTGAACAATAAACTTTTTGTGATGTCTCAGTTTCTTTGTGTCTATCTCTGGGTTTTCCTTTGTACCTTTTTCTCTGTTTCTCTGGTCTTCTCTCTGTTTCCCTCTATCTTGCTTGTCTCTCTGAGTCTTGCCTGTCTATTGTCTCTGCCTCTTGTCGCTGTGTCTGTTTTCTCACTGTCTCTGTCTCTTGTCTCTGCCTCTCTGTTTCTCATCTCTGCTCTTGTCTCTGTCTGTTTTGTCACTGTCTCTGTCTCTTGTCTCTGTCTCTCTGTCTCTTGTCTCTGCCTCTTGTCACTGTCTCTGTGTCTGTTTTGTCACCATCTCTGTCTCTTGTCTCTGCCTCTCTGTCTCTTGTCTCTGCCTTTCCGTGTTTTGCCTCTCTGCCTCTTGTCTCTACATCTCTGCCTCTTGTCCCTGCCTCTCTGTGTCTTGTCTCTGCTTTTGTGTGTCTTGTCGTTGTCTCTCCATGTCTTGTCTCTGTCTCTGAGTTTTTCTTTGTGTCTCTATGTCTTTCTGCTTATATCTCTCCCTCTTTACACAGGATCAGCACTCTCTACTGTCTGCCTGAGTCTCTATTTATATTAGGGAATTTGAAGGATGAGTCATAACAGTCCAAAAAGAACTAGAATTTTTCTCTACTTCTTATTATGTAGAAAACTAAACCGATTTGTAAAATGACCTGCCATTCTCTCCTCCCTGTTCCCACTAGGATATTAAAGGATTTTGAGCAGGTGCCAGAACACTTGACAAATGAACTGCACCTGTTCTCTCTGGATGACCTCGTCAAGATCAAAAAGGGACAATTGGCTGCTGTTCTGAGGGTACTTTTGAAAGCCTCTCTTGTTCATGTGGACAGCTGTGAAGTAAGGAAGCCCACCTCTACTTGCAAAGATCTGTATGGAGTTGGCCCAATACCCAGAGATCCATGGCAGCCTAGACTAAGGGCATAGGGCTTTGCCTTCCCTCCCACAGGAGAGGCAGTATGGGCTGTGGACGAAAGAAATGACTTGGAGTTAGGAAGATCTTGGTTGAAATTCCACCCTTTACACTTACTAGGTGTATGATCTTCAACATTATAAAGTCACTTAGCATCTCTGAGCCTTATTTTCCTGATCTGTGAAATGGATATAATTCTTCCTGTAGAACCTTCCTCACAGTGTTGCTGTGAGACTCAGATGAGACTGTGTATGTAAAAAGTTTTTGCAAATTCTATGCAAAATAGCTAAGATGCAAATCTTAGCTATTTAGCCTTGTTAATATCATTTTTCTTATCTCTAATTTCTTAAATAGAATTCAGATAGAAATAGTCTGGGGACAAGTCCTTATCCTGCTATAATTATTTTCTTTTTAATGTTCTGTTGCCCATTGAACAGGTAGAAAAAGAATTGCTTTTTTTGTAACTGAATCAAAGTTTGGGGATGTAAGCTCCTTTTCTTGTAGGTTTACTAAAAGTACTTTTGGGATAACTCCAATAGTAGACAGGCTGGTGGGGATGAAATGTTGCTTTTCCTGTTCCTGTATGGTTTTGATTTCATCAGCAATGTCTTTATTTTGAAAGTTTTTCTCTTACTTGGAAAATGTAGCTTGGAAATTCTGAGTATTTGTTTGGGTGTGGCTGACTAAAGTTAAGCCAACTACAGATCAAAAACATCAGGAGGTTCCATAAGTATATAAATTGAAAAGCTTCTCTGCCCAAATAGGGAAATATTCTTGCCCCTAAAAAAGTGCTTCTGTAATTCCTTAAGCCACCTTGTTCTTATGAATCATAGATTTCAAGCTAGAAAAAACTTAAGAGGTCATTGAAATTAACCTCATCATTTTAAAGATAGTAAACGGAGGCAGAAATGAGTTGCCCAACATTACATTGGTAGAAAGTGATGGAAAGGACCTGAAGGTAAGTCCTCTGACTCCAAAGCCAGGGTTCTTTCCATGATACCTCATTGCCCATCTCCTTGGAAAGGGTAGACCCACTTCTTTTAACGATCAGGTTGTTTACCACCAGAAGACAGGAAAACAGGTTGTTTTAAAAATGAGCTTTGTCAATCCTCCTCATGGTGAGGCCAGTGAGTAGCTACAAGGTTTCTGTATCTCAAAATAGCATCAGAAATGAGAATAGTAGCTCACTGAGTCCTTCTTTTCCAGCTATGTCAAGGAAAGGGCTTCATTTGTGAATTTTGTCAGAGCACAACTGTCATCTTCCCATTCCAGACGACAACATGCAAAAGATGCCCAGGTATTTTTGAACTCTTCAAATGAAAAACAGGGATTTATGGGGTTTTTTTTACATTTTTTTGAGGGGGGACAACAGGGCAATTGGAGTTAAGTGACTTGCCCAAGGTCAAATGGCTAGTAAGCGTTAAGTGTCTGAGTATGGATTTGAACTCAGGTCCTCCTGACTCCAGGGCCTGTGCTCTATTCACTGCGCCACCTAAAACAGGGATTTATGTAAAATATAAAACTGTGATTTGGGGGTTTGGATATTTGTGCTGGGCTGTAGGAAATAAAATGTTTGGGTTAAATGTGGGTCAGATTATTTTGGAATACAGTAGACCTATAGGATTTACATGAGGTTGAAAAAACACAAGCAATAGCTTCTGGGATCTTCTGGGATATGCCCTCTCTAGGACTGAGTTTTAACAAAGGGGAAGTAGTTTGTGCTTCACCCAAACTCCTCTTTAATGACTAGGAGGGCATTTTTATATGAGGGATCTTGGGCCAGATTCTTCCCTTATCCTAGACTTATCTTTGGTGCTCCTTTGGAATTGTCTCATTGCTCTTTGCCCTTAAATGGAACTTGGGGGGCATGTTCCTATGCTCTTCTGGACCTCCCTTTCCTGGAGCATTTGAGGATCTTGTTGTCATTGGGTGGGGACAGTAAATATATTTCAGTGATTTCTTTGTATACTTTTTGGTTTCCTTAAGAACCACAGAGGAAATCTCACATCCAATCTATTGATGACCTTCTCTCACATTTACAGCTTGCAAAGCTTGTTTTCATAAACAATGCTTCAGCTCAGCAGACTGCCCCAAGTGCCTGAGGATCCAAGCTCGAATGAAGCTTTTGTAGAGTTTGCCCTCTGTGGCAACTTGAAACCAAAAATATTGTCTGGATGACTGCAACTCCCCACATATATTAGGGAAGCTCGTTAGCTTACCTACCACTGGTAATGTTGTTTTAGACATTGTATGCTGTGTATAAAGAAATGAACTTATATATATTTAATGTTATTTTTAAAAAATACAGATACTTAGCTACGCAGGGTGGTGACTTTATTAGTACTAATAACTTGGTTTAAAAAAAGGAATGTTCAGGGGAATTTCTGATGGTATTGACTTTTTTGCTGCTAAAAGGGTTTTTTAAGAGTGTTTTGATACTTCTTAAATTGTATTTAGACAGTTCTAGTTTTGCTGTTTATACAAAGTACAGTTTCAAAGTGATTAGGCCTATTTTTTTAAAAAGCAAGTTTTAAGTGTTGGGATAAATTGCTGAGTTTCCCTTCCTTAAAAACCTGATTATGTGAAACTGACTAGATACTGTATTTTCATTAAAATAAATGCCACATCAGAGCCTATTGTTTGTAATCATCATCATCACCATCGTCATCAATCATTGTTAGTCTTAGGGATGGAAACTAAGACCTGGCATCTACATACAATTCCTATAATGTAGGAATAAAATTCCTACACATGATTTCCTATAATTCAAATCCTTGAATCCTAGTTCCATTACTTGTAACTTTGGATGGCTCACATGAGCTTTGGGCCTCAGTGTCCTTATCTATAAAATGAGGGGCTAGATGAGATGACCTCCACTGTTCCTTCTAGGTCATAATCAATGCTCCTTTGATTTATTCCTTTTTTTCATTGTCCAGATGAGAGGATTCCTGTGTCTGAAAATGATGCACATATTTTCTGTAATCCAGGCTCCAAGTATGTAGCAAATCCTCCACCTGCTTCCCCAACATCCTGATGTCAAGGCCAATTCCATCTGCCACCCAGCCAGCCCTCCGACAGTCCATGGAAACTGTGGGCGTTTGTCTGTAATTTGAAGCAGTTGCCACCAGATGGCACTCTTTTTTATTAGTAGTACAGATGAGCAGCCTGGATTTATTCACTTAAATGGATAGAGAATATAATTAGAAAGAAAAAGACGAACTGAAAGAAAATAATGTCTAGTGAACTATCATAGTAATAGGACTCATCTTATCATTTTATTCATATAAAGTCCTGTTCTGATATCTCATCCAAACACTGAGCTGAGCCTGGGTTATGACAATAAATGACATTTGCATGATGTTTTACATTTAGTGGATCACTTAATAATTTATCACATTTGAACCTAAAAATATGAGATAGGCTCTATCTCCTACCTCTATTTTTGGGGGGTGAAGTGGAGGTCTGGATATGTGAATGTATCGATATGGGGCACAACTGATATTGAACTTGCTTCTTGAAATTAAGGACTATTTAGTGTTTACCTTAATAGCCTCAGTTTTTCTTCCTGATTTTGACACGTAGTCTCAGAAAGTTTCTGGGGAATACTGAATAGCTGTGAATTGCCATAGCCAGTATAATAGAAATAAAACTTGAACAGAGTGAGACAAGAGAGACCAACCAAAAAGCTATTTTAAAAGTCCAGGTATAAGGTGATAAGGGCTGGCACCATGGTGGGGGTAGAATCAGAGAAGAGGAAGGAACAGATACGACAAATGTCAGGAAAGTAAAATCATCAGGACTTGGCAACAGATTAGACATGAGGTAGGATGTATGTGAGAGAGAAGAGTAGAGGATGATGCTGAGATTTTGAGCCTGGGTACTTGGGAAGATGATGGTGCCCTCAATAGGAATACGGAAGATAGAGGGGATTTTGGAGGGTAAGATAATGAGTACAATTTTGGACGTGTTAAGTTTAAGATGTCTATAGAACATCCACTTTGAAGTGGCCAATAGTCAACTGGAGATGTGAGACTAGAGATGAGGGCATAAGTTAGGGCTGGATAAATAGGGCTGAGAGTCATCAACATTGAGGTGATAAATTGAAACTAGGGGGGTGATGAGATATCAAGGCAAAATAGTATGGAAGAAGACTGGAAGGGGGCCAAAAACAGAGCCTTAGGGGACACCTACAGCTAGTGTTGGTGAACTGGATGAAGATTCGGCAAAAGAGTGTTCAGACAGGAATAGCAGAGAGATGGAAGAGAATATAAAGGAGAAAGAGTACAACACTGACAGGCTCCAGAGAGGTCAGGAAGGATGAGAATTTGAGAAAAGGTCATTAGATTTGGCAATCAAGAGATCACTGGAGAGAGCAGGTTCAGTTTGTAACATTTAAAAAGTTTGAGAGACATAGTTTCTGGGTAATTTAATCATTTTGTTAATAACGCCAGCATGTTTATTAATAAAAGAATGGTCATTTGACTATCTCTCTTAGACTAAAGACCCTCATGGTGGTGTGGGCTCAGCATTTATATGCTCTTGGAAAGCAGATGTTCTTGAGGGTGGCAGTTAACTCTGATTGGTTAACAATTAATGAGAGCATGAATATTACAATAAGAGGATGGGCTATATTAAAATGAGGGTCTTGGGGTATGTGCCTTAGATGACCCAAGTCTTGGTCAAAGAGACTTATCACTTTCAATATCACTTGTCTGACAAAAAAAAAGATCTACATTTTCCCAGACCTGTCTGAGCAAGCATAATGAGCAAGAATACAGCCATTAGCCTAAACTTAGAATTTCTTTTACTGCCTTTAATTAGATCTCAGCCATCTGGGCTGGGTAAGTCTTTGAGAGATATTTCCCACACTGATTGATTTCTGGTTGAGGAAGTAGAAAAAAGGTAAAAACCTTGGTTCTGATTCAATAATTAGTTATTAATACATGAGAGAAGTAATCATTTCTCTCAAACTGAATGAAGAAGTAGGAAGACATACTGCAGAACTGAGAGTAAGAGGAAAGGAAGTACAGACACTGATGTGTATAGCTTTCTCAGAGAGTTTAGCCACAAAAGGAATGAGAGAAATAGAGCAAGAGGGGATGTTTGGACACATCCATCCTCAGGGTTTTTTGAAGATGGGAACAACATGGGTTGGTTTATTGGCTGTGGAAAAGCAGCCAGTGGACAGGAAGAGATTAACGATGAGTGAGAGAGCGGGGATGATAGAGAGGATAACCTGCTGGTGACGATAGGATGGAATCACTTCTGCATGTGTCCTGGCAAGGAGAAGGGCCATCCTCTTCATGTTAGATGAGTGAAGGACAATATCATGGTAGAAGGCTTCTGGGTGATATGAAATGAAGAAGAGGGGGAAAGAGGGATCTCTTGGTGAATGGTCTCAATTTTTTTTCAGTGAAATATGAAGCTGAAGGAGAGAAGGGGAGTCATGGGAGCTAGTAAGTATCAGAGGTATAAACTAGTCCCAGCTCTCCTGATTCCAAGTCTGTTACTCTAAGTACTATATTATAATACCTATGGGTTCTCACTAGAGCCAGCACATTGCCAGCTATGGTAAGTTCTACCAAGCTGGATATCATGTGAGGTCTAATTCAATCTACAACTCTTCAAATATTTCCAGTTTAGACATATGAGAGGTTCAGAACAATATCTAGACCTTTGATCTAGATACCTTAGCTTACCCTTTCCAACTTAGCGCCTCTGTAATGCTAGTTACACAAAAGAGCATCACATATAGTGAATAGTGAGTAAACCCATTTCATCCAAGGGGAGGTCCTCTCTCAGTTGTTTCTAGCAAGTACTGCAAGGCAAGAGGCATGATGGAGCCAGCTCCTCTGCGCATTTGCAGTGCACAGGGCACCAGTCTTTCACTCAAAACTCTTTCTATCTTTACTGCCTCTGAGGAGGTCCTTCTCCACATATATTCCCAATGAGTGTCTGGAGCCAACTCAGGTAAGTTCCTTATGCAGGCATGAAAAGTTGGGCTTAACATTCCTTCAAACGTCAGTTGTCACAAAGGCCCTTTCCCTCCTACCTCCACCTTGCCTAGGTGACACTGGGTGTTACACTGCCCTTAATCTCTTTCCACTGATGATATTGCTTTAATAATGGGTAGTTGATTGACTCACATCCATGAGAGGAACAGAGCATTGGTTTGAATTTCTCAAATAGAAAATTCATTAAGTGGGATTTAATAGATGTATTTAGTACTTAGTAAAGTACTTGGTACTTTAAGGTTCACCACAGTTTTTTACAAATATTTATTTAAAAATTATTTACAAATATTACAAATATTCTCTCATTTGATCCATACAACAACAATAACGTAGTTTAGGCAAATAGTAGTATTTCCATTTTACTGATGTGAAAACTGAGGCTAAGAGAAATGAGTTACTTAAGGTCATATAACCTTCAAGTGATGGTTCAATTCAACAAACATTTCTTACATATTTGCTGTTTGTAAAGCACCATTCTTGGTGTTGGTTGAAATACAAAATTTAGGTAAGATATTGCCCCTAAGATATGGTCATAAAGCTTTCATTTGCAGCTTGAACTCAAGACTTAAACTCAATATTCTGACTCAGAAATCTAGTGATCGTTCAATCATACCATAGCGACTTTTTTTCTTTCTCTACGACTTTATTTTTTCTCTTTTAAATTTATTTGTTTACTTTTGGTTTACAACATTCCGTTCCAAAATCCCTTGAGTTTCAAATTTTTTCCCCCTCCCTCTTCTCCCCCACCCCTGCCATGGTGGCATGCAATCAAATGTAGGATTTCCAAATACTTTCACGTTAAACATTAGTCAGGTTGTAAAGGATTATAACCAATGGAGTGAACAGTGAGGAAGAAGAAACAAAACAAAACAAAAAAGAGCAAGTAGTTTGCTTCAATCTGCATTCAAACTCTGTTCTTTCTAGTTCTTTCTCTGAATGTAGACATCTCCCTCCATCATGAGTCTTTTGGAGTTGTCTTATAACCCTGCCTTGCTGAGAAGAGTCCAGTCTATCAAAGTTGGTCATCACACATATGTTGTGTCTGTAATTGTGTACAAATTTCTCCTGGTTCTGTTCTTCTCGCTCAGCATTAATTCGTATAAGCCTCTCCAGGTGAATATGAAGTCCATCTGCTCCCCATTTCTTATAGCACAATAGTGTTCCATTACATTCATATACCACAACCTGTTTAGCCATTCCCCAATTGATGGGCATCCCCTTGAGATGACCTCCTTTTCATTGGGCAAGCTGGCAGGTACGTGTAAGTGTAGATATCTTCTTGTTGCTGAAAGAAATAAGCCAGCCCAGAGAGGAACGTGGGCAAACCCCACCTGGCCCAGTCCTATTGCCATTCGTGTTTTTCTTAAACTTATTTTTAGTGTATTTGTTGGTTTGTCATAATCATTTGTTTTTGCCTGTTCTTATTCTGTTGGGTTCCCCTTTGTTTGAAGCATGGGGACTCAATGGGCCACATTCGAAAGGAATCTTTCCTAGCCCAGAACTGGGAGCTCCATCCCCAGCCTGTTGTTAAGCAGTTTTTCTCTCTAAGTGGGGATATAAGCATGAGCCATCTCACAACTACCCTTCTGAGTGCAGAATTGCTCTGAATATAGGCCCTATTTTATAAATCTGCCTCTTTGATACAAGTCATCTCATTGGAGCCTTTGAACAACATTTTGAGATAATCAAAAATTATTTTATCTCTTTATGGTAGCCATTGAAGGTTCAAGCCCTCATTACCTCTAACCAGGGCTGTCAGAATACCTTCCTAACTGATTTTCACATCTCTAGAGCTGGGGCTTTTAAGCGTGTGTGTGTGTGTGTGTGTGTGTGTGTGTGTGTGTGTGTGTGTGTGTGTGTGATAGACGCCTTTGTCAGTCTGGTGAAGCCTATGATTTTAAATAAATAAAATACAATACATAGGATTACAAAGGGAAACCAAAGGTTACTGAAAATGAAGATGTGGTTTTTTCTCCTCCAACTTTAGAATCTCCATGGACTTTTTCAGGATACCTCCTTCAGTAGACATGATATCCAAGATTTGCTATATGGTCAGCAAGGTATTGATGTTCTTAAAAATGTTTCAGAGCACGTATATAAAGAAGCAAATGACAAACATTTATTAAGTACCTATTGCGTCTACTGTACTGTGATAGTGAACAAGGATGGAGATGAGAAAGTCTCTGCACTCAAGATTATAGTCTAGTAGGGAGATGTAGCAACAACAAAGACAGCTTTTCAACCTTGCTTCATATTACTTTGCTCCATATCCTCCAGATCCCCTCTAACATCTGTGTATTTGTATTCAATGTCCTACATGTCTGGAATGAATCTCATCTATTCACCTCCCTCTTGAAATCCTCTTCTTTCAAGGCTTAGTTTGGATATCATTTTTTTTTCCCATGAAGTATTCCCTGATCTGAACTTCAAAGGTCTCCCAAGGCTTTATCTTAGCCATCTTCTTCTCATCTATTATATTTCACTTGGTGATCTCATCAGCTCCCATGGTTTCAATCATTATCTCTGTGCAGATAATTCTCAAAACTAATTACCAAGCCTTAAGCTCTCAGCTGACATTCAGTCCCACATCTCCAACTGCCTATTAGACATCTTGAACTAGGTATCTTGTAGACATCTTAAATCAAACATGTCCAAAACTGAGCTCATCATCTTCCCCTACCCCACTGCCAACACTTCCCTCTTCCTAATTTCTGTATTACTGTCGAAAGTACCATCATCTTCCCAGTCACTGAGTCTCATAACTCAGTGTCATCCTCAATTCCTCATTCTCTCTTACCCCTCCATACTAATCTGTTGTCAAGTCTTATTCATTTTACCTTTGTAACATCTGCTGTATACAGTGACCCTTTCTCTTCTCTGCCACTGCCACTACGGTAGTGCAGGCTTTCATCATCTTGTGCTTATGGTTTTGCAGTAGCCTTCTGATTGTTCTCTCTCCTCAAGTCTCTCCCCACTCCAATCCATCCTCCACTCAGTTGTCAAATTGTCTTCTTAAAATTCAAATCTGACCATCTCAATAAAGTCCTCCACTCAATAAACTTCAAGGGCTCCCTATTACCTTCACAAATGAATATAACATCCTGTTGGACTTTTAAATCCACTTATTACCTGGTCCCATCCTACTTTTCCATTTTTTTCATACCTTTTCCCCCACCCCAGACTCTACGATCCAATGACACTGTCCTTGCTGTTCCTCAAAACCACATTCTGTATCTTGACTCCTGGTATTTTCACTGGCTGTCCCATGTGACTGGAATTCTCTCCCTCCTCATCTCCACCTCCTAGCTTCACTAGCTTCCTTCAGATCTCAGCTGAAATCCTACCCTCTGCAGTAGTCTTTCTTATGTCTTCTTAATTTTAGTGCCTTCTCTCTGAGACTACCCCAATTTATCCTGTTTATATTTTGTTTGTACATAGTTGTTTGTATGTTGTCACCCGCCCTAGACTGTGAACTCCTTGAGAACAGGGACTATTGTTTTGCCTTTCTTTGTATTCCAGACCTCAGTATGGTGCCTGTCACACAGTGGGCACTTAATCAACAGATGTTAGCTGACTGACAGATTGATCCATCCTAGCTGTCATCTGTCTTTCCTTGAATCTCTCATGCTCTTGCTTTGACTTCTCTTGAAGTGTATACTCAACGATTCTTCAACTTTTACTTTACTTCAAGGGTTCTTATCCTTGGGCCCATGATCTTGTTTTAAAAAAATATTTTGACAACTGTATTTCAGTGTAGTTGGTAACTTTTACAATCTAATGTATTTTATTTTATGCATTTATAAGCACCATTCTAAGAAAGGGACCATAGGCTTCACTAGACTGCTAAAGAGTTCCATGACACAGAAAAGGTTAAGAATCTCTGTTCTAGTTGTTCTTGTATATGCCTTAAGCCCCTGCTAAATTGTTATCTTATTTTTGAGACTAAAGACTGTGTCAATTTTCAACTCTGTAGTACCAACACAATGCCTTGCACATAGTAGGTTCTTGATAAATGCGTTGCCAATATTTCCATAGAAGCTCATAAATTCGTATATATAGACATCCAAGTATTCACATGTGCGTATATATATATATACGTATATATACACATATATATGAACATGTATCTTCTCCCAAGAATGCCTCATCATGCAAGGGGGGGTAAGCTTGGGTTCTCAAAAGCTAAATCAGCAGAATAAATTATGTCTGCTCTTAAGACTAGCCTAGTGTAGATAGGTTCATCACCAGAAGATTAATGACCAGGTAGTGAATTCTTTGGTCGTGGCAACTCATGCATACATAGTGTACATACTTGATATAGCTTCCTTTAAAGCATAGCTTCGGTGCCATCTCCCACAGGAGGCTTTTTTCTGATCTCCTCAGTTGTTAGTTCTCCCATCCTGACAATGGAAAAGACTTTGTTTTCACTCTACATGTGTATTATCTGTGCACATATTATTGACTCCTGAGAGAATGAAAGCTCTTGAGAGCAAAGATTGATTTTTCCTATGCCTTTGACATTTAGCACATGACTGGTATACAGGTATTCAATAAATGTCTGAAATGAGTCAAATTACACGCTTCACATATGTAGATACATAGACAAAGGACAGACAGCTAAATAGGTAAATGGAGAGAAAAAATATGTGATATATGCTATTTGTGCACAGATTGCCATTGTATACTGTTCATTCCTTCAGTATGTCCTCTGAAGGCTGTGTACAGTTGACAAAGAACCACTGACTATATCGAAAACTTATTTCAGAGCTAGTTTTCTGGGTCTTGTTTCTCACAGGAGAAGAGATACTAATTTTAGAATGAGTACCTCTTTCCATAGATCATGTGTAAACTCAATCCCAAATCACATTGCTATGGGATTCTCTTCTGTACCTGTGTGAACAACAGAATGTGGTTGTTGAGAGAGAAGAGCCCTTCAATTCTCTTCAAGTTTTGCTTTGAGTCATTAAGTGTCTTTGGACTTTGGACACTAGTGGCGTCCAGCTTTGAGAGAGAAGATGGATGATCTCAACCCCATTTGAGAAGGAAATGGCTTTGGGAAGAACTCAACATGAGAGGATCCAGCAAGCTCCAATCATATCTCTATATCCCAAGCTTGTTATACTAGACTTAACCTTTCCTTTGGGTGAAGTCTAGGACTCTCTTGGTTGAGCTAAATTGTCTCACTAATCATAGGAGAGCTCCTTCAGTCTATATTGTGTGATATTCATTTTCCTTTTTGCTTACTTTTTCTGTTTTGCTATTTACTTGGATAAATAGGTTTCTTTGCTACATCTTATGTGTGTTCATTGCAGAATTGGTATTTGAAAGGAAGGAAGTAAAGCCTTGCATATAAAGCTTGTGTTCTCCTTCCCCCAATAATGAAACAGTGATCAGAAGTTAACTTGAAAGTGAAAATCACATCCCCTGGATTTAATAATATTTAAGGAAGCAGATAGATATAATTTTAGCCTGCTCTCTCTCTCTGTCTCTCTCTCTCTCTCCCTCTCTCTCCCTCCCTCTCTCTCTTGGAGAGTCACACAATGACACCCCCATGTTATAAGTGGGGAATGGAGCTCATTACTTCCGGGAACTCTTGCCAACCATGGCAATGCCATAGTTAGAACTGTAGCTGCTATCTTTTCTTCATTATTGTGGCTAGTCTGGAGCAGGTAGAATCCCATCTGTAATCCTGGGAAGATTTATTGAATGACAGTAAAGTTCTCAGTAAAGTTCCTCATCTTTCTGAGCATCATTTCTAGCTCCTACCTTATGGGAAATCATGTCGTGGTTCCAATTATGGTAAAAAAAAACCTCAGACTTTGTCTTCATATCACCATCATCTGCCTCTTTGCAGATGACTCCCATCTCTATAAATAGTTCAGTTTCTCTCCTAAGTTCCAGTCCAGATTCACCAGTTGTTTATTGGACTTTCTAAACTGGATATCTTGGAGACATCTCAAACTCAACCTGACGAAAAAAAGAGGTCATTTCATTGCTGTCCCAGTTATGGGAAGACTGAGGGGAAACCCAGATTCCAAGGAACTATCAAGTAATTAATTGTTTCAGTTTCTGTGTTCTTCCTGGCTATGAAGATCTGACTCATAAGTCTATGAGGAAGCTAGTTTGAGGTAATCAAATGAGAATGTAGAGTTGAATGGGGAATAAGTTATCTGAAACATGTCTACATAAAATTAGTGGGGAGTAGGTTTTCCAAATAGAGGCACCTTCAAATATTTTTCCTTAATGGAAGAGCCAAGCAGTTTTATAAGGATGTTAAATTTATTGCTTAATAGCAGTTGGAGATTGTAAGCTCCTTGAGGGTAAGGAGTGTGGCTTCCAAACTTAGTTTGTATTATTTTCAATAGAACCTGGTTACATGGTACTCTGAAGTCCAATAGTCCTCACTCCCATTTATGTTCTTGTCTTAGCAGGGAAGGCAAGGGGTGGTGTGTTGAGGCTGACTGAATTTGAATGATCTGCCAGGTTCTATTCTGATTCAGAGCAAGAAAGCTAGTCACCCTCCCTGTATGGGGCAGCTACCACAGTGAATTCTGAGATTTTGAATTATTCTTTGGATGCCAGTTTCCCTTCCTTTTTCCAACACTACCACCATTTGGTTTTTGAAACTCACTCATCATAACATGATTTCATAGAACAAAATCACAGAGTTGTCATCATCCCACATTCATTCCTTCTTCTCTATTCCCCCTGCCACTGACCTAATACAGATTCTTATTGTTATGCATTTATAATTACCACCAAATTATGACATAACTACTTGAATCCTCTACAGCAATGATCCCCACACCTACATATCCAGGCCTCATTTCACTCCTGTGCTTCAGTCTAGTCTCATCTACTGCTTATTGGACATTTCATGTTGGATGCTTTAGAGACAACTCAAACTCAACGTGTCCAAGATGAATCTCATTATTTTTTCCCTCTCAACATACCCCTTTACTGTCCTGTTTATGTCAAGGGCACCACCATTCTTCTAGTCTCTGAGGTTTAAGGTTCATAATCTTGTCATTGTTCTCAACTCCATCCTCCATTATACCTCACCCAGCTAATCAGTTACCACATATTGGTGTTTATAGCTCCACAGCAACTCTCACATCTGACCCCTTTCTCTACTTACAAACACTGGCTCAGTTCATTTCCTCATCTCCTCTCACCTAGAATATTGCATTATTCTCTTACTTGTGTCCCTCTCTCAAGTATTTCTCCACTTTAATATATCCTCCACACAGTTGTCAAAATGATTTTCTTTCGGTACAGATCTGACAGTCACGTCACTCTCCTACTCAGTTATCTCTAGAGTGCCTTCTTGTCTTTAAGATAAAGTATAAATATAAATTTATATTTATATATTATATATATTACATATTAACACATAATATATAAATATAAAATAAAAACTTGTCTAATTGCCATCAGATAATAATAGCAACATTTCCATAGTGCTTTAAGGTTTACAAAGCTCTTTACAAATATTACCTCATTTTCTCCTCACAACAAACATGGGACAGAGGTGCTATTGTTACCCCTATTTAACAGATGAGGAAACTGAGACACACAGTTAAATGACTTGCCTCAAGTCATACAGCTAATATAGGTCTGAGGCTGGATTTGAACTCAGACCTCTCTTAACGCCAGGTCCAGGACTCTATCCACAGCATCACCAAGTTATCTCCAAAGTCATTACCAACCTGGCCCCCATCTGCCCTCCTCCCTTCCGTCCATTCTTCTTTTTCTTTTATTTTTTTGTTAAATAAAATGACAATTTTTTATATAAGCCTTTTCTATATTTAATTATGAACAAGGAAATCATTAAAAAAAATTAGCTGTTTTAAACAAAAATAATTAACAAATGAATAGGAATTCACCCTTTGGACAATTTGCTGTGTTAGCTATAAATCATTTGGCTCTATTATTCCATTCCATTCTAGAAAGAAATAAAGGAATAGTAGACTCTGGTCCTATGCATTTGTTTTCTCTTTTTAAAAATGTATTTTGTTTTTATTCTGAACTTAACAAACACTAAATAAAATAGGCATTTAGTGGAACAGAAAAAGAGGAATGTATGTGAAACTGTGGACCTGTTCTGTGGGGCTTGCTTTTCTTTTTAAAATACAATGTAATAAATATAGTCAACACATAACTTTCAAAGTTGTCCTGTTTGTCTGTGATCTTATCTTCCTTCTGTTCTTTTCTGTACATTTAGGTGCTTTAATAGCTTCTCATCCTCATTCTCATCCTCCTCCTTGTCCTTGTCCTCATCTTCCTCCTCCTCCTCCTCCTCCTCCCCTTCTTCTTCTTCTTCTTCTTCTTCTTCTTCTTCTTCTTCTTCTTCTTCTTCTTCTTTTCTTCTTCTTTCACTTTTCTACTTCTACCCCCATTCCCACCTATTAAAAAAGGAAAAACAAAACCCTACTTAATAAACATCACTGGCTCCCCATTATCTGCAAGGCCAAATATAAAATCTCTCTTTGGCATTTATGGCTCTTTATCACCTGAATCCTTCTTGCCATTCTAGTCTTCTTACACTTTACACACTTTATGATCCAACTATATTGGTCTCTTTACTGTTCCTTGAACAGAGTACTCCATTTTCTTTAGAACTTAAATCAAATTTCATCTTCTTCAGGGAATCCTTTACCCATCTTTCCAAATACTAGTGTTTTTCGTCTGAGATTAATCTCGTACTTCTTGACTGTTTAACAATAGGCAGGTGGCCCAGCTCCCTGCCTGATTCACCTACTCCGAAAAACCTGAAATCTGCACCAGACAGAATAATTATCCAATAAATCAGATGAGAAACTCTAGTGGAAAAGTGACTTTTTCTATCTCAGAAATGCACAAAAAGTAATCCAAAAGCTCACAGACAAAAGAAAAAGTGACAACCAGAAAAGATAATTCCAGCACAGGCAAGCAAGTCTAGCTTCCGACTGTGATCAGTGACAATGGTGGTGGAGACTGTAGCTTGCAGAGCTCTCTGTTCAGAAGCAACAAGAGCAGAAGACTCTTCCAAGAGAGCCCCACAGGAATTGGAATCCCACATTAAGACCTTGGAAGTGCTGGGGAGTAGCAACTATCAGTCTGGGTGTTTACCTTTGTAAAACTAATTTTAATCTTACAAGAGGAAAAATGAATTTTTAATGGATTAGAGGACTTTCAAGTATTTCTGATTAAAAGAAAAGAGCTAAGTAGGAACTTTGAAATATAAGCACAAGACTTAAGAGAAAATTAGGAAGGTAAATTTATTTGAGCAATTTGAAGAGGCTTTTGGGGTAATGGCAGTATACAAATGGAAAAAGATGAAATTCATCCCTTTAGAACCCAAATAGCGTCATATGGTATTGACGGAGTTACATAAGGAAAACAGGTAGTGGTTGTTGTGGGGAGATGTGCTAGGGAGCAAGATATTGGTTCTGTTCTGAGGGTTTTAAGAGGGAAAAGATAAGAACATATAAAATGAGCACACTGATGTAAAAGGGAAGAAGTGGACGGAACTTTCTATTTCTCATAATTATGGCAAGAAAAATAGTATACAGGGGGCTCACTTTGAGAAGAGTTGTGTGATTTGGCCAGACGAGACTCTGGGTAGCCGTTGAGCCCCCCGGCTGTGAAAAGCCCAGATGTTGGTGCTTCCCTCTCTGGTAACTGACTAGTGCAACAATCCCAAAACCAAAGAGCCTAAATTGAAAGCTCTGCCCGGATTATCCCAGAATGGGTAGAGTATGACACCGAGATTCGAAATCTATTAGAAGAGATTGCAATGGGAAAGAGAAATTCAAGTAAGCCATCCTCCAAAAAGGTTTTCACTCGAGATGAACTCTAGCAGTGCTTTGCATCTGTGAAGGGAGTCACAATATTGAAAATTGAATCTGCCATCATATAAAATAAGGAATGGTACTACTGCAGAGGCTGTGCTTTGAATCTTTTACTGGAGCTCAGTTAAACATCCTTCAATTTAAAAAAACTGATTATTTAAAACTCATATGTTTAACATATTAGGTAAACAATTTCTTTTAAAAAGCAGTAAACCATTTTCGTCCTGTTGAATTTTTAAAGCTGGCTTATCCTTTTTTCTGTTGCTGGATTGTTCGGTAAATGTGTGTCTGATTGGAAACAGAAATTGGTACTCCAAATTGACTGTTTCTGATAGCATTCACACAAAAGGCTGTGCATATTTGAACTGTGTAATTCAGATTTATGAACAAAATGTAACTGAAATTGGAAAAACAAGTATTTTTGTATTTTTTTCCTTTTACTTGCTATTCAGACAAATAGAACTTTATGGGTAACTATTCAACCATTTAAAAATTACCATTAAAAAAGAATCCTATTTTATATCTTAAGTATTATTTTACAATGCAAGTAATGTTGCTTTGTAATCAGCTATTTTGGTATGTTTAGTCATGTGATCTGTAATCAGTTATTTTCAGTACATGGAATTATATGATGTTATTTTTAAAGTAACATTTCCTTTCTGATGTTTATCTATAAAACGGCATTCATGGGCATGAAAAATGAACCTGATTGTTCATGGGGGGAAAAGGCCAAACCAGCATGGTAGTGGAAGCTATTATTGCAAAGTAAATAATTTAAAATAAAAATTACCTAAATTAAGAACTTAAAAATAAATAAATAAATAAATGAATGAAAAAGAAAAATAGTATACAAACATGGAGGAATGTGTGTGGGGAGTGACTGGGCATCAGTGTGAACTGGGAAAAGGAAAGTCTGGTCTAGAGTATCAGACTCAAAAGGGAAACAAGGGGGAGGATGGTGATGTTAAGAAGGGGGTGATACTAGGAAGAGAATTCTCCAGTTATTCAATTGTTCAGTTGTTTTTCAGTCATGTCCAACTCTTTGTGTCCCTATTTGGGATTTTCTTGGCAAAGATACTGAAGTGATTTGCCATTTCTTTCTCTAGCTCATTTTAGAGATGGGGAAACTGGCAAACAAGGCTGAATGACTTGCCTAGGGTCACACAACTAGTAAGTGTCTGAAGCCAGAGTTGAACTTAGGAAGATAAAGTCTTCCTGACTCCTGGCTTCGTACTCTATCCACCTAGCTACCCAGGAAGAGTATTGTTGAAAGCAAATCAAATTATCAAATTTCCAGATCCTGAAGAGAAGATTAAAAGGAAAAGGGGAGTGGGGAGAGGAGAGAGAGAGAGAGAGAGAGAGAGAGAGAGAGAGAGAGAGAGAGAGAGAGAGAGGGAGAGAGAGAAGCAAAGACCTGAAAGTAAGGAGGTGCCTATCAATTGGATAATAGTTGAACAAATTGTTTTATACAAAAGCAATGAAATATTATTGTTGTGTAAGCAATGACAAAAGGGATAATTGCAGGGAGGACCCATATTTACAAAAATATTTATAGCAGCTCTTTTTGTGGTAGCAAGGAATTGGAAATCAAGGGGATGTCCATCAATTGGGGAATGGCTGAACAAGTTGTGGTATATGAATGTAATGGAATACTATTGTGCTATAAGAAATGAGGAGCAGGAATACTATTGTGCTATAAGAAATGGGAAGGAGATGGACTTCATAATTACCTGGAGAGGCTTATACAAATTGATGCTAAGTGAGAAGAGCAGAACCAGGAAAAACCTGTACACAATCACAGACACATCGTACGTGTGATGACCAACCTTGATAAACTGGACTACCCTCAACAACGCACAGCTAAAAGACAACTCTACAAGTCTCAGGATGGAAGGAGATATCTAAACTCAGAGAAAGATCTAGAAAGACTATAGTTTAAATGGAGACTGAAGCAAAACCTGCTATCGTTCTTTTTCATGTTTCGTTTTGCTTTTTTTTCCCCAGTGATCATTCGTTGGTTATGACCCTTCTATATAACCAAACTATTGTACAATGTGAAAATATTTGCAGATCCTATACATGATTGCATGCCACCATGGGGGTGTGGGGGAAGGGAGGGGAGAAAATCTGAAACTCAAGGGATTGTGGAATTGAATCTTGTAAACTAAAAGTAAATAAAATAAATTTAAAAAAAAAAAGAAAAAAAATGAGGAGCAGACAGACTTCATAAAAACCTGGAGAGACTTATACAAACTGATGTTGAGTGAGAAGGGCAGAACCAGGAGAAATTTGTACACAATTACAGACACATCATATCCGACTAACTTTGATAGACTGGGCTCCTCAGCAATTTAAGGTTATAAGACAACTCCAAAGGACTCATGATGGAAAGAGATGTTCACACCCAGAGGAAGAACTACAGAGTCTGAATGCAGATTGAAGCCAACTACTTGCTGTCTTTCTTTTTTTTTGTTTTGTTTTGTTTTGTTTCCTCTTTCTCATTGTTCATTCCATTGGTTATAATCCTTCTTTACAACATGACTAATGTTTAATGTGAAGGTATTTGTAGATCCTATATTTGATTGCATGCTGCTATGGAGGGAGGAGGGGAGGAGGAGAGGGAGGGGGAGAAAAGTTGAATCTCAAGGGATTATGGAACTGAATGTTGTAAACCAAAAGTAAATGAATTAATTAATTTTTTAAAAAAGAAATAATTGAAGGAAATCTTGAGTAGTCTAAGCTAGAGGAGTCAAACATATTGTCCACATTAGGAACCAGATTGAAATGTAATTGGGAAATAATTAATAAAATAAATGAACACCATAGATAATATTACATTTTAAAACTAAGTCAATATGTGGTCTATTGGAATCCTTACATACAGATTAGTGGTCTTGTTACTATTTGAGTTTGACAACTCTGGTCTAAATGGATGTAGAAGGAAATTAGCAGAACCAAGGTAGCAATTTATATGACAACAACATTGTCAAGAAAAACAATGCTTCATGTTCTCTATGTTCTAGTCAACCAGACTCCCAAATGTTCTAGTCTCAGCCTGCATTTTCCTTCCTCTTTGTATTTGCTTAGACCAGTCCTTGTGCCTGGGGCATTCTCCCTCTTCAGCTCTGCCTTCTCAAATTCTTCTCTTTCTACAAGACCCCATTCAGATACCACCTCTTCTATGAAGATTTCACTCAATGCTGCAAAATCTGTTCCTCCTTAGATTTTCCCGAAGCACTCTTCCATCCCTATCAAAATCTATCTTGCATTGTATTTATTTGTGAAATTATTGCTGGAATATTTCCCCTTATGAAGCTATAAGTACCTTTAGGGCAGAGTTTGCCATAGCACCTTAAGAACTTGAACAATGTAGGTGCCTTATAAATGCTTGTGAGTTGAATTGAACAACCAGGCCTACTCCATAATAGTTTGCTGTTTGCCTTATTTTGCCAGTTCTCAGATCTCCAAGCCATGTCCTGGTTATCTCCTCACCATGCTTTCTTTACTCAGATGACCAGCTTTACCACCTCCCCATCAGAACCTTGTACTCTGCCTCTGGGTCCTCCAGTTCCGATAAGTGAATTTTTGCTTTTTGCAGTATCTTGATTGCTCAGGCCTTCGTACCACTTCCTATTATCTCCTCATCATTCCTTTTGGTGGATACCCTTCCCCCTACTCTAATTTCCAGCATCCCTTTATGTGTTGCCTCATCCCATTAGGATGTAAGCCCCTCAAAGGCAGGGATTGTCCTGATTGTATTGTTATCCCCATTACTTAGCACATTGCTTGGCAAATACTAAGTGCTTAATAAAGGCTCACTCTATCTATCTATCCATGAAAATTTGAAAATAATACTTCTCTAACTATTTTAATTCCATCTTCTGATCCTTAGCTTTGTCTTTGAGCATAGCTGTATAAAAGCTCCTGGCCAAACTGTTCAGTGATTGCATTCTGTGGCTTCCATTAGTCTTAAGGATGTGGGACTGAAAGCTAAGAAGGAAGTGGGAGGCTAGGTAGTTATATTGGTCTGGAAGGATTACTGGGGTGGGGGGGGGCAACGGGAGGAGGCTACAGAAGGATGAGGGATGACTCACTTTCTCCACTTAGCCAGTGGTGAGCTGTTGGGCTCTGCTGATTTAGTTCTTCTTCCACTTAACCCTTTGTCTGCCCTGGCAAAAACGAACCATATTTAGCTTTATATGTGAAAAGTGTTTCTTCATGGAAGAATTCAGTTACATTTTTTTAAAAATTAAGGAAAACTGGTCTCATCTTATCTCTGTCTCAGACTGTGAAACTGATTCATGCTTTCATAGCCCTGGAAAGCCCCTACTGACCACTGGGGTAGAACTTCAAAAAATGAAAGTAAAAATGTAATCTCAGAAGAAAAAAAATTTCCTATCAAAATTAAGAAGAAAATATGTAGGAAAATATGCAAGATCATATGATATACTCTGCCTTCTCAACTAATTCAAGAGCTTTTCAAGGACAGTGAGAAAAGTTGGCAACTTCGGTTTATTTTATCTCTGTCCCAGTACCTAGTATAATGTAGAACACGTAATAAGGAATCAGAAGACTTTTGAATGAATGAATGATTGACATTTCATTGCCTGTCTTCGGAGAAAAGCTCTTGAAAAGTTTTAGGTGGTATAGACAATCAGACTCTGACATTGTGAGTGATCCCTTTACACAGGTTACAATCTCTCCATACCTTAGTGAAATGGTCTTTGAGAACCACTCTGGCTAAAAAGCTATCACGCTAAGGCCAACATGCTAATGAGCTCCAAATTTCAAGTTGCGGTGGTCCTTGGACAGATGACAGGTAATCAGTTAGTCACTAAATTCATCTTTGAAAACTTTCCTGTTTGGTAGTTCATTTAGGCCTACTGGCTTGAACTCAATAAAGACAGCTAAATGTTCTCATGTCTGTATTTGTCTTGGATTTCAATTCCCTATTAAATATTATTTCTCTGTTTTTCTAGTCTGAAGATTATTTTGCTTGGAAAGAAAACAAGCAAAATGAGAGCTGAATAATTCTGTGTTTCCTACATGTTATCATCGTCCCATCCATTCTCAGCATGGTTTTAGCCTTTCTTTGATCCTTCTCTTTTTTCTGTTATAACTTTAAGAAAACAGCAATGCACACCTCTTTTGGATGTCCTTAGTGTTCCACACCAGCATCAATTCATCCTAAACTTTTGTTCTTCTGATAGCATTCTTAGAGGACCATGCCACACCTCTGTATCTTCAAAGGTGAAGGGTCTTGGGTCACCAGAAGGTGGAGGAGTTTGGATTGTCTTCTTGGTGTACTCTTCAATGATGCCTTCTTTTTGCCTAGGTCTTTGACTTGGCTTCTGTCTTCCAAGGTCAACTACTTCCTTCTTTGCCTTTGGTGCTATTTTGGGAGAAAAGCCGCGTTATCGTCTTCATATACTACTTGGCCCTCCATCCTCATTACCTATCTTTCCTTGCTTCTACCTCTAAGCATGTTTTTTTTTTAAATCTATTTATATACATATTATATATATGTATACACACATATACATATATATATATATTACATCACCTATATTTTCCAGTAGAACCCTAATTCCCTCCCTCCCAAAGAGCCATCCTTTATAACAAAGAATAAAAAAAAAGTAATAAAAATAGTTTGGTAGAACCAACCAACACATCAAAAAAAAGCCTGACCTTATATGTAGTGGTCCACACCTATAGTCTTCCATCTATATAAGGAAGTAGATGTTATATTTTCTCATGTTCCTTCAGTTTCTAATTTTTTTTGTTCTGAGTATTTTTTTAGGTTTATATTGGTTGACATCCATATTGGTTAATTGATCAATCAATAAGTATTTATTAAACATCTGCTATGTACCAGATACTACATAAGGTTCTGAGTATACAAAGACAGAAATGAAATAGACCCTGCCCTCAAGGATCTTATAGTTTTTTGAGGGGGATGAAGTACACACATATGTGAAATTATTGCAAGGTGATTTAGGTGGGGGAGGCAGAACTGAATAGGGAGAATGGGAAAAGTTTCATATAGATGGTAGCACTTGAGCTAAGCTTTGAAGTAAACCAGAAAGTTCTGAGGCAGAGGTGACAACTTCCTTTTTTTAATTTAATTTTTATAGTCACTTATTATCTCTTCCTTTCTACTTTTCCCCCAAGTGAATGAAACTGAAAAAGAAAACACACAAAACAAATGTGCATAGTACAGACCAAACAAATTCCCACATTGGCCATGTCCAATAATGTATGTCTGATTCTGCATTTTAAATACATCACCTCTCCCAATGGGAGATGGTGGGTGTACTTCATCATCACTCCCCTGGAGTCATGGTGTCATTACATTTATCAAAGTTCTAATGTCTTTCAAAGTTGCCTTTCTTTATAACGTATCATCATTGTTTAAATTTCTAATAGTTCTGCTCATTTCACTCTGGATCAGTTCATAGAGGTCTGACAACCCCTTTTCCCTCTGCATCAGAATGGGTTCTCTTTGTGTCTTCAGCATTTCATTCCAGGGGAGATTCCAATCCTTCGTAGGCCAATTTTCCCATAGAATTTTGGGGCATAGGATCCTACTTTTCATTTCAACCCTTCCAACCCTTATAAAAATCTATGGTATATGTTACATTATGTACAAGTTTCATCTTCTTTATCACATCCCTAAGATGGAATGGTCACTTTCCTCCAAAACTCTTATCATTTCTACTTCAACAGCCAGCTCCAACTTGAGGATCACAATTGGAATAACTTTTTTTGAGAACATTATCTGAAGTGATTGTTTCTCTGTTGGTTCTTCCACCTTTTGTGAGATGAAATTATAATGAAAGTCAGTCTAAGAATGTATTAGTAACTCTGCTTATAGTTGGGTAGAGGGAGAAAGAAACAGAGAGAGAGAGAGAAAAAAGAAATGTCCCAATAATTGATGTCTTCAGCAGCGCCTCCATCCATACTTGTGAGCTCTTTTCTGAGCTCTTCTATTGCTTCTTTCTATCTAGGTAATCAATAATATAATCCAGTAACAATATCACTTCTACTCCGCTTCTCCTAAACTTTAACTGAATGCTCTCCACTATGGTTTTCCCTTCTGGGTCCTGGATTTCCTACCATGAGCATATCTTTTTCTTCTGGAAAACTTTTTATTGTAGGTTGAACAGGTTAGTTGGATGTAGCTGGCAAATCCAAAGCATCATAGTATGGGGCAAGTTGGACATAGGCCTTCTTCCTTCAATCAGATCAGATTAGTATGTTGACCATGGTCACACTGATGTCCTAACAACTTTGTATAGCCTGCTTGATCTGATGTTTATTGGTTTTTGACATTCACTATGGATACCAAGCATGTTGCTGTTTTCTCTTTTTCATAGCAGACTCAGTGGTGAAGGGAACCTTAACAGTAACACAGTGTTCAAGCTTGTTTCTCCTAAGGGCACTTTTCTGAGGATATTTGGGATGACCTCAAAGCTGAAGGGTCTTGGGTCATCAGAAGGTGAAGGAGTTTGGATTGTCTTCTTGGTGTACCCTTCAATGATGCCTTCTTTTTTCCAAGGCCTTTGACTTGGTTTTTGTCTTTCAAGGTCAACTACTGTGTTCTTTGCCCTAGGCACTATCTTGAGAGAAAAGCAGCAGTATCTTCTTAATACACTTAATACACTTGCCCCTCCATCCTCTTTACCTGTATTGTTTCTTTTGAATAAAGGAAATCATTCTGGAACCATATTTTCATCATGGCATCCTTATCTCATCATGGCCTTTATCAATGATCTCTATGACATGAAGTTTGCCTCCTTGCCTTAGAATCTCTACTTTATCTTATTTAATACCCATCTTATATATATTCAATCAGTTGCCAACAAAGGTCAAGTCTACCCCCACAACTCTCAAATTTCTCCCCTTCTCTTTTTTTTAAAAACTAACTTTTGTTTATTTTTAGTTTACATCATTCATTTCCATGGGATTTTGAGCTACAAATTTTCTCCCCATCTTTCCCCTACCCACCATCCCAAAACAGTGATCCCACTGTATACCCCCTCCCCCAATCTGCTCTCTCCTATGTCCTCCCCCAGCACCCTCTGACTTTCTGGTAGGGCAAGATGGATCTCCCTATCCCAGTGCCTATATATCTTAATTCCCAGTTGCATGTAATTAATAGTAATCATAATAATAATAAATACATATACATATATATTTTTAACATTTGATTATAGAAGTTTAAATTCTAGATTTCTTCCCTTCCTCCCTTGTCACCCACCCCCACTGGAAAGACAAGCAATTCAATACAGTAGATCTCTGCTTCCCAGGGGGAAAGCTTTGTGTCAAATTGTTGGGGTTTTCGCAGCTGCTGGAGCTATTAGGAGGCCACAGTCTCTGCAGACTCCACCAGCTTTGGCTCACTGGTCACACACCTCAGGACCACCACCCAAGACCACGATCCTGATCCAGGCAAGAGCATTTAGCCTCTGAATGGTCACTTGGCCCTCCTTGCAATCTGCAGACCAGGAGCTCTGAAGCAGCCATGTGGAGGCGGCTACAGGGCCACTGCTTCTGCTGCTTTCTTGCCCTGAGGGCCAGCGGCTGGACCCACTCCTTTCCCCCAAATTTAGCCGAGTTCCACTGACCTTTCACTTTGTCCTTGTTTCTTATGGGTTGATAATTCTGGAAACTGCCACAGCTGCGGGTGATCCGCTTCTCCAGAATGCTCCAGCCGCAACTTCTCCTGGGTACCCTGGGGCTAAAGCATAGTTTCAGGCCCAGCTGGTCTCAGCTCCCAGTGCTCTGTGATGAGCCCTTCCCATCCCCCTGCCAGGCTGCCTTCAGTGTTTTTCTGTAATTTTGTGGATTCTGGAGCTCTAAAATTTGTTTAGAGTCATATTTTATAGGTTTTTGAGGTGGTTATGGAGGGAGCCACAGAGTTCTCCTGCCTCTATGCCACCATCTTGACTCCGCCCCTCCTCTCACCTTCTCTTTATTTATATCACATGACCTCTCTAATTCAGGACCACATTCTGTCTTTAGTGAACTATTGCAATAACCTTTCTACCTCATCTTTCCCCTCTCTAGTACATCTTCTGTATAACTACCAAACTCATATTCCTAAAATGTAGTTCTGAACACATTATCATGAAAATTTGTTTTTACTGGGAATGAAAATCAGAGAAACTAACTCTTGGTTCTCTCTATCACACCTCAGTATGAATAAGTTTCAATCACAGAATCACAGAATTTCAGAAATGAAGATTGTCTTAAAGATTTCCAGTGACAAAGGGCATATTGCTTCCTGAGGCTACTCATTTAATTACACTTATATAACCCAGGCATGTCTGGCTATGCCCAGTTCACCTTACACAGAAGTGCCCTTGAGGAACCTTTGGAACAAGATTAGATTATATTTTGTTGTTGTTCAATTATCTCAGTTTTCTCCTACTCTTTGTGACTTCATCTGGGGTTTTCTTGGCAAAGATACTGGAGTGGTTTGCCATTTTCTTCTCCAGCTCATCGTACAGATCAGGAAGCAGAGGGTTAAGTGACTTTCCCAGAGTCACACAGCTAGTAAATATCAGAGGTCACATTTGAACTCAGGTCTTCCTGATTCCAGGCCCAGTGCTCTATCCAGTGTACCACCTAGCTGTGCTTCCTTTCTTTCTACAGCTTTCTTATTAGCTGAGTCCTGAAGGTGATGATTCAAGTTGACCCCTCCTCAGTTTCAGGTGGAGTTTGAACCATGGAGATCTTGGAACCAGGATTACAGGTAGGATTGTGCAGCGACCATTCAGCTGTGTGGGAACCCTGAAACACCAGGGTGCTTGGGACTTCAAGGCAAGTTTTGGATTTAGAACTGGAACTCTGTTCTTTGGGAACTTAGTTAAGCTATGAACTCACTCCCCTTCTCCTCCCCAGAGGTTGTGCAAAAGGACAGAGGGATTACATCTCCCATGTGTTGGGGGAGTAAGTTTGTATATTTGTGATTATACCTATAGAAATAAATATTTCTGTGTAAAAGATAATCTGATTCTAAGCAGCTGAATGGAAGAGGGATGCAAGGAATTGCTTGTCACAATTGAGGAAATAGCATCATGGGGGCTAGAGCCATTTGCAGCCTAGATCCCCAAATCCTCTTAAGGATGCTGGAGAATCCTGGGGGAGAGTGAAAAATGTAACCTATCTGGTCTTCAGGAAATTGGAGCCAGAGTAGACAGTTATACTTACACTGACAGAAAAATCTATGTTGAAAGAGAAATATGCGTGAGAACATCAGAGTGTATGCTGGGGGGGGGAGGGAGGAGGAGAGCAAAAGGAGAGCATTGAAAAGGGAGGAAAAATAGGGAGCAGGGAAGATAAACTTTCTAGAGTTCTTGGTGTTGTCCTGGCCTACTCTGTTTCACTGACACGGAGCCTCTGGTCTAGATAATCTCAGAAACATTCATTTTTTGTTTTTTTCTTTTATAACCAAATATAAAGACAACAAAGGTTCTGAAGGGGAGAAGACTAGATCTTCCAGCAATAAATGAGCCTTTCTGAAAGAGTTTCTAAATTTTTGTTTCTCCCTCTTCCTCTGACAGAGCTGTTGTTGAGATGGCATTAATCAGCAGGGAAGCTAGTCCCACTGAGACAAAAGGTCCTGACTACTTGCTGAAGCCTAGAATATTGTGGTATGAAGGTCAGCCAGTAGCCAGTAAGACAATATGACAGGGCCAGAAGGGACATACTGGCTCTTGCCAAAGGAAAGCTGCTGACACTGACTCAGCTAGCTAAATGCTGACAGCAACCTTAGTGGGGCTAATAATGTCTTATATCTGCATTTTATATTTTACGAAGTGATTTCACATTTTCTCTTTTTATTTAATCTTCACAATAGCCCTGTGAGCCAGGCTTGCAAGTGGTGACATCCCCATTTTACAGATGAGGAAACTGAGGCTCAGAGATAGGTTACTTAAGGCCACGTGGCTCATGCATGGAGGAGACAGGACTAGAACCCAGGTCTTCTGACCCCCAAGTTTCTGCCACAACACTGCCTTTTGTAGACATTGCTTGCATCATTTTCAGGATTTCTAAGTTTATTTTTCATGGCAAGTGAGCACCTCTCTGACTTTGGAAAGATTTCTCCTTTACTAGTATAACAACTCCCCTGGGCTCATTATCTCAATTCACACAGGCCCAGTTTAGGGTCCCCAGGGGGACAACTGACTCCACTTCTTCACTCAAGATTCTAGGAGTAACTCTGAAGGTATTCATCCTGACATACCATAGCTCCTAAGTCTCCATTAGTGTCTTTCCTGTTATCAACCAACCACTTAGAAGCCATTAGCTTTTACAAAAAGGATTTATTAAGAGAGTATAGCAAGAACAAAAATTATAAGAAAAATCCTTTCCATTTCCAGTGAAGCACTCTCTCCTTGCACACATACGATTCTTAGGGAGAATGAGTTCAAACTTAAAGTACAATGAGAATGAATCATATTTGTAGATAACATGTGACCAAAGGGTCTCTCTTGGCTCTTGGACCTGGAGGTTCTTTTCTCCCTTCATCTGTTAGGTTCTGAGGATCTATGCCTTTATATGGTCTATATCTGGAAATTCCCTATGTCATATCACCATGACATCCTGAAATCACTAGGATCCTTGGGTCTTCTCACATCTATCTGCAGGCCCTTCCCAGGCATTGCCCACTACCACTCTTGTAGCCACTACTACTAGCCTCTGGTGGACTCTGCTACTAACTTTGATTGCTGATAGGCCTCTGGGTGGCTCTGATGGATCTCTTGAATTCATCCAATAATATGGACAGAGTACTCTCAGAATACTCATTCACTTGAGATTAAGAAATAAGAAACACAAAGGAGAGGTGCCAAGTGTTTGTGGACATATAACAACCAGGTGGGAGATATGACTTTCTCTCCCCGTTGGAAGCTTACAGCAGGTTTTTCCTCACTTGCTGCTAGGAAAGAAAAGAGAGTGAGATGGGCATTTTGTCCCTTTGTATCCAAGTTGAGGTCTGATAAGTCATTTGTTCGGTCTCTAGAACTAATTGTCATCACTCTATCAACTCCTGGGATCACACATGGCTTCCAAAGTTACGCATACTGTACGGGGACCAGGCAGAATATCTTTGTATGCTCTGTTAACCCATGAGAGAAGGGCAAAATCAAATATAGTCTAAGGACTTGGCCAATCCCTTTTGATCTTGTAGACCAATCCCTTTCCCCCCATTATACTGAGAAGAAGACTTGCTGGTAATTTCTTGGAGAAAAAGAAAAATCCCATCCTTTGGCTGAACAGGTATTATTTGAATATAGAATATGATGATATATGGAGGAAGTACATTACTGTGGACAGTGAGACTGTCCCCGGAATCTGAAGACCTATGTTCTAATTCCACCTGATACTTTCTGCCTATGTGACTTTCAAGTTACTTAACCTCCTTAGGCCTCAGTTTCCTCATCCATAAAATGAGCTATCATCTACCCCCTAATCATTGGCTCTTAATCTGGGGTCCACAAACACCAAGGAGTCCATGGATAGATTTCAGGGAATCCATGAACTTGATGGGAAAAAAATTCACCTTTATAACCTCTAAGTGAAATTTTTTATTCCCTCCAATTATTTAAAACAGTATTCCAAAAAGGGTTCCATAGGCTTAACCAGATTGTGAAAGGTATCCAGGACACAAAAACAATTTAAGAACTCTGCTCTAGACCTATGCTGCTTTAATCTTTTAATGCCCACCCTTCCCAAAGCCATAACTGAGCAATGGAAGAAAGTTTCCTAAAGCCTAATCCCAATCTTCCATAGAAGCAAGGCTTACAATGCACCATGTTCTGGGCATATGAATAAGGAGTATTTGATTGTGCATGACTTTTAGCAAAGAATCAGAGCACAACTGTCACAAGGTCAGAGCACATGTCCAACTCTATGGGAAATGCATTTGTATGGTGGTGTCAAATTCAAATAGAAACATATCCCTGAATGCTTGTATTGACTTAGAAAACCACAAATTCACATTATCCATGCTGTATTGTATTTTTATTCATTTTGTTAAATACTTTCCAATTACATTTTAACTTGGTTCATAGGAAGTTGATACCTCTACTCTAATCCATATTCCACCCTCCTCAGAACAAAACCTCAGTCCATAGGGACCTTTTCATTATGTTAATTACTTAAAACATCTGCCTTTGAATCAGTCCTAGAAAATGATATTCAACGAAGACTATATTGCAGTTTAGATGGACAGACTCTTTCAAATTGGACTTTACCTTATCGAGTTTCTGAATTTGAGTGGGTTATCATGAATGCAATGTCTGGTCCTCAACTTGATAAGGTCAGACTCTTTCATTTGAGGATGCAAGGGTCACATAAGAACAGACTGGTGCCGACCACACTAGTAATGTGGCTTACTAATAAAGAAGCTTATTGATATATCAGCATGGCAGAATTTTTTTTTGTCTATACTTGGGATTTTATTGGTGAAGGGAACTCCCTGGGAGAAAACTTCCTCTACCAATGCAGATTAGTGGTTCTTGTAGTTTAGTTTTAGAGAATGCTGGAGACATTCAGAGACAATGACTTGCTGAAGAACACACTGTCAGTATGTGTCAGATGCAGGACTTGACACTGGGTCTTCTTGACTACAAGACCAACTCTCTTCCTACTATGACATCATGCCTCTTTTCACATAAAATACATTTATTAATAAATAATGGAGCTATAACTCCCTAGAGAATTTTGCCAGGCCTACTACATAGGATGCTACTTTCTGTCAGGCAGGTTTTCTTACGTTGTTCAATGAATATAAAACCCAAGCAAAGGAAATTGGATAGTCTTAATGATATTTCTATTATTACCTTGTAATAGACCCATCACAATTATATACAGCTAATTATATCCACTAAAGTTTAGATTGGTGTCTTCCTGACCAGACTTTAGAGAGCCATCCTACATGATTTGTTAAGTTTTCAGAGACACTTGAGTTTTAATGGTGAGGCCCAAGACAGCTTCATTTTTGCATTTATATTCCCTATGCCTAGAACAGAGCCTAGAATATAGTAGCCACTTGACAAATATTTGTTGTTGTTTATAATTTTTTTTTTTGCTTTTTTTAGATGGGTAGGGCAGGGCAGTTGGGGTTGAGTGACTTTCCCAAGGTCACATGGCTAGTAAGTGTTAAGTGCCTGAAGTCAAATTTGAACTCAGGTCCTCCTAACTCCAGGGCTGGTGCTCTACTCACTGTACCACCTAGCCGCCCCCGACAAATATTTTTTTGATTAATTTCCTCTTCAACCCATTTACAAATCATCTTCCAGGGTGTTTTATTTGTTGTGAAGACTTCCCCAGATGGACAGTATCATTCATCTTAGGTTGAATTCTTGTTGACCTAAAAAGATTGAAACTTTCTGAACCCTATCCTAATTCTGAGGGTGCAGATGCTATTTGGGAATCTTGTAGTTCCTTATGCATTAACTGTACAACCTGTTTTTTTGGAATCCCATCTTGAAACAGAATTTTGAGGTGTGCTAGGACTTAATAGATGTTATGTCTGTATAATAATGTCCAAGGATCAATGATGTCAATGACACATAAGTTATATTGGATGTAATGCATCTATTTTTTGTTTGTTGGTTGAGTTTATAGGTATCAAGCATGACCTTGCTGTATCACTCAGGAATCTTACAGGGAAAATGGCTATCTCATGCTTCATAAAAATAATATGGGAATAAATTAAATCAATGTCTTTTCAGAGTTTTGAATTTTTAAGAAACAAATAACCTCTTGTATAAATGAGTAAGATATACGTTTAGAAATGTGATTCAGGGTAAACAAAAGGGAATCCTCTCCTATGTCTTTGCTGCCGGAGTATGGAGTCTGCAGCCTCGAAGCCACATGTGGCTTTCTAGGTCCTTGGGTACAGCCTTTTGACTGAGTCCAAGTTTTAGAGAACAAATCCTTTTATTAAGGGAATTTGTTCTGCGGAATTTGGGCCACACTTGAGGACCTAGAGGGCCATATGTGGCCTCGAGGCTTCAAATTCCCCACCCTTGTTTGTGGATCACATGTCTGCAACCCCTTTCTAATATTAGGTACTGAGGAAAGAGACAAGAAGTCCTGGAATACACAGGAATATGTGTATGAGAGCAGATATCCAGGCATGGAATATGTGGGTACAAATAGGGACATATACATACATGTACATTAATATTAATACACATTATATAATAATACTAATACATATTACATATACATACATATTCAGTCTGGAGAGAGGGAAGGGCATAGGGCCAATGTAAGGCAAAATTGCTTAAGAACCAAAAGTCCTCTCTGGCCTTTAATTTAAGACCACCTAACCCCTTTAAATGGTCTCTGTACCCAAGGTGTCCAGTATCCTTATTATGCTCCCTGGCTCTCTAGGACTGTGGACATTGCAGACATACACATAGCACTAATCAATGGTCAGTTCCATTTCTAGTTCAATTTAATGGATGTCTTTGCACTTGGTTAACATATTAATACTTTGATATCTCTGTTATCTTCCCCTTACTTTCTGCGATTGTATCAACTATGTATGTGTGAGGGTGATCAGACATCCCCTCCCTCTTCCACACATCCCACTACATAGGGATGGGTCATGAGGAAAGAATGAAGAGGGATATGTTAATTTAATTTAATAGAGTTTGGGATATACCCACCAAAGTCCTATCCCTGAACTTCTTTAGATCCTGATCACTTGAGATTCTAGTACTTTTTCCATTTGAGAAAGTATCTGTATCATAGGCAGAAGTATCTATGGTAGTCTCATTATGAGAAGCTTAGATAGTTTGAAAACAACTTTTTCTTCCCCTCCTTTCCCTTCCACTCCCTTCCCTCTTTAGATCCTGATCACTTGAGATCCTCTCCTCTCCCCTCCATTCCCCTCCTCTGTCCTCCCCTTTCCTTCCTTCCCCTCCCCTCTCCATTTTCCTTTTCTTCATTAAAGTACTAATTCCATCTCTACACAAGGGGGCAGCATTGCTAATCAGAATCCATAATGCTCTTTCCCAAGAAACAAAAACAATGCACAATTGAAACACAAGATTTAGAGTTTTACAATATAGCATTTTAATCAAACCTAACAATAACCCTTTGAGGTAGGTGCTATTACTCCCACTTTATAGAGGGGAAACTGAGAGAGTTTAAATGAATTGACCAAGGTCAGAGAGCTACTTAGGTTTTTTTTTCCTAAAAAATTTTTTTTAATCTTAGAATTTGAACTGAGATCTTCCTGATTTCAAGTACAGTGCTCTATCCACTATACCACAAAATCATAGACTATTAGTGCTGGAAGGGACCTAACAGATCAAAAAAAAATTTTTTTAAGTTTTTACCTACAAGAATAGAAGTATCTCCCTCCTCTACCCTCAACACCTGGGTGGCACACTCTCTCCTCAAGTCCCTGGGGAGAAAAGATTCAGACTTAATGCAATTTTTTACATGGCATTGGTCCTACCAATTCACATCCAAATGTGGCACAGTTACTGAACTAGTCTATGTCTCAGCTCACATGGAGTTGGGCCCTGAAAGTCATTTTTCAGGGCATCCTTCTATGCTGGACTTATTGGTCACAAAATCTGGCATGGACTCTATTTCTGGACTTTCTGATGGGTTGCTACTTTGACCTTTTGAGGCTCACAAGATCATAGCTGTGTGAGATGAAAGAGTTCAGAGTCTGAATCTCAAGTCAGAAAAGGTCTTTATTCTTTCTCATTAGAAAGGGCTCTGCCTCTGTCACCCACATGGTGTCTGCAGGGAAAGAGCAACAGGTAGAAGGCAGCTCATGGTTATATAATCATCTAATGCAGAAACCCAACCCCTCACCCCCCAACTAGGCTTCACTCTCATTGGTAGAGAGACTGACCCACAGCCTAAGCATGAGAGACAAAGGACTGGGAAACATGTGGGTGTCCAATGAAAGCAGTCTTAACCTTATTTGGTGTATCTTCTGCTGAGGTAGCACTGAGGAGGGTCTCCATTGCTCTAAGCCCCAGATTGCTGGAAGGTCAGCTGACTTCTAAACTCAGGCCTAGTGAATACTGAAGCCATTCTAGATTTGATTTTTCAGAATGGGGAAACTTCACTATAAATTATCTCTCACAATAGCCATACCCCATCTCCTTCACCTAAAAGTAAGAATAGATACAACAGGGACAGCAGCAACAGCAGGGCTGCATCCTGGTGGCCTAGGGGAGGGAGATAAAGGCCCGAGGACTCTGTCCATGCTGGGGCCTTGGGCCCTGTCTCCTCATTTGAACACAGGCTAGAAAGAGCCAGGTGAAGGAAAAGATTATTTAGTTTAACCCTCTCATTTTAAGGAGCTAAGGAAACCAAAGAGGTTAATGGCTTGCTTAAGGTCACACTGAGAGACAGTAGTAGAGACAGGATGGGAACAGTTCTCTTGGCTCTCAGAGTAATGGTTCTGCCTATCATAACAGCATTTAAAATCATAAGACAGCAAAGATGGATAGAGCCTATGTATGCCTGATATAGACATTCCCTATATGATATTCCATACAAGAAAGTCGTCATGCTTGCTTGCTGTTTGTCCTTTGTTCTTGAAGAGGACCATGACATCAGGGGGGTGATGCCCATGAGTTGGATTTAAGTGAGAGAGGGCTGTGCAAAGACACCAGCCTCTCTATCTCCTCTGGAACCATCTGGGTCCAGTAGGCAGATATGGATCAGGACAAGTGGAGATGACCCAGGATGACCCAGTGATGCTTCAGTGCCTCCCTAGTATCCCCAGGAGCAAACAACAATCTTCTCTGTTTGCATTTAAAGCTCCTCACAACCTGGTCCCAACCAAGACTCTTCCCCTTTGTTCACTCTGTGAACCAGGCAATCTAGCCTTCTTACTGCTTCTCCTTCACATGGCACTCCATTTTCCATTTCAGATTCCTGATGCTTGCAATGCACTCCAACCTCACTTCTGCCTAGACTCAGCTGAAGTGTCGCCTTCTAAAGGCCTGGTGAATGAATAAATAGAAGAATCAAATAAAAGCATTTAAAAAAAATTAACAGAGCAAAGGACACAAATGGAGAGTAGAAGAAGCTTTTTCCATTTCATTCTGTAATTTTTAGGAGCCTTATCTTGTGTTCTCCAAGTTATTTCTTTATTTCAAGGTCTATGTCATCAACAATTTTATGTTTGAATGAATTCTACCTATCCACTAAAATGACACCAAAAAGGTCAGCAAAAAATCTTTCCTTTCAATTTTGGAAAATATTCCTTCATTTTAACCCAGATTTACAGAGTTCCAATATTTACAGAGCACTAACGCAGGTTTGACACAGGTAGTTCAAGTATTATAATCTCCATTTTAAAAAACAACAACAAAACCATAATTCCATAGTGCTGGGAATTTCTGAGTAGAAACTCTCTCCACCAAATGCAAAACAGTAACTTATCTTTAACTTTTAAGTCCTAGAGAGTTACCTTAGGGGATACTGAGAGATCAAGAGTTAGAGGTAGAACTAGAACCTGAGTTGCCTAGACTACATATAAGTGCTTAATACCGTATTTATCCCCTATTTAATATCTTAAATAGCCTGCTGATAATATGGTAAAACGACCTCATTTTGAGAACATAAAACTTGGCTTAATACTAAAATTTTTTTCTCAAAATTTTATTTTAGACTCAGCATCGGAACACAAAGACAGAATAGAGAAACATTAATGCATCATAAACTTAAATACAAAGTTAGAAAAAAAACATGTCATGTGCATCACAGAATATAAGAGAGGATTCAAAATATGTAACAATAAATTTTCATTTTGAGAAAGCCTATATGATAAATAATACTCATGTTGAGAATTGTCCACCTTTTCATTTCTTCCTTGTGAGTTTTCTTTTGTTCTCTGCTGTGCGCTTTTTTACTTCGTCCTTCCTCCCCACAATGTCCTCCAAGAAGGCTACAATAAAGTTTAGCTTTGTTTCTTTATAGCTATAGATATATTCATACAAATATACATAATATATATACATAGACATATACTTTCCTAAACCTATTCTACTCCTGATCTGTGTTTTTATGTATGATTATACCTCTTGTTTCCTATCCCTCCTGTCTCCTCTACTTTACTTCTATCCACTACCTTGCCCTCCTATGATTTGCCTACCCCTCCAAAGATCCCTCCACTATCCTCCCATTCCCATAAATCTAAACCCTTCTGTACCCCTCTTTTATCTATCCCCTCACCCTACCCTCTAAAGATTCCTCCCTTGTCCTCTCTCCCCTTTCCTATGCCCCTACCATTTTATTTCTTCTGAATTTAAAAGACTTTTAAACTCTTCTAAATATATATTTGTTGTTCTCTCTTAAACTCATTTCCAATGAAAGTAGGTTACCACAACTACCAGCCCTCCCCCATCTAATTCCTCTGTATCAGTTCTTCCTTTTGCACCTCAAATAATTCCTCTTTTAAGTTGCTCCCAAATGGTTTTACTTCATAAATTCATATCATTCTCAGGTTTACCCCAATCTCTCTTATAAACTACTCAATTATTGATAAGAATCTTAGACATCCGCTTACATTTTACATATATAAAAAGTAAACAGTTTGTCCTTATGGATCCCTTATAATCAGTCTTTGTTATATGCCTTATATTTCTCTTGGTTCTTATATGTTGAATCTTCTATTGAGCTCAGGATTTTTTTTTAAAACAAACTTTTGAAAATCTGAGAGTTTATTAAATTTCAATTTTTTTTTCATTCAGGATAATGTTTAACTTTGCAGGGTATGATATTTTGGGCTGGAGCCCCAGTTCTTTTGCTCTTCTATATGTTGTGTTCTAAGACCTGTGGTCCTTTAATGTCTCTGCTACTAGGTCTTGTGTAATTGTAATTGTGGCACCATCATATTTAAATTGCTTTAATCTTGATGCTATTAATATTTTTTCCTTGAGCTGGGGATTTTGAAATTTGACTATGATATCCTTATGAGTTTTCCTCATAGGATCTCTTTTAAGTGGTGATTGATGGATTTTTTCTATTTCTACTTCCCCCCTTGTTCTAATGCTTCAAGACAATTTTCTTTGATTATTTCTACTATTGTATAGATTCTTTTTTTATTGTAACTTTCAGTTAGCCCAATTATTTTTAAATTTTCTCTTCTTGATCTATTCTCCAGATATGTTGTTTTTCTTATAAGATGTTTCACTTTCTCTTCAATTTTTTCATTATTCATATTTTGTTTAATCATTTCTTGATCTCTTATAATTTCACTGGCTTCACTTTACCCAATTCTGATTTTCAAGGTGTCGTTTTCTTAAGATTCTGGATCTCTTTTTCTAATTGGTTAACTTTCCTTTCATACCTTTCGTGTTTTTCTTGGTTTATTCTTATTTTCTTTTCTAGTTTTTCCTCCATCTCTGTCATTTGATTTTTGAAGTCTTTTCTAAGATCTTCTAGGAATTCTTTTTGGGTAGGTGACCATTTGACGTTACTCTTTGGATGTTTCTTTACTTCAATATCCTCCTCTGAAGATGAACCCTGGTCATCTCTATTCCCATAGTAGTTTTCTATGGTTGAATTCTTTCTCCTTTGCCTGTGCATTTTTTGTGGTAATAATTATTTGTAATCACCTCTAGCGCTGGGAAATGGGAAATTGTGCCTCTTGTCCCAGATCTTCAGTTCTTTCTTCTAGCCTGAAACCAAAGCTAAACCTCTAACCTCCTATAAGTGCCCACAGCCAAGGGCTTTCTGCCCCACTACTTCTGCATTCACCAGGTAAAGTGCTGGTTCCTTCTCATCCCCACAGCTCTTTGCAGCACAGCTGGGCCTGCCATTCCTGGTGAGCAGAGGTTCCTTTGATCTTCCCGGGCGTAGACACCCACCTCCCATCACTATCCTGGGCATAAAAGTTCTAGTGTCTGGGGCTGAGGCAATCTCTCTAAAAAATCTTAAAGCAATTTATCATATAGAAACAAAACGGAAAAGTGCCTCTCCCTAAATACACATAGTCATGGGGCCTCACTATTTCACTGTGAATAACAATAATAGTAATAATAACAGACATGAGATGTCCCAAAACTCTTTGTGCGTTCTAAAGCTGTAAAAGCTTAAATAGCTTTAAACTATATCAAGACTTCTGGGACACCCTGGGTTTATATGACTTTAAAATTTGCAAAATGCTTCACATATGTGACTTCACTTGAACCTTACAACTTAGCCCAAGGAAAGTACAATAGAAATTATCATCTCTACTCCTCAGATGAGAAAAATGAGATTCTGAAAATTGAAGTGACTTTCTCATGGTCACACAACTTATAAGTTTGAGCAGTGAGATATAAATCCAAGTCTTCCTAAACTCGGTGTTTTATCTTCTCTTCCACAGCATCCTGGAATGGAAACCCATTAGGAGCCTGATCTTTATTGTGTGCTCCAAGTTTTTTCTTTATTTCAAAGTTAATCTCCTAAGTAGTTTTGTGTTTGAAAGAAATATACCTATCCACTAAAATGACACCAAAAAGGTCAGCAAAAAAAAAAAAACCAACCCACAAACCTCTCCTTTCAAGTTTGGAAGTCCCTAAGTTCAGTGTTTTATCTTCTCTTCAGCCTGCTGGAATGGAAACCCATTACATTTTTACATACCTCTGATGATTTGGAAAGTCTTTTTTTTATATTGACTTTACATCTGCCTCCTTGGAATTTCCATCCATCAGTCTTAGTTCTATACCCAAATTATCGCAAATAAATGATGCTAGAACACTGGCCAGGAAGATATTTTTCCCATAGTGGTTCCAGGAGAAGCATCATCATAATAAAATATCACAAATTAGGTATTAGATTTTCAAATATCAAAAAAATTTGTAGATTCTTTTAGAAGCAATGCTTGAATACTTTGAATGAGAGGGGGTTCATTAATTTACTAGGCAACCCATTCCATTTTGGGACATATTTAATTACTGAAAAGTATATACCAGTGATGGTAGTTCAGAAGCATAATTTTACTATAGGAAAGACAAACTGAGAACTAACAACAGGTAAAGTCAGGGGTTATTCTGGTGATTTATATTTAAATTTTCTATCTCCTCTCTACCTATATATTTATATATAACCTATATAACTATAAAATTCTGGTTATTAGTATTTTTAATATGGCCTTTTGTATTTAGTTCTTAGTCTTCAGTATCAATCCTAGGGAGTACAGAATCCCAGATATGGATACCAGAGCTAGAAAATATGTGATGTCCTCCTAGAGCAGTGACAGCTCTGGTGGCAGAGAAAAATAGATGTATGTGCGCAAATTAGTCAGCAAACATTTATTAAGTGGCTAATATGTGTCAGGTACCATATTGCAGATTTAGAGAATCCACCCCAAATGTTCACATGGACTATTTGTGCCCCACCTGTGGTAGAACATTCTAAACTTATAAGCTTATATTGGTCTGATCAGTCACAGTCGGGCACATCGAAACTTGACTTTAGCATAGTGATGTCACTTTGGTTCTCTTCTAGAATTAAGGAGAACAACCAACCAAGCTGCCAGGTACCATGCTAAGTGTAAGAGCTAAAAACCATTCTTGCTCTCAAGGAGCTTACAGTCTAATGGAGGAGGCGTATACAAGCAATCACGTACATTCAAGACATATACAGGATACACTGGAGGCGGTCCAAGAGGGAAAACACCAACAATAGGAGGGACTGGGAAAGATCTTTTGTAGAAGGTGGGAATTGAACTGAATCTTGAAGGAAGTCAGGGAAAGCAGGAGGTGGAGATGAGGGAGAGCATTTTGGCCATGAGGGATAGCCGGTGATAAGTCATGGATTTGTGAGATTCAGTGTTGTGGAGGAGAAGGCAGGTGTGGATTGTACATTCCATGGAAGGGTATAAAATGTAAGAGTGGAAAGACAGGAAGGGACAAGTGTGTGTGTATGTATATACATAAACAGATTATAGAAAACCTAATTAGCAGTTGTGGTAGGATAAGTTTCTACCAGAATCTCCTGCCATGTAGGCCAAGGTAGTCCTTTCGCTGAAAGACAAAGAAATTGTCTCTCAGAATTGATTGGCCCAGGATGAAAAGTCTCAAGCTGCCATAGTAGTCTACTGGTCACTTAAAGGTATAGTCCATATGGAGTCAGTGTCTTTCAGAGTCAGCTGATGTTTCCTAGTCACAAATCACCACACTGCTTTGCTGACCAGATGAGTTTCCATATGGAGATGAAAGGGACTAGGTCTGTATGAGCCAAGTGGGATAGCCTTGTTGAGCATCATTTTCGTGCCTTGGCTAAATAAGCCTTGTTTTATTGACGTTGCATGATCTATGAATGTCTTACTTCATTCCTTCCTCAAACCTGAGCTACCAGATCAGCCTTCCTCAGTCAGGCCTGGCCTACAAACAACAACATACTACATAGTTTTTTGATACAAAGTTGTACCATAACTGAAGATTCATCACAAATTTCTACCAAAAGAACTTTGCAAAGGATTTCTTTTCCCAGAGGCACAAGTTAAATTTCCTGTCTTATACCATTCACCTCATAAGCATGAGTGCATGGCCCTTGAAAGGATCCACAGTTTTAAAAAATGATGATGGTTTGAATGTTTCTGTAGCAGTGCCAACCACATACAAGTATCATAAAGAAAAGAGAATTGGATCAGACTTTGCTTTCACATCGCAGTGGCATTGCCAAAGAAAAGGAAGGAAAGAAAGGATTTGTGCCAGTAGACATAAGGTTTATTTGGATGAAGAATCTCCTCTATGAATCACTCAAATTATGTTATCATCATAAGTAAGTTACTTCCATTCTTTGGGTCATATGTTACATGGGAAGGCTGGATTTGATGATCTCTTGGGCCCTTTTGAGCTTTAACAAACAGTCTCTTACCCAATAAATATTTTCCGAAACTTCTTTCTCCTGTGGAACTTGAGTGGACTTACAGAAACTGTTTTAACTAGTTAATGGCAGTACTGGAAAAGGTGAGTATATATCATTTTAAAATTCAATCTTATTTTAACCTATTTATTAGCTATATAGGGCAAATAATTTGAACTCATTTACCCTGAGTAAAATGAGATAATTGAACTAGATGTTCTCTAGGGTACTTTCCAATATTCTATGACTTAAACAAATAAAGTATCGTTTCCCCAGTGTGCTTTTTTAGCTGCTTCAGATGTTCCTTTTGATTGTAAGGATGACATCATCTTTGTCCATAAAGGGGCAGTGGTTGCTCAGTCCAGTAAGAAATTTCTTTCAAAAGATTGATCTTTTACTTAATGAGCTTGTGAGCCAAATTTGGCTCTAGCACATTCCATGACAACAGACTGTTCTTATGATGTCAGCTTTTGTTCGAATGCTTATGGGCTAGGACTAGTGAGAAAAAGACCGAAAATATCTAAACTTTGTCCTCACCAGCCAGTCAACTAAGAAGGCTGGAAAATCCCAAGGGGATCATACAGTGAGAATGACAATTGGAAAGGATTTATAGGGAGTTATACTGGGGACAAAAGAAACATTAAAGAAGAGAATTAGCCTTCGTGGCAGGGGACTCTGTTAGACGCTGCTCCTGTCTCTGGGTTGGTGAGATAGAGCTGACTTACAGTGGAAAGAAGAAAGAGCAATTCAATCTTTACTTTTTTTCTATGTTCTCTTTCAAGAAGAATGATCTTTCGGTTGGAAAGAACAGAATGATTTATAATGACTAATGGGAAAGTCATGGTCAAGATAAATTGGGAAATGGGAACTTAGCATCTGACAACCCTTGATGAGCTCATCATCTGCTTTGGGCCAACTACATCCAATGGCACTGAAAGAACTGCTGGATGTAGTTAGAAATGGCTGCTTTGTCATTGTCAATGATCTTTGAAAGATCCAGAAGAGTAAGAGAAGCAACACAGGATTAGAGAGTGGCAAATGTTAACTGCTTTTTTTTTAAGAAGAAAATGAAATCTTTAAGCAACAGGCCAGCAAGTTTGGCTCCGAGTCCTGACAAAATTCTAGAATACATTGTGAATGGAATGGATAGTGAATGCTTGGAAAAGGAAAAAGTGATCAAAAGCAGCTACCATGGTTTCATCAAGAACAGACCATGCCCAACCAATCTTATTTCCTTATCTTGATAGAGTAACTGAAGGAGCAGATGGGGTGATGATGCCATAGATGTAGTTTATCTATATCTTATAGCAAAAAATTTCATAAAAGTCTGTTATACTTTTCTTATGGAATAGCTAGAGAGATGTGGCCTAGATGGTATTAACCAATTCAACAAATATTTGTTAAAATGCTAATTCTAGGTACTCTGGTGCTAGGTGCTAGGGAAATAAAGACAAAATCAAAAGTAATTCCCTGGTCTTGAGGGATGGTCTTAGATGCTTTTGGATGGGTAGGAGGTGCGTATAGGGGGAGCCACAGCACATGGACAAATAAGTATAAAGAAATATGGGGGGGGAGGTGGTACCAACAACTGAAGGGTCATGGAAGTATTATTTATAGGGAATAGCATTTGAGTTGACCCTTTAATGGAGCTAGGGGTTCTATGAAATGAAAGGGACTAAAGTACAGTTTGGACATGGGGAACCATTTGTGCAAAGAAGTGAGAGAAAGAATATTATATATAGGGAAAAATATGTAGGTCATTTTGGTAGGAATTGTAGTGTGTGATGGGCAGTATTATGAAATAAAGTTGGAAAGCTTATCTGCTCATAAATCTAGAGCTGGAAGGAATCTTAGAGGTTCTCTAGTCCAACACCCTCATTTTACAGATGAAGGAACTGAAGCTTAGAGAGACTATCACTTGCTTGAGGTCTCACAGGCAGTAAGTATCTGTAGTAGCAAGTACCCTAGCACACAGAGTGGCCTGCTAACATAGGTTCTGTGATCTGCTTTTCTAAAGGAAAGACAGCTTTAAAGGGGTTAACAATCTTACTTTAATTAACAGATAGAGAAGTACAGCTAAGGAGAAAGAAGTGAGTATCCAAGAAAGAATCCAACAGGACTCCAACTGTCTGAACAAAGTAATACAATCACCTACATACACCACCAGATCAGGAGAGCACCAATGTTTGAGTAGTTGGGGTGGGGGTGGGGGTTAACAAATGACTACTCAGAGCCCCATCGAGGAAATCAAAAGGTCCTTCTCATGAGCAAGCCCCCAAAGTAAAATACCAACCTCCCAGTATATACAATTTTCAACTAATAGGCTCAGTTAGAAGGTACCACAACCCTCTGATTCAGTGCCTAAATAGCTTATTACCAAAAGGTGTGAAAGCCTTTCTACAAGCAAGCCTCCCCCTAAGAAAGTTTTCCTCTAAGCAAGTTCCTCCTTAGGCAAGTTCCTCCCCCAATGGGCTCTATGTGACTCAGGATGTATCACAGCTGTCCTAATACAGGACATTACATTACATTAAACATGTCCAAGATATAACTCACTATTTTTCTCCCCAAACCTAATAAAGGTCCTGATACAGGACCTTTAGACCTGGGAACATGGCTCCTGTTTCAAGGGAAAAGGGGACACATATGGTCACATAGGCCTGTTAAGAGACTGGGAAGATCTTCCTATTCCATTAACATTACAGTATTGGAGTTGCAAACTGAACCCAGTTCCTCTAACTCCAAATGGAATTTTGTTTCCACAATGCTAGACAGAATGGAAGCTTCTTAAGGTCAAGGACTGTTTCATTTTTGTTTTAGCATCCCTAGTTACAATAGCACAGTCCCTGAAAATCAATCAACCCACAAACTTTTATTAAATGTGCCAAGCAGTGTGTTGGGAACATAAATAAAGGCACAACTTAATAGGCACTTCATAAATAATTGTTGATTAGTTGACTGAACCATACTGATCCCTAGTAAATCGACTAGAGCTAGATTATGAAGAACTTTAAATGTCAAACTGATGCATTTGTACTTTATTCAAGAGGCAATAGGGAGACCCTGAAATTTGTTGAGTGGGGGAGTGATATAGTTAGATATGTACTTGAAGAATATTAATTTGAAATTGAGTGGAAGCTGGATTGGACCTAAAAGACCCTTGAGGCAGGGAGACCAATTCGGAAGTTAATGACATAGACCAAGAGAGGTGATAAGAATCTGAATTAAGTAGGTCATAATGTGAGTGGAAAGGAAGAGGCAGATGCATGGAGTATAATGGGTAAGAGTTGACAATTGACTGAATATGGATAGGGGGATAAATGAGTATGAAGAATCTGGAACGAATATGAAGTTGTGAACCTGGGCGTTCACAACTGGGCGTTGAAGAACATGTCCTTCATAGAAATAGGGAAGATTTAAAGAGATGTAGGTTCAGGGAGAAAAATAGTGAGTTATATTTTGGACATGTTTAATGTAAGATGTTTATGGGTCACGTAGCAAAAACTGTAAAAGAGATATTTTGTGATAAGGTACTATATAGTAGACCTAAGACTCGTGGAAAGATGATCATTTTACCCACGGGGTCTGATGAGATCACTGAGAGAAAGAAAAACAAGAGGCTCCAGCCTGAGCCTTGGGTCACACCCATGATTATGTGGTGGGGCATAAATGATGGCCTAGTAAAGGAGGCTGAGGAGTGATCAGCCAGGTGTGAAGAGGACCAAGAGAGGGCAATATCATGAAAACCTAGGGAAGACAGTGTCCCAGAGAAGATAAGCAACAATGGCAAAGGCTATAGAGAGGGCAAGAAGGATGAAGACTGAGAGGCCATTGGATTAAGCAATTAAGTCACTGGTCATTTTGCGAAGTTAAGTTTCAGTTAAAGTGATGAAGTCAGAAATGAGATTGCAAAGGGCTAAGAAGTGAATAAGAGAAGAGGAAGCAGAGGCAATGAGTACAGATAGCTATTTCTAGAGTTTGGCTATGAAAGAGAGGAGAGATAGGATAATAGCTAATAACTTGAAAGAATGAGATCAAGTGAAAGGTTTTTTTTTAAGGTTATGGGTTATTTGGGCATGTTTGAAGACAACAGGGAAGTAATCAAATGAGGAAGGATTGAACATATGAGATAGAGACAGAGAGAGAAGGAAGAGAGTCAGAGAAGGAATGACTGAGGGGACAATCTGCTAGAGACCATGGGATCAAAAGTCCAAATAGAAGGGTGGCTTTGACTAAGAGATGGGCTTACCTCTTTGAGGATGGTGCAAAGAGGGGAAGAATGAGGGATGATGTCAAGATGGTTTTAGTTGCAGAATAGGAATAATAACTAACATTTATATAATACTTTAAGATTTGCAGCGTGCTTTACATGATCTACACAATAACTCTGTGAGGTGGATACTATTATTCCCATTTTACAACCAAAGAACCGAAGGCTCTGACAAGTTAAATAATTTGCCTAGGATCACACAGCTAGTAAATGCCTCATTTGAACGTAGGCCTTTTAACTCCAAGTCCAATACTTTCTGTACTATGCTACCTAGCTAGCAGTAGTGGTGGGTAGTAGCAGGAAGAGGAGGAGAAGGAAGAGGAAGAGTGGTGATAGTAGTAGTAGTAGTAGCAGTAGTAGTAGTAGTAGTAGTAGTAGTAGCAGCAGCAGCAGCAGCATTAGTAGTAGTAGCAGTAGTAGTAGTAGTAGTAGCAGCAGTAGTAGTAGTAGTAGCAGCAGCAGCAGCAGTAGTAGTAGTAGTAGTAGTAGTGGTTGTAGTGGTTGTAGTGGTAGTGGTAGTAGTTGTGGTACTGGTAGAAGAGAAAAAGGAGGATGAGAAGCTCATAATGAATAGCTTTTATTTTCTCAATAATAGTAAATAAGATGATACCTTTAGAGCTGGAAAGGACTCCAAATGTTATCTCATTCACTTTACAGATGAGGAAATCAAGGACCAAAGAAGCTTTACCCAAAGTCATGTAGGTGAACTGTGGTGCCAGAATTCAAGGCTTAATGCTCTGGTTTCAAATCCAACACTTTTCATCATGCCAGCGAAATTCAAAACAGGTTAAATGGTCAGATTCAAATATAGTTACTAAATTTAGGTGTAGGGGCTATTACACTGGTTGCTATGACTCATATCAGAGTGTCTGACTTGTGGTCTCTGTGATCCTTATCCTTTGTATGTGGATTTTGCAAGTGCAAATACTTTATATACACATTTTAACACATTTGGCATTTATCCCCTTGCCAGTATCTTTATCCATTGAAAATTTATTTCTTTTCTCCTATAGAATCTGAATTAGCATTTACATATAGAATCTCAAGAGAAAAATCAACCTTCCGTTATAAGACCTTTTATTTGTTGCTTGAGAGAATAGCCCAAGGCCATGCTTCTGGCATTTGACAAATAATTTCAGAGACAGATTTCTCTGGAAAAATGTCTATCTCTTGGCATATATCATTTAAACCATGAATTGACCATTGGTGGGGTTTTATTTGTTTATTGGTTGTGTTTTGTTTTGCTTTCATTATTGAAATCAACTAAGGCCTATCTGAATTTTTTTTCAATAAAATCCATAGCTAAAATGCCCTTCTGGGACAGATAGCCTCATAGCATACTATTTCATAGACAATAATGTCCTCCACATTCTCCTTTTTAGCCAGCCTTGAGTGATTTAAGGAACATTCCGCTTTCTTCCTTTTCAAGCAATTACTACTACCAAGATTCCAATACATAGATATAGGAAGCATAGTCAGCAGATAACACCTGGCTCCCCACCCATCACCATGCTGGGACCCTTTCTAACATGTTAGGCAGCCAGCTTTTACTATATAAAAAAAGGAACGCTAAGAAGCTACCTTTGGAGCTCTCATACCATCCTTGTATAGGATTGTGTAATACCATTGGCTGTGTAGAATATCCCTTAATGATTTTTTTTGACATTTAAATCTTATACTGGGACCTTTTCCTTTTTCCACTAATATGGATTCTGACTTGACATATAATCACTCGTTTGAGGAAGGCTTTGATACCAAATTCTGAATTCATACAGAGAGCCCTCAGCTGCACTGAATCCTCCCTTATTTAATAGTTTAGTGTCAACTTGGAAGGAGATCTCTAGTGAAGTACTCCCATGAAAGACTTGATGGGCCACATTCTGTCTGACATTTTTATTAGTGAATTGGATAAAGGCATAGATGATGCTGCTTATCAAATTTTCAGATGATACAAAACTGGGAGGTATAACTAACACATTGGAATACAAAACATCTCAACAGGGCAGAGCACTGGGATAAATCTAAGAAGATAAAATTTGTTAGGGATGAATGTATCCTCAGTTTTAAAAAAAATCAGCTTCACAAGTATATGATTGAAGAGGAGTGGTGATATAGGAATTTGTTTGAAAAAAGAGCTGGGGCTTTAAAAATGAATCAACAGTATCCTGTGGCAGCCAAGAAAGCTAATGTAATCTTAGACTTCATCGTAAGAATCATCCTGTCTAACACCAAGGAGATGACCATCCTCTCTATACTCTGTCCTGGTCAGAACACATCATTTTAGGAAGGATATTACAAAATTAGAGAGTATCCAGGGGAGATCGGTCAGGATGGCAAAGAGACTTCTGTTCATGTCCTGAGCATCAGTTGAATTAATTGCCCCCCTCTTACCCCCAATCTCTGTTCTAGGTTCTCTCTCTCTCTAGACTTTCACACTTGGTAAATTTATAAGTTCCCTTGGGTTTAATTATCATAGCTATACAGATGACAATAGCATCTGTACGCAGTCCTAATCTCTCCTGGATGCTTTCTGATAAATAAATCTATTTCAAACTTAACATGAACCAAACAAAACTCATTCTTTCTTTCCAGGGGTAGGGAACCTGCTGCCTCAGGGCCACATGTGGCCTTCTAGGTCCTTGGGTGTAGCCTTTGAGTTCAAGTTTTACAGAATAAATCTTTTTGTTAAGTTGATTTGTTCTGGGAAGTTTGGATTCAGTCAAAGGGCGACCCTTGGGAACCTAGAGGGCCATATGTGGCCTCCAGGCCTCAGGATCCCCACCCCTGTGACATAAACCCATCCTTCCTCTGAAAGTTTCAGTTTCTGTTGAGGGCATCACCACCCATTGAATCATTTGAATCTTCTTTTTTTCCCTAACCCACTTGAACTCATGAAATGCCAATTCCTATCAATCTTACTTCCACAAAATCTCTTGCATTTGTCTTCTTCCTTTGCATAACTTTTGATCTATTTTAGGCCCTCAACAACCTGTATTTAGGATATTATTATATAACCTCCTAAATGATCTCTCTAACTCCATTTTCTTCTGTCTCCAATACATCTACCACATAGCTGCCAAATTAAAATTCCTAAAACATGGATCTGACAGTGTCACTTCCCCCATACTCACAAATCTTCAGTGGTTTCCTATTGCTTGCTTTTTACATAAAATGTAAATTCCTCAGCTCCACATTTAAAGCCTTTCATAATCTGGCTGCAATCTTCTTCTCCAGTCTTATTTCATATTAATTTCCTTGTCATACACTAGCCAAAAAGGCCTGCTAGCTGTTCCTATACGTAACATTTTTCCTTTCACCTCTGTGCCTTTGCATAAATGATCCCCTATGTTTGGCATGTACTCTCTCCTCAATTCTACTGTGAAATGTGATATGTAAGTGCTGCAAATAACTTGGGTCCAGTTGAATGTGATGCATGCTTACCACATGGTATATGTTTATTATAACAGGAGATGTAAATGCCACAGACCAGGTATGATGCTGGGCAAGACAGCTCAGAGCTGTCTACATTTACAGGGGTATGAGAAAGTACCTCCAGGCTGTCAGCAAAGCCGGGTCACTCCGTTAGGGGGAGTTTGCTCCTGAGGAGGGAGAGCCACAGACTGTACAGCAAAGGTACAAATCACCCCATTAAAGACTATCGTCAAAGCCAGATAATGGCTCCCCTTGGGCAGAGTCAGGTAGGCTTTCCCATCCTGCCACTGAGTCAGCCTTAGTGACCAAGCTGGCTGGTCTGCTCTGGCTAAGACAAAGTCACAGGCTATACAATTTTATTTTATTTTATTTGTTTATTTACTTTTAGTTTACAAGATTTAGTTTCACAATCCCTTGAGTTTCAAATTTTCTCTACTCCCACTTCCTCCCCTCCCCCCATAGTGGCTTGCAATCAAGTATAGGATCTGCAAATACTTTCACATTTGGACATTAGTGTGGTTGTATAGAAGGGTTGTAACCAATGGAATGAACACTGGGAAAAAAGAAAAAAAACCAAACATGGAAAAGAACGATAGGCTATACAATTTTAGAAAGGCAAAACTATGTGTAAGAGGAGGAGTTGAGAGGTTTATCTGGGCTACACTCATGTTGAAGTACATGAAACATGCCTATAAGGCTATAACATGCTTTGAAGGAGCAACCACGCTCAACTTATATGCTTCTGTACGCTCAGAAAAGGGTATGATTTTGCTAAGTGGGTAGGTACACGCCTTGCTGTTTCACACACACATAATATGGGGACTCAGGAATAGAACTAAGCTGAGTCAGCAGGGAAAATATTCAACAGAACGATGTCCTCTGATGTACCCATTGCTCTGCTCTCTGCCTCCACAGTCCAGGTTTAATAAGTATTGTTGTCCATATTCTCTCCTGTCATACCTTGTTCTCATATCATTTAGGGAGAGCGTGTGATGGGTTTCACACCATTTAGCTGAATCCCTAGTTTTCTTCAAAGCATAGCTCAGTCCCATCTCCTACATGAGGACACCTAAGTTCCTGGTACTTCTTCTCTCTTGAAATTACAAAGTACTTTGTACGTATCTTTTAAATATGCTTTGCAGTTACTTGTGCACATATTGAATGTAAGCTCTAGGAGGGCAAGGATTGTTTTATTTTTTTCTTTGTATACCCAGTGCTTACCAATGACTTGCACTTAGCGGGTGTATTATTATTATTATTGTTTCATTATTGCTGTTGTTGAATTAAATTGGGAATATTGAGCGTGGAAAAGAGAAGACTCCAGAAGGTACCTACTAGCACTCAGGTATCTGAAGGGCTTTCTGTGGAGTTGTCTTTAGCTTGGTCTCAGAGGAGAGGACAAACAGTATTGGGTAGAATTTGTAAACATGTGAAGTTAGACTTAATATAAGGAAATACTCCCCAACACTTAGAACCATCCAAAAATATACAAGGCTCTCTCCAGAGGGAAGGAGCTTCCCTTCGCTGGAGGTCTTCAAGCAAATGCTGAATGACTGTTTGTCAAGTATATTGTCAGGGGTGTTTTAGTTAAGGCAAGAGTTGGACAAGATGGCCTCTGAGATCTCTCCCAATTCTGGGATTCCGTGATTTCATGAATCCTCAAGCAATTCTGATTGTAAATATGTGTGTATGCACACACGTGTGTATTCATGTACATATCCACATATATAGACTGAGAGAGAATAGAATATGTCTTTTTTATATATGTTTGAGAAAGTGTCCCTGCAGAGAAGTGAGGGGCCTTATTAGGCAGAGGTGGTTATATGCTCTAGGCAATTGGTAGTACCCCTGGCTATTCAGTTCTTTGGGAAAATTAGAGCTGGCATAGCAGGATGCTTGACCTT
>CM053582.1:143171878-143189827 GCA_028627135.1 Pseudochirops cupreus
TGCTTTCAGAATATAAATATAGGGACATTATTCAATATTAAGAGGAACATGAGGGAAAACTGAAGTAAAATCGATGAAAATTTCCATTTTAGAAAGGATGGCACAGCATTGCAAGAGAATACTAATTGCTTGTGGGTCAATCAACAATCACTAGTGGAGGAAGAGCATTTTTGGCACAGGAACAGAAGTACAGTGAGAATGATGTCCTTCAGTTACATCAGCTTCAGAGGAACTGGCATGAGAAACTAGGAAAAAGGAAAATGGATTAGATGATGACCAGGAGTATCATGGGAGTCTTCTATAGAGAAACCTCTATCAATCAGAGTCTGACCTCTAGGAAAGTGGGACAAAAGCAAAAGGGACTAGATGAGAGCCAGGAATATCATGGGAGGCTTCTATAGAATATCACCTGTCAATCAATTTATGCGTTTTGCTCCCATCCAAATCCTCATTATAAAGAGACCTCGGTTTTTATAATCGATTGCTATCTTGTCATTTACAATGGGAACATAAAAACACACCATCATCTTCAACCTTTTCAACTAAGTGTTTAAAAAAATGAGTCTTGGAAAAGAGTTGGGGGGGTTGTGATGGGATAGATGACTGGATTAAGAAGGCAGCTTTTTATGGCTAAGAGGGCAGGATATGCTTGATTCAAAACTAGCTAGACTTTTAAAAGAAGGTAGTGGGTTCAATGATCATCAGTTCTTGCAAAGAGTTTGAATTAAGAAGCTATCATTTTGTTTTCAACACCTACAGGAATCAGAGGAACAAGCGACAGTGATGTTAAAAGAGGCAAAGGGGGTGGCTAGGTGGCACAGTGAATAGAGCACTGACCCTGGTGTCAGGAGGACCTGAGTTCAAATCCAGCCTCAGACACTTAATACTTACTAGCTGTGTGACCATGGGCAAATCACTTAACCTCAATTGTCCTGTCTTCCCCTCTCCAAAAAAAAGGAAAAAAGGAAAAAAAAGAGCGAAAGGAATTGTTTACAGAGGTCTCTGAAGCGTGATCTGACCAGACCCAAAGCAATGGGAAGGATATAGGAAAGCAAAAACATAACTTAAACCTTTTTACCCTCTTTCTGGGTCTCTGCAAGGTCAGGTGGAAATTGACTCTCTTACCCTCTTGAAGTTGGGGCCAAGCCACATCACATTTCAGTCTCTACCTTCCCAACCTACTCCTTCACTCCCACCCCACCTTTTCTGTAAGAACAAAGCTGCCATATCTTGCACTGTCAAGGCAACAGTAAGGATACATATAATCTTGCTCTTTCCTTTTTCACCCTTTATTTTCATCCATATTTGGGGGATTATCACGAGCTTTGTGTCAAGCCCAGTGGGGTCTCGGGAAAGGTAATGATTTAGAATGCAATTCAACCCATTCCAAGGCAATATGTCTCTGGCTAACACAGAAATGTTGTGTTTTGTTCTGAAGTTGTTTTTTCTTTTTTCCTTTTTTTTCTTCTTTCTTTTTTTTCTTCTTCTTTTTCTTCTTTTTTTCGTCTTTTTTCTTCTTTTTCTTCTTTTTTTTTCTTCCTTTCCCCAAAAAGTGGGTACAAAGAAGAAAAAAATAGATTTTTTAAAAAATTAATTGAAAGCTAATTGAAAAATGAAATTTAACTTTAAAAAAGGAATGTGTCACTATTTTTAGGGTTATTATTTTAAACTTTCCTTTTCAATTTATATAGGTAATTGGCAGAAATACATGTTTATTGAGCTAGATAGGTATAGCAATGTACCCATGATTTCATCGGTATAGAGAATTCCTTGGTGAAAAGACTCCTGCTACCTTTTCAAGTTGGTACCTTCTCTGAAACTTAAGAGTCTTAGAGAATTGCCTGGAGAAATGAGAGGTCAAACAGTCAGAGTGTGTCACAGGTAGACGTGGAACTCGGGTCTTAGATCTAAGGCCAGTTCTCTATCCACTACTCCACACAGCTTCTCATATTGAGCTAAATTTCTCTACACAAGGAAGGCAAGGCAAGGAAACAAATACTTATTAAGTACTTACTATGTACTAGAAACTGCGCAAGCGCTAAGGATCCAAATATAAGCAAAAGGACCTTCCTTCAAGGAATTTATAATCCAAGGGGGAATACAATGCACAAAAGGGAACGAGAAAGGGAGTAGGTGAGAGAAGGGAACTGGCATTGCAGAGGGATGTTACTAGGGGGAGAAGGCCATAGGGAGTGATAGATGTTCCAGGACAGATAAGGCATGGTACTGAAGTTTGGAAAGTCAAAAGCACATACACATGGAGTAGCTAGGTGGTGCAGTGAATAGAGCACCAGCCCTGGAGTCAGGGGGCCCTGAGTTCAAATCTAGCCTCAGACACTTAACACTAGCCATGTGATGTTGGACGAGTCACTTAATCCCAATTGCCCCCCCCCAAAAAAGGCAAAATATAAAACAAAAAATAAAAAGCACGTACACAAGTACTTTTGCCCCCTTTCTTTTGCACTAAACATGTGATTTCTTTTTTTTTTTGTGCTTTTTCGGGGAGAGCAATTGGGGTTAAGTGACTTGCCCAAGGTCACACAGCTAGTTAAGTGTCACATGTCTGAGGCTGGATTTGAACGCAGGTCCTCCTGACTTCAGGGCTGGTGCTCTGTTCACTGCACCACCTAGCTGCCCCTAGACTTGTCATTTCAATGACATAAGGAAATGGTTAACGTGGAAATTTGTTTTGTTTTGTTTTGTTCTAAAGGTTTGGTTTTTTTCCCCTTCCCTCTCCCCCAACCCCCCAGCCCCTAAAAATAAGAATGGGTGTGAGGAAGAAAAAATTGAATTTTTGAATTGAAAGTTAATTGAAAAATAAAATTCAACTTTTAAAAAGAGATGCATCACTATCTTAGGGTTATTATTTTAAAATTTTCTTCTTTCAGAAAATTAACTAGATAGTACCAAAAAAGATGATGTAAGCATTTATCTGTGTTTGGAAAAGTATTCTGGTGCCAAGATATACATTTTTTTTTCCTTTCCATATGGACAAGTATTTGCTAATAAAAATTCTTGTTTCATCAAGAAACTGCACTTGAATTCCTCAAGGGCCAATGTAATCAATCCAACTATTAAATACCTACCCTGTACAAGTCACTGTGTTTGTTGTTGGGGCTGCAGAGACAAAACAGCAGGATCCCTACCCTCAAGAAGCTTACATTCTACTGTTGTATTTAATATGAAGAATCTGTACTTGATTCTAAAAGACAACAGGGACACAGAAAATTCTTGAGCATGGGAGTGTACATAATCAGACCAGTGCCTTAGGAAGATTATTTTAGCAACTATTTAGAAAACAGAATGGAAAGAGGAGAGATTGGAAGCAAGGAGACTAATTATCAGACTCCTGCAATAGTCCAGACAAGAGATGATGAGGACCTACACAAAGGTGGCAATAATATGAGTAGCAAACAAGGGGATCCATGTGAAAAATGTTATGGAGTAGAATCAATGAGACTTGGCAGTTGATTGGATGTGGATGGAGATATAAAATAAGTCACCAAGGATGACTCTGAGATTGTGAACCAGGCTGCTTGAAAAGATAATGGCCCCCTTATCCAAACCATAAAGTGTGGAAGAAGGCATTTAGGAAAAAAGAGAATAAGCTTGACTACTCTGAGTTTGAGACTAATAGCAAATAAAAAAAGTGTGTATGTTGAGCAGGTAGCTGATGATGCCAGAGAAAATCAAGAGAAAGATCAGGGCTGGATGCCATTTATAGATTTGGGAATTGTGCATATAAATAGCTGAACCTATGAGAGTTGATCAAATCACCGAAGGAAGATATTGAGAGATAAGAAAAGGCATAGGACAAAGCCTTAAGGGACGCCCATGAGTCTGGAACATGGATGATGATGACCCAGTGGAGGAAGTTGAAAAGGAGCAGGACAGGAAAGAACAAGAGTCAGGAGAGACTGATATATATGTCATAAAATCTGAGAAAAGGAAAGAGTGTTGGGGCAGGAGAGTTAGGAGAAGTTTAAGAGAAATCAAGTTTAAGAGATGTCAAAAACAGAGGGGAATCAGCATTTATTAAGCACCTACTGTGTGCCAGGCACTGTTAAGTGCTTTACAAATATCTCATTTTATCTTGATACCTCTAAGACCTGTGTGCTATTATTATTACCCCATTTACAGATGAAAAAACTGAGGCAGAGAGAAGTTATGTGACTTTTCCAGGGTCACAAAGCTAGTAAGTCTCTAAAACCAAATTTGAATTCAGGTCTTCCTGACTCTAGGTTCAGTGCCCTATTAACCTATAACACTTAGTTGCTTCAAGGAATTACAAGGACTGAGGAAAGGCCATTGAATTTAGCAATCAAGAAGTCATCAGTGACCTAAGAGAGGGTGGTTTTGGTGAAGTGGTGGTGTAGGAAGCCAGACTAAAGTTGAGAAATAGTGGAAGGTGAGGAAGTTAATACATAGTCCTCTTCTAACTGACTATGAGAGGGCAGCAAGATAGAGAACAATAGCTCACATAGCTCTCCAAAGCAAAGATTTTGGTTAAAAAATGGAAACCTTTTGTAAAGTCATGCTAGTAAAATTAAATTTGCTCTTCTATGCGTTAAGGTTATAAATTATATATATAAAATCCCCATTCGTTTCTCATTACAAATTCAAGTTACCCAAGAACCCTTGTAGAATTTGAAAGGCTGCCTAAAGAGGCCCTTACCTCCAGGGGAAAAATGTACAAACAGAACAAGTGCATTTAAAATGAACCTTCTCCAAATTCCAGATCGGTAAACATTTGTAAACCATCAATGCAAAATTTTAGCTGTGTGCTTAAGTGCAACCAACGGCAAAGGTAATGCAAACAACTGGAAACCAAGAAAAATTTTGCATGTGTAACTCTCTGCATCTACTTTTGCATCTGTGATATTTGATGTCTGGTTTTTAGCCACAGAGAAAAATTCTTGGCTACAAAATACTATATGTACCTGTAAATAACCATATCCATGCTTTTAGAGTGGCAGAAGGGTATAAGCCTTGTCTGGTTCTCTAACTCACTTTGCCTGTGCCTTTTGTATTAGTGTATATGCCAGAGGTCATATGTTTTGTTACTGGTTTTTTCTTGAATTTTGTCTATTGTAAAATTCTGGGTAGCTCTCATGCTATCCTTCTAACTAGCTTGGTAAATATACACAGACGCTTTTCTTCCTTCTCCTTTCTTTTTAAATTTAGAATACCTTTTATTGGATTTGCAAGCTTCCAGTTACATACATTTCCTTTTTATTGATGCCTTTTGTCCTTATGTCATAGTTATTTTAGAAGAACATGGACGGGAGAGAATTCACCTCTACCTCCTTGTTGAAACCTTGTAACAGAATAACAACAAAGCAAAACATCCAGATATAAAGACCACATTTGGCAATGTATGCAACAATCGGCCCTTATAATCCCCAGCCTCTCCACCAATATGTGGTAAGTATGTTCTATTGTCTGTTTTCAGGGACCATATTTGGTTTTTCCATTACTCAGTTTGGATCTCTTTTAGTGATCTTTTCATTTACACTGGCATACTCATGTTATACACCATTCTTTTCAGTTTTGCTCCTTTCATTCTGCATCAGTTCATTCAAATCTTCTCATGTTTCTCTAGTAACTTCCCATAGTTTCTCTATGGCCAATAAGATTCCAGTCCTTAGATCATGTGAAACACCTGCCTTCAACAATCCAAGTGGATTACTGGTGAGGCTGCTTGCAGAAATATATCATGGAGAAGAGGTTCTTTCACCTCTATTCAGAATAGTGCAGGTATAAAGTATTTCTTGTGTCCTACCGCATCATGATGAAAAAGCTTCTTAACAGTCAGCTAAGTTAGAACTGAGTATGCATACAAAAGGTTAAAACAAATTAAATCTCTTTTTACTTACCTAGGCAGGTGGGCAAGGGGGTCCCCAATCTAGCAGTTCACAGCACTTCTTTTTTGCAGAAATCCAAGTGGATTCCTGGTGAGCCTGTTTCCAGAAATATATCATAGAGGAATGCTGTGAGCTGCTAGGTTGGGGACCCCCTTGCCCACCCAGTCATTTTGTGACTGTATATGAATTCTTTTGCATCTTTGCATCTATTCTGTCCTGAGAATAGGTGAATGGATATTGGAGACAGACTGGATCAAGTTGTGACCTTACAATCTTTGAAAAGTTTAAAAATCTGGACCAGAGGTCAAGTTTTGTCAATTCTGCATTCCCCAACATCTCTTGAATTTGCCCTCTGCTTTCCATTCAAAATACTGCCACCTAGTTACGTATCCTAATTAGTCTCCTCACCTCAGATCCTTGCCCCTCTCCAATCCATTTTCCACATAGCTGCCAAAGTATAGTTCAAAAGCGCAGGGTGGACCACACAACTCTTCTGATCAACAAACACCTCAGGTCTAATGAACTATGTAGTCGAATAAGTAGGGAAAGAGCAATGGACTAGAAGTGAGGAAACCCAAGTTCTCATGTAAGTTGCACCAGCAACTAGCTTTGTAACTTGGAGCAAATCAAGTAATCTGATAGAGACTGTTTCTTCTATTAAATGAAGCAGGTTGAACTTAATGATATATAACATTCTGATCAGAATGAAATCTATAGGATCCTGTAATCCAGTTTACTTATATCTGCCATTTCATTTTCTCAACGTCTTTGCCACAATGGACTTGCTATCTCTTAGTCTAATCCAAACAAGAGAATCTGCCACGCATCATTTTATCCCAAGACTTTCTGTCTTTACTCTCTTATTCTCCAGGTCAGCTGCCTCCTGGAATTCATTTATTCATTCACTCGCTCATTCAGAAAACACTTAAAGAGCGGGTGCTATATGCCCTGTACTATGCTGGGACCCAGAGGAGATGCCAAGACAAATAAAATGTGGTGTTTGGTTTCAAGGAGTTTATATTCTAGAGAGAGGGATGAGGTAAGATGCGTACACAAATATCATATTAGAATATGATAGGTGCCCATAATAAAATATTATTACATTATATATAATACTGTTATTATACACTATATGTAATGCTATTATATTATATATAATGCTGTTGTATACTATATGTAATAGTATTATATTATCTGTAGTATTATAATATATATGCTACAGATAATATATTACAAAACCACAGATACTATTATCTGCAGTATACATGATATAGGTAATATATTATTATTTATATAATCTAATGTTGTTAATAATATTATATTACTACAGACAAGAGATAACATTCTAAACCAGGAAAATCAAGGAAGTTTCACGGAAGAAATAGCATTTAAATGCATTCTAATAGGATCTTCAGGATCAAATACAAGCTCCTCTTTTTTGGCAGTTAGAGGCCCTAACCATCTGGTTCTCATCAACCTGTCTGGCTTTATATTGACTTTCACACAGTGGGATTAGTTTCATTGCTGTTCCTCATACACAATACTCCATTTGCCATCTCTGTGCCTTTACACAGCCTGTCACCTAGACCTAGAATGTTCTTTCTCCTCATATCAGCCTTTAAAATCCCCAGTTTCCTTCAAAGTTCAGCTTAAATGATACATTCTACCTCATGCCTGTCCTCATCTTCTTACTTGTTAATACTTTTTCCCTGCTGAAATTATCTTGGGTAAACATATATTTTGTCTATATATGTATATGTATCTGAGTTCCTGTTTCCTTGGATAAAACGTGAACTCACTGAGAGCAGGGGACTTAGCATTTTTTTTTTGTCTTTGTATTCCTAGCAACTAGCACATGGTCCCGACAAAATTAGACATTTGTTTAATAAATGTCTGTTGATTCACTGATAGAAAAACAATCCCCTAGCCCAGTGGTTCTCAACCTTCCTAATGCCATGACCCTTTAATACTCGTACGTGGGCGTATCTGCATGTGGGTGGACCCTCCTGGAGACAGATAGAGAAGCAGTGTCTCAGTTCCTAAGACCATCGGGAAATATGTGTTTTCCGATGGTCTTAGGGGACCCCTGTGAAAGGGTCATTCGACCCCCAAAGGGGGCGTGACCCACAGGTTGAGAACTGCTGTGTCTAGCCTAAAGGCATCAAACCCCCAGCCGTAACACTGCTGGGCCAAACCAGTTTAAAATGGAATTAGGAAATATTTACCAAAATAAATAGACACAGTTGTTGTTCAGTCATATCAGTCATGTCTGACTCTCTGAGACCCCATCTGGGGTTTTCTTAGCAGAGATACTGGAGGGCTTTGTCATTTCCTTCTCTAGCTCATTTTACAGATGAGAAAACTGAGGCAAACAAGTTTAAGTGACTTTCCCAGGGTCACACAGTTAGTAAGTATCTAAGGTCACATTTGAACTCAGGTCCTCCTGACTCCATGGCTGACACTCTATCCACAGTGTCACCTAGCTGTCCCAATATACAGTAAAACATATATAATATTACATTTTAAAACTAAATTATTATATGGTTCACAGGGATCCTTACATACAGATTAGTGGCCCCTGTTTCTATATGAGTTTGACATCACTGCTCCAGGGAAAGGCCTTACACCATCAAGGGAGAAGAAATTTCATATTTTACACAAATACCTGTTATTAGTTCCGGCACTCACATATATATAGCACATATAATTCCTCTTCCCCTTCATACCTGAGAAATCAAAGACTTTCATCTATGTTGTCCTTGGGCAAAGACCCTAGACATAAGCCACACCTAAGCTTTCTTTAGCTTTCTAGGGTGGGGTCATAATGATCTAGAAAGACAGGGAGAAATATGATCTTATCCTCACACTGTGGGGTTGGCCCCTTCACTCAGGAACCAGACACAGAACCTGAGTGCTTTAAGGAGAAAGAGGAGACTGAGCCATAGATCACATACACCCAATTGCTCATGGCCCCCAGGCAACTCTCTAAGACTCTAAATTGCCTAACAGGTGCTCATCTGCATTGTTAGAGGGAATTTCCTCATTGAGAATTTCTTTCCTATACTTATAAAATCACAGGTCTGGTTAAAAAAAATACCCAACACAGCAATTATTTGTGTATATGCCATTTCTTCCCTATTATAGCATAAGTTCCTTGAGAAGAGAACTTTTATCATGTCTATTCTTGTAATTCCCAGTGTCCTGATGTAGCAAGTGCTTACTAAGAACATGTTGAACTGAATTAATTCTATGTGATATTCAATTATTAAATACTAGCTCCGATACTAAAAAGTGTGGATATATGAACTACTAGTTATACATAAGCTTTTTTTTTTGTTTTAAGATCACCAGATTATATAAAAGTAGGAATATTTACATGTAATTTATTCATCTAAGATCACATAATAGGAAAAAGGGTTCTGAGAATCATTGTAAACTATCCCCTGAAGACCTCAGCTCAATGTACTCCCATGGCTCCAAAGGCCAAGAGAATGCCCATCATCATCAGAAACAGCATTACAAGCAAAACAGGGAATATTCTACTGTTTTATTTTTTTGGAAGGGGGAAGGCAAGGCAATTGGGGTTAAATGACTTGCCCAAGGTCACACAGCTAGTAAGTGTGTCAGGTGTCTGAGGCTGGATTCCTCCTGACTGCAGGGCAAGTGCTCTATTCACTGCTCCTGCTAGCTGCCCCTAATTCTCTATTCTTAAATGAAGAGAAGGCACAACTCTTTTAGAAAATATTCTGCTCTTAAATGAAGACAGGACATAGGGGCACCTGTAATGTCTGATGTAGTTCTACTTCCCAACACTCAAGAACAACACAGAAAAGGTGGGGAAGGCCCAGAAATCGGGTGACTATAAGGCAACATGAGAGGCTGCTACTACCTTATGTTTATATGGCACATTATAGTGTTTCAAGCACTTTCACATGTGTTATCTACTTCATTGGGTCCTAAGAAGAATCAAAGCATCTGAGTTGGCAGAAACCCCAGTGGCCATCCAGTCCAATCTGTAACTGAAGGAGAATCCTTTCAACTCCAAACCTGACCGGGGAGTTATCTAGCCTTTGTATCATGAAAACACCTAGAAACAGGTCTACTTTTGAAAGTCATTTGTTCTACTCTTTGATGACTAATTGTTAGGGAGAGTTCCCTTTCATCAAGTCAAAAACTACCTCTTTGTCACCTCCATGGTTCCTACTTTTTCCTTCAGGAAACAAGTAATACAAATCTTGATCCCTCTTCCAGGTGACAGCCCTTCAAATACTCAAGACATCTATTCTGGCCCACTCCCCACCCCATCTTCACCCCCTCCAAACCCCATCACATTTTCTCTTCTCTAGGCTAAATATTCCTAGTTTCTTCAACCAATCACCATATGGCACCACTATGACTGCCTTTCTCTGTCTAAGCTCCAGTTTATCAATGTCAGTGATAAAAAGTGGTGTGTAAAATTGAAAACAACGTTCCATAATGTGGTCTGACGAAGGGGCAAAGTACAGCAGGACTGTAACCTTCCTAGTCCTGCACATTATGCCCGCTCTTGCAGAGATGGGGCTGACAATTTACCAAGGAGGAAATTGAGGCCTCTAGAGATGAATGGACTTGCTCAATGTCTAACTAAAGTCTGCTTGGTAAAAGTGAAGTGATTTGTTCAAGATTAAACAGAACAGTCAGTGCATAGCTTTGACAACAATTCAGGTTTCCCCCTCATAGTTCTGTGCTTTGACCAAAGTCGGGAGGGTGGAGGTAGGAGAATGGAGTGTAGGAAGATAACAATGAATCCTCAGTCTATAGAGAGGAAAGCTGAAGGGCAACTAGGTGGCACAGGGGATAGGGCACTGGTCCAGGAGTTGGGAGGACCTATATTCAAATCCAGCTTCAGACATTTCCTAGACCCTGGATGAGTTGCTTAAGCCCAACTGCCTCCACAAAACCTTTTTTTGAATTAAAAATAAAAAGAGAAAAGCCAAAGGAGAAATCTGACCTAAATTTATAAAATTATAAAAGCTAGATTCAGGGTACAATATGAACTTTACAAAATCCCAAACTAGAGAGTTTTCATTCAAGTAATGATTTTAAAAGCTAGTTGTTGTATAAATAAAAGGATCTATTATTTATAAAAGAACAGAATGGAATAGTAGCATGAGCACATTGGTAGTTAGAAGGCTTTGGGTTCAATTCCTGATTCTGCTACTTAGCTATGTGGTCTTGGGCGAATGACTTACCCACCCATAAGTTTCAGTTTCCACAGCTATCTTGGCTTTTCCAGTCTCATACTCAACTATACTGCATGTACTCTTCAATCCTGCTGTTCCTCACACAAGACACACCATAGCTTGACTGTGTGCATTTATACTTGGTGTCCCCAATGCCAGGGATGCTCCCTCTCCTCACCTCTGCCTCCTGGTTTCCATGCCTTCCTTCCAGTTTCCCCTAAAACCCCATTTGCTGTAATAAGCCTTTCCTTTCCCACCCCCATTGCTAGGGCCTTTCCTCTGAGATTATCTCCAGTTTGTCCTGTATTTAACTGGTTTGTACACAGTTGTTTGCCTGTTGTATCCTCCATTAGACTGAGTACCTTAAAAGGCTGGGACTATTTTTGTCTATTTTTGCATCCCCAGCACTTAGCATAATGTCTGGTACACAGTAAGGCAGTAATCAGTGCTTCCTTACTATTCCAAATTACTATTTTACAGATCTGTTGTAATGGTCAAATGAGAATAATCATAAAATGCTTTGTAAATTATTCAGTAGTAATAAACATGACCTATTTCAAATTAGGTTCTATTTTTAGGAAACTTATTATCCCAAAAGGTGGTGGGTGTTACTGTTCAGTCATGGCTGACTCTTTGTGACCCCATGGGGTTTTCTTGGCAAAGATACTGGAGTGGTTTGCCGCACTTCCTTCTCTAGTTCATTTTGCTGATGAGGAAATTGAGGCAAACAGGGTTAAGTGACTTGCCCAGGGTCACACAGCTAGTAAGTGTCTGAGGCCAGATTTGAACTCAGGAAGATGAGTCTTCCTGACTTCAGGACCAGGGCTCTAGCCACTATACCACCTAGATACCCAGTATCAGAGAATATTGTTGTTATTCTTTGTCCCTCTTTTCCAAAGAGGTGCAGTGACATCACAGGGCGATGTCCTGACTTAACCTCGGAACTGGATTTAAGTGAGGCAGAGCTGCACAAAGTCATCAACAAGGATATGTAAATAATGGTACACAAAAGTGCTGCTCCAAAGGCCTTTTAAGATCTTTTGAAGAAATATGTTAAACAAATCAAAAGGTCCAGAGAGAGCTATAAACAGGTGTCTTTGCAGCACAAGTGTGATTTTTAGGTAATATGGAACAGGGGTGTGTGAGAGTTCATTGTCAAATTTTCAGTATGAGCATTTATATCTCCAAAATAGGCAAAGGTTACGCATTAAGGCTTGATTTATTGTCTTGTTGGTTTCTAGATTTAAGAAATTAATAGAGAAAATATTAATAATGTAGATTAAATGTAATAATGTAGATTATTAACAGTAATGTAGAATACCTTTTAACTGATAATAATGTAGATTAAACTTAAAAGTTGGCCTTGTGCATACATTTTCTCCCTACCAAGAAACAGCTGTTAAACATTTACCAGTACACCCCGGATACAGAGACCCTGCCTGCAGGCAGTGAAGCCAGCAATCATTTGTTTGGGGTTTCTTCCCCACTATAGCTTCCCGTCTCCAATAAATCAACAAGCCTTTATTAAATACTAACTGAATGGTTTATAGCCATTAAAATCCACATTTGCACAGTCCATTTCAAGGGCTTTTGAAGCCTTTTTGATTGATCAGATAACAGGATCATGGAATTTAGGATTAGAAGAGACAGTATAAATCATGTAATCCAACGCCTTCATTTTAGAAATGAGGGAATTCTTGGAATTCACCTGGAAAGGTGAAGAGACTTTCCTTATGTCATACTGCAGGATGCAAAAGAGGTAAGACTTGAACTCAGGTCCTTGGCCCCAAATGCAGTGCTCTTTTCATTAGCTGATACTGCCTCTTGTGTTTAAATGTGGCAGAACAACCACCTCTTTTTGATGTGATTTCCCACCCCCATCCCCCATAAAATAACACACAAATGAGTGAAATGCATTTTTGTTATCATTTTGCTAAGAGATCAGTTCCTCTGAGATCATATCTATCTATTGTAGACTACTTGAAAGTGGTACCAAAACACTTGGTTGATATAGAATCCTGTGGGTTGCCTTAGGATGCAATAATCACCAGTAAGTAAATCAAGTTTCCTATCATACCTTATAAGGAGACCAACTGCTAAAGAGATCAGTATCACTACAACCTGTGACATATCTTTTTTTTTTTACATTATTTTCACTGGTGTCATTTTTATCTGAAACATAAAGTGTTTCAACTTCAGATATGCCTTGGAATTAATGATGGAGTACATAAAGTAATAAGTAAAAATGGATCCTTCCAAGTTAACAAATAATTAGAATTTTTTTTTTAAGACTTGGGGGAACAGATGGAAAAATTCAAGTCAGTTCAGGATTGAGTATGTACAATTGTTGGCTGAGGAAGAAGATGGTAGGTACTCTGTTTGATACAGGGCCCTGGTGAATGTGGATGGAGGGAGGAGAGTACGTTCCTGTGCCTTTGTTATCCAAAAATGGAAAAGCAGCCCCTGTCTAGAGGCCTACAAATAGGTGAAGGAATATTTTAATAGGCAGAAGAGGCGCCCACAGCCGTCAGCAGAGATGAGTGACAAAAGCCACAGTCCTCTTTCCCTGGAATATATGAAAAGGTATCAGTTTAAAGCAAAGGGAATGATTCAGATTTAGAGCAGGAAAGGACCTCAGACATCCCCTAATCCAACATCTTTGTCCAAGGGAAGAAACTGAGGCCTAGAAGGGTATTACATCTTACCCAAGGTCACACAGCTAGTAAGTGTCAGAGCTGGGATTTGAATGCAGGTCTCAACTCCCAATCCAATATTCTTTTCATCATACTAAGGAGGAACAGAAGACTTGGCAAGGCAGAAATAGAGTAGAGAAGGAGCATCTTGTACTAACTAGATGGGGGCAGACTGCCTGCCTCACTCCTTAGCACTTCAGGAAAAGGAATTCCCAGTGAAATAGAGAGGGAATTTCCATACCAGGACTCATCACTATACCTCCTATGCTTTTTCAATCCCTAATAACAAAGTCTGTGAAAATAAAATACCATCAGAATACAACCTCTTTATTAATAGAAGTATTGCTATAATTATGGTGGGCAGGCAACATTTGGGAGACACATTTCTTCCTTGGAGGTTTGGAAATTATCTGTTCCTATTTACTCTCCAGGGCAACCAACTCTTACTTATGGGTTGAAGAGTCTCCAAAGTGCTTTGACCAGCCCGATCTAAAGAATATTTCATTAATAAACACTTTGTTCTTCTATGAAGTACTTTCTAAATATTTCGGGTGTTTTATGAGGGCAGAACAGAAAGCAAACATGAACCTTCTGAGTATTCATTCTTTATAAGTTTCAAACTCTAGGTCACAAATATAAAGAGTAACCTCAGGTCCCATGGACCCAGAAAATTGCTTAGAACCCAAGATAATTAGATTAGGAGTCAAAAGAACTGGATTCCGTTTCTGACCCTTAAACTTAATGGCTATGTGACCTTGGGCAGCTCACTTGACCTAGAATATTAAGAGCAAGCAAAGTCCTTTGAGTTTGTCTAGTTGAACCTCTTTATTTTATAAATGATTTGGGGGGGAATCTTTTCTCACCTGAAAGCTGGGGCTAATAATTAATCCTTGCCTACCTCACAGGGTTGAGGTAAACAATGAAATAACAGGTGGATAACCCAAAAGGGTCCTAAGAGACCATCTAATGAATCTAACCCTCTTATTTTACAGATGAAAGCATGAGTCCTAGAGAAGGACCAACACCACGTGTGGATGAAAACAAAATGATTAAAATTGTTCTATTGAGCACATTCTGATTCACTGAAAAAGTCCAAGGATTACTGCTTTTATATAACTTTATTTCCTTAAGCCACATTACAATCCTTCAGTCCTTTGCTAAGATGTGAAGAAACCAGCTTGTTCAGAGGAAAGTGAGAACAAGGAGGCTTTTAACTATAGGCTACTAGTTGAAATTCAGGCCAGGTAAGTATGTTCAAAGTAACAAGGGCCAACTCACGTGAGTAAAAGCATATGACTCATGCATTGTATTACCGTACTTTTTTTCAGACTCTATTAATATCATGAGATTAGCAGAATTTAGATGAGCAGAATTCCCTAAGTGACCTTAGGGAACGTTCTAATTAATTCTTTTATTTTACAAATAAGGAAACATTGGTCCAGAGGGTCTAAGAATCTGCTCAAGGTCACAAAGTCAAAATTCGAACTCAGGTCCTCTGACTTCCAATGCAGCACTTGCAGCTTTCCCAACATTAGAGCAGCATAGAGTGGTATCAGAGTTAGTGACAACATATAGGCTGCTGGGCTACAGTGAAACATATGATTAATATTAGTTCACATAGTCTTTCCTCTCATCTTCAAATATTATGCTATTATGTATACTGACAGCTAGATGGTATAGATAATAGAGAGCTAGACTTGGAATCAGAAAAACCTGAATTTGAATCCTGTTTCAGACACTTAAGAGTTGTTAAGTTTATTTAACCATTCTCTGCCTTAGTTTCTCATCTGTAAAATGGATCCAGCTGGACTTGATGTACTTTCTTGACATAAGGAGACTATCACATCCACTAAGCCAATGCTAGGAAACAGGAGACATGATCATATATTTCTTAATTTACTTTAAAAAATAATGTCCTTAATTAATGGGGAATGGGGGAAGAACTACAAACAAACCTTAAGGAAAAAAAATGAACCATTCCAGTAAACCTACTAAACAAAGTTCAGCGAGCAAAGAGGGCAACACTTCCTGTGCTAAACTTTAGGGGAATGAAGGGAAATGAAGTTATCGAATTTTTCTTACTGAAAGATCATAATAATCACAGATAATATGAACTGACACTGACTTCTCCCCTGTACGAGAGAGGAAAAGGAAACCAGACTTCTATCACATTATAGTCAATTTTGTTAATGCTTTTTCTTCATATAAATTTAATGGCATCCCTGCCTCACTGACAGCCTTACAAGATGCACTTACCCTTCTGTTTGTGTACAATGGTTTTTATTTAATTAGTGCATGGTGTCCAACGACCTAGATGTACTCTCTGTTCATCTGCATCTGTATTTTCAGTGTAAGGAAAGGGACTCTAAACTGAGACAGGGATTTGTTGTTCAGTTGTTTCAGTCATGTCTGACTCTTTATGAGTCTAATTGGGGTTTTCTTGGCAAAAATACTAGAGTGGTTTGTCATTTTCTTCTCCAGCTCATTTTACAGATGAGGAAACTGACATAAACAGGGTTAAGTGACTAGCCCAGGGTGACATAGCCAGGATTGGTCTGAGTCCAGATTTGAACTCAGGAAGCTGAGTCTTCCTGACTTCAGTCTTGACACTCTGTCTAGTGTACCATCTAGCTGCCCCCTAGAGACAGGAAATCTGGGTTTTATTCCTGGCTCTACGACTAACAGAATGTCCTTGGGCAAGCCATTTCCAAAGACTCTCTGGACATCAGTTTCCAGATCTGCCAAAATAACTGTGCTTAGCATTCAAAAGGGCTTTCAGATTTATAAAACACTGCCATTACCACAATGCTGTGAAGTAAACAGTGCAAGTATTATTATATCTTTTATTTAAGGATAAGGAAACACTGACTCAAAGAAGTGAAATTACTCACCCAGGGTCACTTAGCGCAAAAGCTAGCTAGAGTTCCTACATCATGCTGCCTTTTACGAGAATCAAACTAGATGGTCATTCAGGGCCCTCTAACCCTCAAACCTAGGGATTCTCTCTATCTTAGACGGCTTGATAAGGTATGTACCACAGAGTTATAACTACAAAGGTAACTATTAATCAGTATTTTTGATGCTGCTGACATTTGATAAGGTAAAATTGTCACTGATAAGCATTTTCTTAGGATGCAACTAAATCACAATTCTTTCAAGTGCAATAATGGAAAAAACAGTAGAAAGATGTGAGTTTGAATACCATCTCTAACACCTCCTATCTATGTGATCATTGGGCAAGGCAACTAACTATATCCCTAAGTGGAGGCAAACACCTCTAATACCTACCTCATAGAGTTCTGAAGATAAATTGAATATTATGTCACATCCTTTGTAAACCTTAAAGTCCGTTATAAATATCAATTCTCATTATTAATACCAGCAAGCACTTACGTAGTTCTAATCTTATGACAAATCAAAAGTTTTTGAAAACCTCTTTTAATAGCTAACTTTTTCTTAGACCTATAGTTAAGAATTTTATTTTTTAAAGAAATAACAGATTTTTCCCTCCATTCATCACTGGGAAAAAGACTGGTTTCTTTTAAATATCTAATCTGAGTATTCTGCCAGAGTGCCTTATAAATAATGTTTTCTTTGAAAGGTACCCCATGAACTCATCTCAAACAAAGGGGAAAGGAACATTAAACATCTTTAAAGTAAAAGAACATTGTCAAGCTAAATAATCTCCTCCAGCGGGAAAAGAAATTGTTACCTTTATAGTAGGACAATGAAAAAAACTCAGAAAAGCATCTACTTAAAACAGTATTTTATTAAAATACATTTAGGACAACAAAGCCATCTCTGTTGGCTGATGGGGAATCAAAATAAAGAACAGGTATAAACAGTAAAATTTAGGCCACAAAAAGCTTTTACAACAACCAACAGCCAGTAACAAAACGTGGTTGTATATAAGGAGAAATTAAAGTCTTCTATGATAACGGCATTAGTATAAAGACATTAGTATAAGTAAAATGAATTAACACATTACCAATAAGCAGACTCCATCCAATGAGGCCAACAAAGTCTAGTCTCTTCTCAAAAGCTGCTAATATCCTAAAGATGCAGATTTCTGACTCACCTCTTCACTTTACATACAACAACTATTTTTTTTTATTTTAAAAGTATAAAATAGGGGGGCGGAGCCAAGATGGCGGCATAGCAGCAGCAACA
>CM053582.1:143190327-143226645 GCA_028627135.1 Pseudochirops cupreus
ATAATCATTCAATACTAGAACTTCATTAACAAAGCTAGAAGCATTTTACTAACTTGCAATTTATGCCCTGTGGCTTACCATATCATTTCACTTCATTTTCTATTCCAAAGCAATAAAAAAAATTAAACTACAAGCAAAAAGAAAAAAAATATTTTCTGCCTTTTAAGAGGATACAATCAGTTTACATGTATTAAATTGTATGCATGAAAAATATATATACCTTTAAAATGCTGTAGAAGTCAGTCAGCTAAGGGTTAAACAAAAGACATGACAGGAGGAAGCAGAAGAGTTCAAAGAAACATTAAATGGACACTAAGCAAAACAGAAGAAAGTCAGAGACAGAAGTTGAAGCAATCACCAAGCATTCTTTAGGACAAAGGGAGGATAGTAAGATAGTGTACGCAGTAAATCCTAGGCTAGATTTTTTGAACTCACAAGTCCAGAAATAAAAGCCAAATTTAAGTCTATCTCATGGAACGGTTACAGCAGTATGAACTTATGGATGGTATTTCCACCATCTCCAATATTCTGGAGAATGTCTCAAGCAAAAAAATTCTAAGAATTTCAATCTTTTGAAAGTATATTCTTATTTTCACATGTGGAAACAGAGGTAGACAGACAAAGATAAGTTATTTAAATTCCCTAAAAGCAGCTGAAGTGAACATAAGTCAAATGAACAAAAACAGAGGTAGAAATATTGTTTACTCCTTGTTAAATCAGAAACATAATATAGTCTTATTAATTTCTTCTATTAACCTGCACTGGGGAAAAGTAGTTTTCGATATCTGTTGCACCATCAAACCCAACTTCAATTTTTCTGCCTGACTTTTTTGACAGTCTCTTTGGGGGCTCTATCAAGGGGATCCATCATGAAGGGATAATAAAGGACAACTCCTAAAACCAGTGCTTAGTTACATGCCATAATATCACTCGCCACTTCAGCCATATTTGGAGTACCAGGCGAAAAGAGAAGCCACCAAACCACCAGATGCTTCATAGACCTCCCAGGGATTAGTGTGAACTGTACAGATGCAATGACTATCTGCTCTCTCCATAAATGTTCACTTTATATGATTATAAAGTATTTGCCTCTTTTAATATTACCATCAAAAAAAGAATTTTCATCACTATATCAATATTACTGTACTTTTAAGGGGATTCTCATCCTATTTAGAAGCTTTCCAAACCCTCATACGATTACAATCCTGGAAGAATATGATTCTGTTGAATAGAGACCAGTTTAATTTCTTTTTTGGGGGGGAAGGCAAGGCAATTGGGGTTAAGTGACTTGCCCAAGGTCACACAGCTAGTAAGTGTCAAGTATCTGAGGCTGAATTTGAACTCAGGTCCTCCTGACTCCAAGGTTGGTGCTCTATCCACTGCATCACCTAGCTGCCCCAGCTTCAGAAACCAGTTTACTTGGTGTTTTTGAACAGCTCTAAAATATTCAAGTGTCTTAATTTTGATTGAGAAAAGATATAACAATTTGGAAAGGCTAAATTGTTCATGGCAACTGCAGCTAAACTTTTTTTTGTAGTTCAGTTGTTTCAGTCTTGTAGAATTTTTTGTGACCCTATTTGAGGTTTTCTTATCAAAGATACTGGAGTGGTTTGCCATTTCCTTCTCTAGTTCATTTTACAGATGAAAAAACTGAGGCAAACAGGGTTAAGTGACTTTCCCAGGGTCACACAGCTAGTAAGTGTCGGAGGCTGGATTTGAACTCAAGAAGATGAGTCTTCTTGACTCCAGGTCCAGTACTGTTTTCACTGTACCCATCTAACTGCCCAAGCTAGATACTTATTTCAAATTTAATCTAATGTGGTGGAGTCAAGAAATATAGTCAATAAGGCTTGATAATAACATCTAGCAATTATACACCACATTAAGGTTTGCAAAGTCCTTTACATGTTAATTCACTCAATCTTCATAACTCTGTGAGGTTGGTGCCATTATTATCCCCATTTTACTAATGAGGAAACGGGGATGCAGAAAGGTTAAGTACTTATCCAGGGTCATATGGCTAGTTAGTGACAGAGACAGACTGAACTACAACAAAATGTTTAGCTGCAGTTGCCTCTTAAGCAAGAGACAAGCACTTTCCTAGTAATGCAATTAAGTATCCCACACTTTTTTATTACAATGAAAAACTACTTCCTGCTGTCTAGCCAAAATTTCCTTTTCCATCATTTTGATATGTCCTTGGCCAGAAAAAAGAACAGAAAAACCCAGCTGTTGCCCCTCACTAATATATCTTTTTCTTACATGCTTAAAGAATACTAATTAGGCCTTTTTTTCTGGGTGTCTGGAACTGATAAGCTGCTGAGATTTTAGTATAGGATTTAATTTTCCACAACTCTCTGGAAGAAGTCTTATTAAGGAGAAGAATACTCAGAATTACTATATTTGAAATTCATAAAATTTTCCACATGTAGAAAATAAGCAAACTTTCACAAAACTTATCCACATTTAAAAAAGAAACTTGTCTTTAAAAATCAGAAAAGTGAGTTTTGCTCATTTTTTTTTAGAGGGGGAAAGACAAGGCAATTGGGGTTAAGAGACTTGTCCATGGTCACACAGCTAGTAAGTGTGTCAAGTGTCTGAGGTCACATTTGAACTCAGGTTCTCCAGACTTCAGGTTCAGTGCTCCACCCACAGCTACCCAGCTGCCCAAGTTCATTTTTTTTTTTAAGGAAAAGGTTCACCACTTATGAAATTAGAAAGATATCAGTCCTATAGCATAATCTGCACTTGTGAAAACTGACATTTGTCTCTCCTTCCCCTTTATCCTCCCTTCTTCCCCTCTGTCTTACCCACTGACCTCCATTGATTGCTAACAGAAGTAGCTAAGACTTTTAAAATATGTATAACTCAATCACTAGAGCCTCAGAGATGCTTTCTCAGACCCAGGACTGATAATTTCACCAAGTGAAAGCCTATAGGCCAAGGGTTCCTAACCTGAAGTCTGTGGAAAAATTTCAGAGGGGTCCATGAACCTAGACAAGAAAAGAATTATACCTTTATTTTTGGTATGCTCTAATCAAAATTTATCATTTCCTTTAATTTTTGAAAATTATTCTAAGGGGTTCATAGGCTTCACCAGACTGCCAAATGGGTCCATGGCACAAAAAAAGTTAAGATCCATGCTACTGACAGGTCTAAAGCAAGGTGTCTAGGTGGAACTTCAACCAGTCCTAACCTCTTCCCTATCCCTCCAATGGAATCAAACTGCATTCCTCCTACCTTGATGTCAGTACTGAAGTTGTTGATTTTATTACAGCCTGAGTTTTCCAGGTGATAATTTGCCCATCTCAGCAATAGGTCCTCAGGCGAAAGTTTCATCAAGTCCTCCAGACTCTCACCTTCCCTCAAAAGCGCAATCAGAGCTAGACAAGTAAAGAAGGAAAAAGGAAAAAAAAATAAATCCTAGGTGCAATGTGGAGACTGGCCATGTCTTCTCTAAATATTTTGATCTGAAGAAGGAATTAATAATCCTTGAACCCCTCTGGGCTGGGTTTATCATCTGTGAAATGAGACAGTTGGAAAAAATGTCCTCCAAGGTCCTCTCCAAGTTCTAACATTCTAATTTTATGACTTGTCCATAGGTTTTATTTGGACTTGAGGAAAACTTCTGTGTTATCATACTGATTAGATGAATTTCCTTTTCTTCTTCAGAGTCAAACTCTTAAAAAGGATATTGAGGAAGGAAAAAGACAAGAGTAAAAGCTCTGTGGAGGTGTGGAAGACTCTAATTAGGTCTAACACAAGACCCTCATAGTTCTTTCTATCCAACAATCTCATCTCAACTAATATTCCCTGTGTCCCTGCAAGGAAAACAGATGGAAAGCATTATAGTATTATTTATTATCCTCTAATTTAAAATGAAACAACCAAGACAACAAAAAAGAAATGAGCTGTTCAAGATCACAGTGGCACAACCAGAAACAAACCTAGATTAACTTTGTGTTCATTAGACCATCTTTCCTGATATAACATTTTTACTTTTTGGAAATGAATTTGGTCATAATGACAATATAACAATTTTTCTTCAGTTCTGAAAGATATTTTAGAGTTTAAATACTCACTTCTACAATTATAGCATCTCGGCAATGTAATTTATCCCCCTTCTCTCAGCTTCCAGAGAAAAAGGTTTTATTTATATAGAAGATTTAATTTAGAATCTGCCATTTTCAAGGCAATATTTTTGTGCCACAGCTTCTAAGATAGATTTTCTTCCTTTTAAAACATTAACTACAAAGAAATCTCACAAAACACAATATATATGGATTGAGATAGTATATGTAAAGCTTTTTATACATGCCTATTGTCATTATAGAATAAGGTATGTAAGACATCATGGGACCCTCCAAAGGATCTTACAATTTAAAGACAGAGATGACATATTGATGTCCAATAGAAGTTACACTTCTGGTGCTGGTCATATCTGTACATGAAATAAAGTTCCTAGAATGGGAGAGCTGGAAGTATTAGCAATCATTTAATCTTACTCCCCTATTTTTACAGAGAAAAGTGAGGCTCAGAGGCCAAATGACTTGTCCAAGATCTCACAGATAAGTCAGAGGCAGAACCAGGATTAGAATCCAAGTTTCTGTATGCCCAATCCAGTCGCCTTTCCACTATAGCACTGTGTTGTGTAATACCACGCACTTGCCTGTGAAACTGGCATATCATTATTTTATGGAAAGGGTGCGCTGTGGCAGATGTTAGAAAACATATGGAGTAACCATAGCAGGTCATTACTTTCTTATGAATTGTAAATCTATCATATGACCTTCATATTCTGCTTAATACATGAAAGTTTTTCCAGGAATCTACATTTCTAGATAGGGACCATTTTGTACAGATTCAAGCACAAAGTAACATATGACATTCATTTATCATATTTGACAGGTAGGTGGCAGAGTGGATAGACAGTCAGGAAGACTCATCTTCAGTAGTTCAACTATGGCTTCAGATACTTAATAGCTGTGTGACCCTGGGCAAGTCACTTAACCCTGTTTACCTCAGTTTCCTCATCTGTAAAGTGAGGTGGAAAAAGAAATGGCCAACCATTAAAGTATCTCTGTCAAGAAAACCTCAAATGAGGATCATGAAGAGTCAGAGATGACTGAAATAACTGAAGAAACAAATATTCAATTATCTAGATCTAAAACGAGCTATCTGAGGAAAGTTTTTTGCGGCTGGCATCCCAGACAGCTAAAGTAAGTTAGATGTTCCATTTAAATAGGCATGATCAACCTGTGGTATTAAAGAAGCTTTCACTTTCACATTTTAAGAAGTCTGATGACTGTGGGAAAGAAGAAAAATGATGAACTGTTGAATTTCATCTGCTGTGTCAGGTAGAGAGCCCAGCATTAATTTACATATGCTTTATTCAAGTCTTCTTAAACAGTCTAAGCCTGGCTGTCCTTCACACCATTCTCTACTTCATCAAAATATACGCATTAGTAGAAGGCTACCCCACAAACTAAAAGGCATTAGCCTTTGTACCTTCGTTTCTGCTGAGTTCAATGTCGGCAAACAATCCGATTTTGATGACTTGCCACAAAAGGCCCAAGACCAGATAAGGTTTCCCCTCTTTTAAGTCCTCAGCTCCTATGTTAACAACATGGCACCCAATGGCTGAAGCAGAGTTCAGAGCCAGGTTCAAATTCTCCTGAAGAGGGGGAAAAATGACAAAACACGCCAGTAAATACCGAGTGGTGATTAATGGTGACAACAACAACAACTTGATAACCACTACTAACATCTAATTTCTTCTGAAGGCCTTACAACATTTTAAAAGCATTATCTCAGTAGACTGCATAACATCTCTAAGGGGAAAAACAAAGTGGTAAGTAACAGAATGAGAAAAAAAGAATTCAGGCTAGAAGACCCAAGAATTAGCCTGTTGCTGTATTCTTTAAAAAAAAACAAACAAATGTTAAGTGGAATGCCCATTTTAGTAATGATTCTTACATTTCCCATCCTGCTTTGAGATGGAGGCAGCACACTAAGCCCCCTACTGAGAAAAAGACAGCATTATAATATTCAAAGAGGCCACCCATTGTCTTGTCATTGCCTATGCACTATAACACAACAGTCGATGTAAAGAAAGGTCATAAAAGAAAGAGGTGATAACTTTCTTGGCATGGAAAGTGAGTGGGAAGAGAACAATAACCAACATTCAAATTTCTAGAAGAGCTATAACTGGTGTTATTATGACAATATTTTACTGAGTACACATGATATGTAGATAACTTGGTTAAATATACAGACAAATTATATACTAATTTCTTATAACCATGTAGCTCATTTGTACAATGTGTAGAGGCATTAAAATGTGACAACTCAATCTATACACAGTGATCTCCAGCAGGCCATTTGAAAGCCAAAAAAAAAAAAGGCTAGAGATTACATACAGAAATGACCCATGAAGTAGGAAAAATGCCAGGTATCCACAGCATTATGATAAAATAATAATAATAGCTGGTACTTATATAGTGCTTTAAGGTTTGTAAAGAACTTTATATTGAGTATTTAAGTTGATCTTCATCTATCTATGAGGTTGGTGCTATTATTATCCCATTTTACTGATGAGGAAGTTGAGGCACAAGAGGTTAAGTGATTTGTCCAAAGTCATACAACAGAAAATATTTGAGGCAGGATTTGAACCCAGGCTTTCCTGACTTTTCCATCACTCCAGCACAGCACATGCTGTGCTGCTTTTTCTTTTTAAAAAAATTGTTAAATTTTATTTTACTTTTATTAAGATTTTCCTTCTTTCCCTCTGACCTCCCTGCCCTCTCCGGATAAGAAAACAAGAAAAACAAAACCTCTGTTACAAACAGGTATAATCAAATCAAATTCCTACATGGGTATGTAAAAAAAAATGCCTCAGTCTGCATTCTGAGACTAACACCTCTCTTTCAGTAAAAGGATAGTATGTTTCATTGTGAGTCTTCTAGAATTGTGGTTGGTCACTATATTCATCCAGATTCCTAGATCTTCCAAGACTTTATCTTTACAATATTATTATCATTGTATAAACTATTCTCCAAACTCATTTCATTCTATTATCAGTTCATACAAGTCTTTCTGAAATTTCTTTGAAACTACCACACACACACACACACACACACACACACACACACCCCATACCACATGACTACTTAAACTCAAATAAGAATCAATAAATTAATATATTGCAGATTAACTGATCAGTGATGTTCTTAACCAAATGGATTCAATTATTTTATAGAAGTAGAATGTAGAGTAGAAAGGCATTTTAATAATTCTGAATGTACTTCTGGCTTGTTAGTGTTCCAGTTAATCAAAGTAATTGAATGCTAAAAGTAGGTTATATTTATCACACTGATGCAGTCAATAATGTAGCGTGCCACAGTGAAAGCTGCCAGAACACTTCCCGTTTTCTACCCCCTCATTTCTTAGAAAGGCTTATCTTTTTCACTAAAATGGCATGTTTTTGGAATGGGCTCAAAGACAACTCATAGGGGAATTTGAAGTTAAATTAAACCTACTAAGAATTTTTTTCATAAATGAATCTCCCTCTTCCCTCCACTTAGCCCCCATTTCTTTTTTATCATAGTACAGCTATTGTTATACTAAAAGACAAAACAGAAACATTTTCCCTTAATTTCCACTTGTCTGCACAGAAATCATAGGCCCTGAATCTTGGTTTATTTCTCTTTTTGGTCCAGTTTCTGAGAAACACTGTACTAAACCAAAGTAGAGCTAATTTTATACTCTGCCACATGCTGATTCTGGTAGCTTATGACAGGTATGTGGATTGATCTTGTGGCTGCTTCACTCGTCTCTCACCTAAATCTATTCCTGTAAATCAGATGAAACAGAAAAAAAAAACAACATTTTTCCATACCTGGATGGTGAATGGGGTAAGTTTCTTTTTGTTGATTGTTCTTTCATCAATCGTATCTGGCACTGATAGGTTGATCATTTTACTAAAAGGGAAAAGACCAAAATGAAAACAATGAATGAATTGGCTCCTGACCATCAAGCCCTAACAATACTGATTTTTTTTTAATATTCCAACATCACTGTAAGCAATCAAGACGTTATACCTAGGCACCCAGGTGGCAGAGTGGATATGGTGTTAGATCTGGAGTCAGGCAGACCTGATTTCAAATCTGACCTTATGCACTTACCAGCTGTGTGATCCTGAGAAAGTTATTTCACCTCAGTTCCCTCAACTATGAAAGGGAGACAATAACAGCACCTACCTTGCAAAGTTGTTGTGAGGATGAAATGAGATAATGTTTGTTAAGTGCTAGCACAGTGCCTGGAACAGATTAGGTACTCAATAAATACTTGTTTCCTTTTTTCCTTCCTACTCTATGCTCCACATATGGGAAACCAAAGAGGGTTATTTTGATTCACGTGAACCTAGAATAGGCTTAGTATACCTGAGGGAGAGAAACTGAATACATTAACATCTTTGGACAGGGACTGAAGAAGCAAATACATTTTGTCTACACACATACATACCCCCCTGAATTGTCTCAGCACATCAGCAAATCCTGAAAAGGTGGCTAGATGGTGCAGTGGATAGGGTGCTGGGCCTGAAGTCAGGAAGACTTATCTTCAGAGTTCAAATGTGGCCTCAGACACTTACTAGCTGTGTGACCCTGGGCAAGTCACTTATCCTTGCTTGCCTCAATTACTCATCTGTCATATGAGCCAGAGAAGGAAATGGCAAACTACTCCAGTATCTTTGCCAAGAAAATCCCAAATGGGGGTTTTCTAGAGCCCCAAGAGTCAGACATGATTGAAACAACTGGACAACACGACAAATTGCTTCCTTATTGTCTCAGTCATTTCAATCAAGGACATTTCTCCACAAAGAAAGCCAATAGAGAGAACTAGTTAGTCTCATAGTAGACTATACTGCCCCCCTGGGGGAGGCTGGAACAATGAGGGGAGGGAGCAGTAGTAGTCTTGGGTGCAATTGTGGGGCATGGAATAAAAAATAAGAGGACAGTAGAAACATATGGAAAGAAGAAAAGATAAAATTTTGAAAAACTGTTTATACGTATTTCATCTGTTGTAAAGCAGAGTTAAAATCATACTGATTATATTATTTTCCAAATAAACACACAAAATGCAAGTTATAACCAATCAGAGGTCAAGTCTGATGACAGGTCTTAACAAGTAAGTGTTGGCAGGAGAGCCTGTCCTGCATTGTTGGTAAGTCTAGCATGCATCAGCAGGAATACGTGAGTAGAATGACTTGTTTACAATATGATATTGTATGGTTACATGACACAATATTGGGCTATCAAAATTTCAATGAAGGAAAAACCAAATTTACAATAAGTTATTAAATTTAAGATGGGTCATTTAAAATATTTTTTTGAAATGATGCAATTTTTTAAAAAAGGTTAAAGGATAGAAAGTAGATTTCCAGAGGGGACGCCAAGTAATTTTTTTTTTAAGGGGGAAGTAGGCCAGATAAGTTTGGGAACCTCTGATTTACAATTTCTGGCTGGGAAAAGGATACCAGCTTCACCTATGTATTGTTCAAAATAGGAGCATTAAAATTTGATAAGGGAAGTAATGGAAGGATTTGAGCACTCCCCAGCAACTACACACTGAGGAAGTAGTGTTTAGTTTCATTTAATGGAAATCCCCAGTTCTGTTTTGGGTGTCTGGTTCAAACTCAATATTCTAGGCTGAATAAATTTTTTTCAATATCCTGGGTCCTGTTTTATTTATTATTCTATTCTCTCCTATCTTATTCTGTCCTTTTCTGTTCTATCATATACAGTATATCACATGTATTATATTATATTACAACATATCCTGTCATATTATACTATGTTATGATACTAATTTCCCCTAGTAGTATCTGATTTATGCTATGTCAGGTACACACTGTATACAAAACCTACTATTTAAAGGATAAAAGGGACACGTATTTATGCTATGTCAGGTACATACTTTGTACAAAACCTACTATTTAAAGGATAAAAGAGACACGTACTAGCAAAGATAGAATGCTAGATCTGGAATAAGGAAATCTGCATTTGAATTCTTCCTCAGACTTGCTGTGTGACCATGTACAAATAAATCAGTTAATCTCTGAGTTTCAGTTTCTCATATGTAAGATGGGGATATTTATACTGCCTACCTCACCGGGTTGTTCAGAGGAAATTAAACTTGAATTGTTTTTTCCAAGAAAAGCAGGATGGTACAGTAGAAAAACACATACTGGATTCAGAGTCAGGATACCTGGGTTCAATTCCCAGCTCTGTTAAGTATTACTTGGACAAGGCACTTAATTTCTCTGTGACTCAGTTTCCCTATCTATAAAATGGGAGCAGTAATAGCTCACTATCTATTTGACGTGTTTTTTCCAAAGAAAGTAAACTGTAACTTTAAAGCCTATATATATTTGATTTGTAATTATTATTGTTATTGTTGGTAATAATAATAATAAGTAGATTTCACTGGAGCTGTTAGTGATGAAATGTTTGATAATCACAGCGGAGATAAAAAGAAGATCCCTCAGGTCTGAAAGCTTGCTCTACTTTGAAGTTATACAACCAAAAAAAATAGCGTAACTTAAAGGGGGCAAAAATTGGCATTAGCAATATTTTTCAAGGAAAAACACTGTCTGGCTGAAAGTTGTGTATTCTGCCACCATAATCTGGTACTTCTAATGTTAAAATAGTATTTCAGGCAAGAGAACATAAAATTATTTAATACCATTTTCACCGATAATAATAGCTAGTTTTTCTGTGGCAAAGTGCTTTACAAATATAGTTTCATTTTACCTTCATAACAATCCTAGGACATAAGTGCTACTATTACCCTTATTTTACACATGAAGAAATTGAAACAGAGAGAGGTTAAGTGACTTGGCCAGGGTCACATAGCTAATAATTGTCCAAAGTCAAATTTGAACTCGGGTATTCTTGACTCCAAGTAAGAATAGCAATAATTATAGCTGGTATTTATCCAGCATTTTAAGGTTTGCAAAGCACTTCTTATACCTTATCTGATCTGATCTGATCTTCAAAATAAGCAAGTGAGGTAAATATTGCTACAGGGATTATTGTTCCTATCTTATATATGCCTAGTATAGGCTACAGCAGTGGTTGGTTCTCAACCTGTGGGTTGCAACCCCTTTGCGGGTTGAACAACCCTTTCACAGGGGTCGCCTAAGACCATTCGAAAACACATATTTCCGATGGTCTTAGGAACCCAGACATTGCTCCTCTATCCGTCTCCAGGAGGGTCCACCCACATGCAGACACGCCCACATATGAGTATTAAAGGGTCATGGCATTAGGAAGGTTGAGAACCACTGGGCTAGAGACACCTGAGGGATATATCACAATGCTGACATTCCATACACCTAGGTTTAGATCAACCTCATTCTGGATAGATTTATTTCACTCATTCATTTTCACACATTTATTAAAATATTAGTGACCTGATTTGAATATTCACAGATCCTATTGGACATTTGAAGATTGTTTACAAAACATAATCTTCTGTAAAGATATAATCTACAAAAAGAGTTTCAGATATCCCCTTTTAGGTAAGCAAGAAATGTGCTTTTGATTAGATGAGGTTATTGTGAACTTTTCTATTTCCGAAAAATTATTTGCTGAGTAAAACTTGTGATAAAAATACCATTTTTACACAAAGACACATGAAACACACATGGTCACTCTCTCCCAATACACAACCCATAGTGATCTTGGCAGCTTTGCACTGTTCAGGCTTTTAGCTACAGCCCCACCAAAAAGGTCCAACCATGAAGGATTTTTAATGCCAATTTCTCTGTCTGCCTCTTGGCCTTCTCTACAAACACTCTCTACACAGTAGAGACTTCCACAGCTCCCTCAATCTCCACCAAGCATGAAGTGGAGTATGGGGGATAGAACAGTTTTAAAGGTATGACTATAGGCTCTGGTTAATGGGTTGGGCAAAAGTATACTCCCATATTTAATGACAGTATCTCAATCTATCTAACATGGTGGCAATGGCAGTGGTTGTCAGGGAGAGTCCACAAGACTGCTTTATTCTTTTTCCTCTTCAATCTGAATTTCCACACTAACTACAGAGAGGCTCCATCCATTATCTCTGAAGAACAGAGACCTAATTAGAACTTGACTATACAGGTAAGCCCTGGGGAACCTAGACTACTGCAAGGATGGTCCTGTAATGGCAGTAATAGCAACTCTAGGACAGAACGCTGTGTATCAGCATGTCAGGCAAATGGTCAGTTGTGCGCTGGGATAAATTGCCCATGCTCTGGTGATTAGTGCTTTCTCTCAAGTAGCTTTACAAAATTTTTCCTCTGAATTCACATAGGGGTCATGTGCCCATGAATGTATAAAACAAAAATCCTGTTTTAGCCACGAGGTTGAGTTTCTTAACTCTGATGACAGGTCACATTCAAGATTAAGGGATGCAGGGACAGCTAAGCGGCACAGTGAATACAGCACCGGCCCTGAAGTCAGGAGGACCTGAGTTCAAATCCAGCCTCGACATCTGACACTTAACTAGTTGTGTGACCTTGGGCAAGTCACTTAACCCCAATTGCCTTGCCTTCCCCTCTCAAAAAAAAAGATTAAGGGATGCAGTGTGCAAATGACTCTTCTCAATTATAATTTCCCATTACTATTGTACCAATATCAGATAACGTTTAGATGACCCAAAATAGCATATTGTCTACAAATGATTGGTATTTAGGCCACAGAATCTATCATGTCTTTTTTTTTTCCACAATGAATTTACCTTCCTAATTATATTTGGATTAGGCTTTTATTAAAATTAGTTTAGACCCCCTGAGCTATCAACAAATGACCAGGGAAAAAGAATCAGCAGAGTGCACTGCTCTCAGGAAACTGCCGTGCATGGGGTTAAACAGTGCCAAGTTTATTCCATAAACTAAAAAACACCATATACTTATACATTCACATATATGTTACACGTACATGTATGTGCACACATGCATGTATGTGCATGTATATAATTATATAGACACTTTTAGAAACCACTGAGGAAGTATTATTTACCATAGGACGATGCCATCTCCAACAGCAGTAAAGAGGTCATCTGTGTTTGGATCCATAGGGAGGACATGCTTACAGTCTGGATCATTTTCCAGGGCTTTGTTTATCCAGTTAACAAAGGCATATTTTTCTTCCTCTGCAAGTGAATGGTTACATTTATCCATTTGTAAAACCATACTCCAATATAAATGACAAAGTTCACTCTGGTCTCAGAATGTCAGACCTGGAACAAACTTTGTAAGTTCATCTAGTCCATCCCCTTGCTACCTTCCAAAACCTTTAGTGCCTTTTCTAAACAGCCATAGTGTCTAAGTTTACCCAAGGTCACAAAACACTCCGAAAATAGACCTGAAGTCAGACTGAGATATTCAATAAGAACATTTAGCGGGAGGAAATAAATATTGCTTCTGGCACAGGAGAAGGAATATGGTCTAATGCTTATAGGATGAGCCTTAGGGGCTCTGCTTCTAGTCTTCTTGAGTGTCGTGTGGTTATGGGTAAGCCACTCAAATTCTCTGTGCTTCTTTCTAATCATTCCCAAAACAGGTTAATTCATGGGGAATTTTAGGTAAAATGGATATTAATGATGCAATCTTTCTTTTCTGTTAGTAGGCATTATGAAATTACCTGAATAGGAATGCTGTGTCCCAACACTGGATTGTTCTGACATACCACCAATTGCACAAATACCTTCTTTCTTATTAATGGCTTTTCTGAAGGTCTTGGCAACTTCTGTGCTTTTTAACCCATGAAACACCTGTGAAAACAGTATGCCTTTACAGAAGTTCAAGGCTTAACCAGGAAACTTTGGAAAAAGAAGAAAATATTGCAATAGCATGAGAACCACATTTGTTCTAGCCACTCACTAAAAACCCTCCACTCATGCTGGTATGAAGTGACCCTGGGTCTTGAAGGCACTACCAAGTGTAGCAGAACCTTGTAGGTCCTATCAAGTTGGATATGTTCAACTATGAACCCAGTGAAAGACTCCATCATTGAAAGATCACTAGCCAAATGCAGAAAGGCTAATCACCAGAGGGTCAAGTACTAAACTTCTGAATTTTTTTTTAATCATAAAAAGTCACGAAGACTGACTACTAAGGAGTAGAACAGCAGTTCTCAACCTGTGGGTTGCGACCCCTTTGGGGGTTGAACGACCCTTTCACAGGGGTCCCCTAAGACCATCGGAAAACACATATTTCCAATGGTCTTAGGAACTGAGACACCGCTCCTCTATCCGTCTCCAGGTGGGTCCACCCACATGCAGATATGCCCCCATACAAGTATTAAAGGGTCGCGGCATTAGGAAGGTTGAGAACCACTGGTGTAGAGGAACGTCTTGATCAAGGAAGCACTGCACTAATGAACTCATAGACCCTTAAGATATCAGAGTATTAAAAGTTCTATTTTGAAAATGTCATTCCACATCTTTTATTTTAATACTCACTGAGATAAACTCATCAAAGCTGATCCGACCATCATGGTTTAGATCTCCAGTTGCCATCAGGTTCTCAGTGATTTCCCTTATTCTGTACCCAGGCAAGGGCAAGCAAGCTGCCTTGAACAAGTCATTCAGTTCATTGCAGCTGATGTACCCATTGCCATCTGTATCTGTAAATAATAAATAACAAATGTATTAGTAGCTGTAGTGGTAGCCCATTATCACTACCAAGTACTTCACATACACCTCACCAAGCCTCACAATGATCCTATGAAAGTTGATTAGGCAGTTATTAAGTTTCCTCCATTGACATGCCCAAAATTATACAGATAAAAAGTGGTAAAGATGGCATCAACCCCAGGCATCCTGATTCCAAATTTGGAGCTCCTTCCACTATACCATGTTGTCTCACTTCATGCTGCCTTCCCAATGTTCAATGGCCATTAAACCAAGAACGCTGGGTGTGTCAGATAGGACGTGTGGGAAGTGAGGAATAGCAGGGTAATGGAGCAATGACTCCAGCATCTGGAGCTGCCACCATAAGAAGGCCTGAAGCTCAACAAAACACTTCAGCTATCACTCAAAATGTATATCATATTGTCACTCAGAAGCTACACTTTTGGGAGATGACGGAACAATAGGTTCTTGCTCCATGGTGAGGAAGCTGAAACTCTAAGAGTCAGAGGTGGGAATTCTGGCAGAAGAGATCTAGAACTAAGAAGAAAATAGTCAACCAAAGGGATTAAAAAAAAAGTGGAATGGGATACAAAATGATTGTTATTTGGTAGAAGACAGAAATGGGGAAAAGAGAATGGATGTCAATATAGAAAGCCAGGAGAAACAACAACAAGGACTGAAAGAACCAAGGCTTGGGAGATTTCCCACATTGGAAATGGATAGAGGGAAGAGAAAGGATGTTAGGTGAGGCAGAGGGAGACAGATTTTAAATGTAATCTCTTCTTAGGAACTGGCACCTTTAGCCCCTTCTAACTATTCCCACTGCTTTTCTCTTCTGAGCTCTTCTGCTGTGCCTATATTTCATCATTTTGATGAAGCTGTGCTTAGGTAACTGAGTAAAGAGAATTATTAAGCAATATTAGACCCCCAAGATGTCTTCCATACCAATGCCACTCACCAACTTTGGAGAAAGCTTCTCTGAGGTCTGCCATTTCTTCATCAGATACTGAACTTCTGGCCATTTTGACTGCTTTGAGTAATCAATCTACAAAAGTAAACAAAAAACCATATATGTAATACATATGCACATTTATATATACATATATATATGTGACATTGTAAGATATAAAAATATACCATATATGTGTCAAGGGATATATCTGATAACTTACAAAGCATCATGTTCCACCCTTAACTTCACACAGGAACCTTTCAGTTTTTCTAAGGCGATTGGCTCAACAATGGCAACCCTCATCACATGCCTAGGATAAGAGCTTAATTGCTACTTCCCTTGCCCAACCTATTAAGCCTAACTTCAGGGAGGAGAAACAGAATGAAATAAAAGGTAAGGATATTATTTCTGGCATCTGTTCTATCTACAAATTATACTCTCATTTTCACCCTGTAGTATCACAATTGATTCTAAATGTCATCAGTGACAATACCAGAAAGGGAACAGTGAAAGTGTTGCCACATATAGGCAGCAATTTTATCATTTTATAATATAAAAAGAAAAGAAAAGAAAGAAATGTTGTTATAATCTCAGAATTTCCATATCCAGACTTAAGTTTGCTTATTTAAAAAAAAATTATTTTAGATGCTTAACATAGGATTGTTATCTATAAACTATTTAGATTTTGCTTCATTACCATGTGTGTCCATGTGTTACATTTTGGACACACTGTTCTGTTTTCTGAAGTCAATTAAATTAAAACTGTGAGCTCACAATGTATACTTACTCACCTGTAACCTATTTATTTTGATATACCCCAAATATATCACTCAGATTTGAACATGTGATCAGTAATCTCTATATGTTTTCCTTTTAAATGTAATGATTCTATAACTTCAAAAATTTTGAAACTTGTTCTGTAAGACACACATTAATTTAGCAAATAGTTATTAAGCAACTTCTGTAAGGCACAAAAGGATACAAAGAACAAAATACAGTTCTTCCCCAAGAATGTATTATAATAAAGGATGTAAGACATGTAAACAATACATTTGATAAAAGATAATGTGTGAAATGTGGATTCTTGTTAGGTTTGTGTCTGATTAGCATTTTTCTTTGAGGCTTTGTTTTTAGTTGTTTTCATATTATCTTCTTCTGAGTTTATATCTTGGTCTTCTGTAGTAGTGGTTTATGGTCAAGTTCTTTTATTTGTTCTTTGCTCATTTTTCCAGCCTATTTCTTGACTTTGAACTTTATATTAAAGTAGCATTCTGCTCACCTGGGGCAAGGGAGGCACTGTCCCAAGCTTCATACTTTTTCATTCTGCTGTTTTTAAAGCTAGTTCTGGAGGTCTGTAAGTTTTTGGTACTTCCAAGATGGTGTTATCCTAGGAGAGGTTTGCACCCTGGTCTTTACCTAGAAAGGGCCCCTGCAGCCACAAACGCCAGCACTCCTCTTGTCCTTGGAACTGTAACCAGGTTCTTCATTCCCCTGCCACTGTAAACACTAGTGCTGCTCTGGGCCCTGGAACTCCAACTAGGGTTCCTTCTCCCTTGTGACTGACCACCAGCACTCCTCTCTGCCCTGCAACTGTGACCCAGAACTACATATGGGTAATAGAGTTACCAATCAACACCAGCTGCACCCAGTGCCAGCAAAGACTGACTAGGTATCTGACCCTCATATGGTCTCTGGGCTGAGAGCTCCTGAAGCTGCTACTACTGCTGTGGCTGCTGTTGTTGCCTCTGTGTGTGAGTGCTCCAGATAGGCCTCCTCAGTGTCTCAGACCTTTTCTATCAACTTCCTCAGTTTTCTTAGGCTGGAAAAATGTCTCACCCTGACCTTTTGTTGGCTTTGCTGCTCCAAAATTTGATTTGAGGTGTCAAAGTTGTGTGGAGGGGAATGTTGTGAGAGTTCAGGTGGGTTACCTCCTTAAATCCACCATTTTTTCTCTGCCTTTGTGCATAATTTCTCCAGATTTTCCCATTTTTTATTAAGGGTCATATCATTCTTCTAATCATATAAGTTTAAAATCTCAGTCGTCCTTAACTCTTACCTCTCTCTCATCCATAATATCCAAGGAATTGCCAAATATTATTGATTTGAACGCCATCCTATCTCTGGTATCCATTCCTTTCTGTCCACTGGAATAACCACTACCTTATCATCACTGGGTTACTATAATAGGCAGCTAATTAGTCTCCCTAATTCCCAATCTTTTCCCTCTCCAATCCATTCTTCATCCATGCAAAAACCAATCTCCAAAAATGACAGGTCTTATGTCACTCCCCTATTTAAAAATTTTTAGGGGTTCTACAAACTCCTCAAGCTGGCATTTAAAGCCTTCTACAATCTGTATTCTGCTTACTTTTTCAGACTTATTTCATATCACTCCCCTTGACATTCAACAGTCTAGTCAAACAAGCTTATTAGCTGTTCTGCAAGCATAGATAGCATTTTCCATTTCCACCACTTTACATGTATTATGCCCAGGATGGAATTCCTTCTCTTCTCACCTCCAAACTCACTTTCTTCAAGACTTAGTTCAACAAGATCAAATCTGGTAATGAGAAAGAATTTGAACTTAAGAAACCCATCATTTCAGGGACATAAAGGAAAGGGAAATGAGTAGAAATCAGTTTAAGGGAGGTATAAGTAATTTAATGCAAGTCTAGGTTAAGAATATTATTCCACTTTGATGGGACCCAAACAAAAACATATTGTCTTGGGAAAGTAGCTTCTAACCAGCAGGATGAGAAATGAATCACAGAAAATCATAATTGGCAGGGGCTATGGAGATCATTTAGTTCAATACCACCCCACTCTACTTCATTTTACAGAAAAGGAAACTGAGGCCAAGGAAGGAGAGGCTTGCATAGGTTTCAAGTCTCAAGGAAATGCTAGACTAGTGTTTATAAATGGACCTACTGCTGAGGGAAGCAGGGTAAGAATTGGATTTACCATTAAATGAGCCATTAGACTTCATAAAAGAGAAAGGCATCTCTCATCTAAGTCAACTGAATGTGCAAATGACATAGTTTTTCAAAAGCAGAGAAGCAGGAAGTGGAAGTAATTAGACTGAATATCTTTAGCTGAGGTCATCTCTAAGAAATGCATCAGTAGAGCTAGCAGCAAACATTAGGCACTATACATAGCATTATCATTGTGCTTACCTGGAAATGTGGGTTCTATGAAATTCACCCTCATTTAAAGGTACAGGAAATGACAATGTCATTAAGACCAAAAAGATTAGCCCATGAGGTTGCCAGTGTATGCACTGCTGGCACAGCAGGTTAGTAACAAATTATGGAAAGAAATTCAGAAGAAAAGCAAAGAGGGTCCAAGGTATTACTGAAGGAGGAGCTGATGAGACAGGTTCCCTTTAAATCAATGTAGTATCTTCGGCAGTACTTGTTCCTGCACTGTCTCTCCACTTTCATGAAAGAAACTTCTAACCATGTTCTAACCAGAAACCATTTTTAAGATCTGCAGCAAATTAGTGGGGAAGTCTGGAATCAAACATCTGAAACCCTAACCACAGGGTAAATTCTAAGGGAAAAATCTCAAATCACTTCTCTAAGTCAGGTTTGAGTGTACTTGTGCGCAGATTTCATTTTATTAAGTTGATAACTGTGATATTCTAAGACATTTAGCCACAGAGTATGCATACCAACTTTTAAAAATTACAGTTTTAAAAAGTATTTAGAAATATTGGTAACACAAAAGTACAAAAGAGCAGTAAAGTTTATCCATCTATTTCATAGCTCCAGGAGTATATAATTCCATGACTCAAGTTAGCCTAAATTAATAGGTTTTAAGGTTAAAGATCAACAAATTTGGGATCAATAGGGAAAGAAAAGTTATAAGAAACAGTGCTTACAAGAAAGATACCTGATGTTTCCAATTCCCTAAAGTCTGAAATTGCTCATTGTTTTAAGGAGTTCTTAACTGTTATGAAAAAGAGGAAGAGAAATGTCATGAGATAATTATAAAAACATAAACTTTATTTTCTATAAGTATCTTGTATAATACAAATAGTTTAGGGTAGAAAATATTAGAGGTTGTCACCTTTCAGAGAACAGAATGTGAAAATGAAAATGATCAAGGAATTAAAGATGAAAAAATAAAAATATTTCTGAAATAAGTTACTTGAATTGATGTCGAGGTTGTGTATTTTGGTGACCAATCCTTCATTTTGTGTTGCTTGAATGTCATTAGCTGGTCAATTATCAGGTAGGCACACTTCTCCCACAATGTGGCTCAGAGGTCAAAGGAGTACTCTGCACAAAGTTCTTACATAAATTCAGTGGGAATTCAGGTGGAAATTACTCAACTTCATTTTAAAAACATGTAATATATAATAATATTAATATGCCTAGAGTAATGAAAGAGACTGCAAGAAAATTCAATATTACAAAAGATATTATTTTAGTGGTCAAGTTAAGTCAATGAATATTTATTAAGTACCTACTATGTGCCAGGCACTATGCTAAAAATTAAGGATACAAAGAAAGACAAAATGATTTAAAGAAAAAAAGAACAGTTCCTGCTCTCAAGGAGCTCACAGTCTAATGGGAGAGACAGTATGTAAACAACTATGTAAATTTCACCACACTCGATCTTTAGATACAAAAATCCTTACATAAAATGCTTGCAAACTTTAAAGCCCTACAGAAAGATAATTTATGTGCATTCTCATACTGTTTTGATATGCTGGTTATTTTAATTAAACTTTTTTGGTTACTTTTTTTCTCCCTTTTATTTTCTGTTAAGGGATAACTCTCAAGAGTGGATGAAGGGAGGGATACATTGGAGAATGTAAGTGATACAAAAACAAAATCTGTCAATAAAATTAATTTTAAAAATAAATATCCACCTAGAGGATGAGTCCAGAGAGATTGGGAAGATACTGAGTATCAGAGGAGATGGGTGAACATGCCCCATTCAATTCCGGCTGAGCACTCCCTCCCCAAAGCGTTGCCTAGCATCAAACAGGGATCAGTATAGCCTTGGGACTCACCCATTGTAGGTCCTAATGTGTCCCAGACTCACTGGGATAAGGCATGTACACAGGAAACAAGAGCAACGGTAAGTGGGCCAACACACCTCTGTTCCATTTAGAATGGAAAAAAAAAATCACCAGTACAGTGTGGGATCTGATAGCCTCCTCTGTTACCATACACTTGTTTGGGAAATACCAATCTAGTCCACTCCCTGCTTCCAGGCACTCAAACTGTCCCAGAAAGAGAGCTCTCTACCATTTTATTAAAATTTTCTAAATAAGGAAATGTTACATCCTCCCTTGGTAATATATCCCTGTGTATCACATCTCTAGCGTGTAACCTAAATTCTTTCTAAGGCAACTAAGACTTATCGTCTCTTCTGCTTTTCTGAGTGGAACAGGAGAATCTGTTCTCTATAATTCAAACAAAAATCTATCACATACCTGAATATCGTCACTGTTTCCCCTCTTTTCTTGGTTAAATAAATTCAGTTTCTTTAGCCTCTTTTCATTTTCTATTTCTCTATTTTATTCTATTAAAAAAAATGCCTAGCTTAACTCAGTCATGTCTTTACCTCCAGGAGTGGAGCATACCTGAATCTCTGGACTTTCTCTAGAATGTCAAAGAAACCCCTTCACCTGGAAGGCTGCTTCACCCCTGGACTTCTTCCTCTGCAAGTACACTGCTCCTGAAGCCCCTTCCCCTGATTGGCTGATGCCTCCTAGAACCTCCATTTTAAGGAAACCATCCAGATCTGCCATTTATTATTTCCTCTTCTGGCTTTGTCTATGATGTGTCAGTATTAGTTCCTTTCCTCCTTTTCCCACCCGTCAGCTTCCTTTCATATCTTTTCTTCCCCCATTAAATTGTAAGTTCCTTGAGGGACATGACTCTCTTTTTCATACTTACATGCCTAGAACTTAGCACAGTGCACGGCCCATAGTAAGTTCTTCATAAATGCCTGTTGACTTGACCATTCTATACTTTTCATCAAGTACTTTTAAGGACAATTGTTAATCAATAAACTTTAAAACTAAACTATGTTTTCTAAAAAAAAGGAATGAAAACTTGATAATGAAATAACTACCTCATAGTTCCTCCATATTCCAGGGATGCACACGGGCAGAATGCACACCGCAAGTATTTAACTATGTGATGGGGTGGACTGGGGTGGAGGAGAGGGGATGGATTCACTGAAGCAGGCACAGATAAATCAAGTAGCTGTGCAAAATCTAGGATTCATATCTGGGGGCAAAAATATAGACTTTCTATGCTCATCCTTGCTGAATTATGAGTAATAGGGCCCCACAGCCTCTGATTTCTACCAATAACAACTTTGAAAAGCTCATTGAAATCCTGGGGCAACCTTGGAATTCTCTTAACTCTTGTTAAATTGAAGTTAAACCTTAACACTTCTCTATTTTATGAAGTTCAGTTCTATGACAAACATATTAAGGCACTGTGGGGAAAGGGTGCCAAAGATAATAACTAATAATAATAACTAACATTTATACAGTGCCTACTATGTGCCAGGCACTGTGCTAAGCCCTTTGCAAATAGAATCTCAATTGATCCTCACAACAACCCTGGAAGGTAGGTGCTGTTATTCACAATTATTGTCTGAGGCTAAATTTGAACTCAGATCTTCCTGACTCCAGGCACGTTGTGTGCAGGGAGGAGAGCCAACAGGAGTGCCAAGAAACAGCTATGACTTGAATATAAATGGATATAATACAAGGCAGTGTATAATACAGATAAGGGAGTTATCCAAATAAAGTATTCAAAAGAAGTTTGAAGAGGAGAGATCAGAGAAGGCTTCATGGAAGAAGTGGCAATTCATCTCCATTCCCTTCCCAGGGACCTCTTCATCTGGCAAGATCACATCGACCTTGGAACTCACAGGTCATCAGTACTCTCTGCTTCTGAAGCTCCTCTAATTGGAGGGCTGAGAGGAGAGTTTCTCACAGAACCTTCATTTAAGGAGAACTCTCAGGCTAGCCATCCTCTGATTCTCAGCTTCCTTTCGTGTGTGGTTGTCTCTCGTTAGATTGTAAACTCCTTGAAGGCAAGGACAATCTTGCTTTTTTTATATTTGTCCCTCAAACGCTGAGCACAATATCTGGCACTTAGTAGGTGCTTAATAAATGTTTACTGACTGACTGAACTTAACTTGGACTTGAACAAAGAGAAACAAGGCTTTCAACAGATAGAAATGAGGAATCAGTCCATGCCAAGTATGGAACAGGGTCTGTACCGAGCAGATAAGGGTAGGATAGCTGATATAGGGGAACAGCTAATCAAGAGAGGGTAGAGGAGGAGTAGCAAATGAAGTTAGAAAGGTCACTGGATTGCAGAGGGGTTAAATGCCAGCCTAGTTAACACCTCAAGCTCCCTCTTACAATCTATCCTTTTGCCAAAATATAAATGATTTTTCATCTTCACCCTCACTCCTGACCCCACAGAAGAAGGGTAAAAACACCTGTAACAGGAAGACCAGTTTATGAGGAATGAAACAATTACAGCAACTAATTGCTTTGGTGACTTGGTCTAAGAAGGATGGTGCAAATGCCCTTACATAAGTGTGTACTGCAAGCAAACCCCAGGATTGCTTACCCTTACCTTTGGCAGTCTGATGATCTAAGTGAAGTCGGAAGAAGCAGCGACTGATGCCTTTTAGATGTTATCACAAGATATGTGCCCTTCAGGGCTCAGAACAGTGACGTCAACCCAAAGGGTTGTACTGGGGGAGCTGAGCCCGACTGTGGAAACGGGGAGGGGGCCGTGGAGGGCGAGGGAGACTAAAAATAGTGTGAGTCTGCAGAGCGTACAGGATAAGCTAGACCACACGGCAGCCTTTTATGGGGGCTGCCTCCAGGAAACTGCTCCATGCAGAGGGGAGACTGATACTTGCTTCTGCACAGCTAGCATAGCTCTTGCATGGCTCACACTGCCTGCCTATTCCTAGCTACAGCACTTTGAAGCTTAGTCTCAAGCTCTAACGACACTTCCCTGAGGACTGTCTTCCTCCACGCCCCTCATCAAATTGACAAGCATTTATTAAGAACCTACTATGTGCTAGGCACTGTGCTACATTGCCCACTATCTTTGATACAAATGCTGTGTGAGAAAGTGTGAGAAAAAAGGGATTCTCATTCTTAGAGGCACAGATTTAGAGCTGCAAGAAAGCTTAAGAGTTCATTCAGTCTACTTCTCCCATTTTACAGATGAGGAAACCAGAGCCCAAGAAATATAGTGAGTTGCCTAAAGTCATACAAGTAATGAGAGGCAGGGTTAGTTTTCGAACTCAAGAACTCCAAATCCATTAGTCTTTCCACTGAGAGATTTTTTTCTTCTCGGCACAGGAAAACCCCTTGCAATTACTTCTGTCAGCCCCCTGCTTGAGAAAGGCAAGATAATGCTCTGGGCTCCTCGGTTTGGGGAGGACAGCCGGGAGGTTCTAAAGGCCAGAACCAGCAGACCAAGGAGAGAAGGCATCCACAGCAACAGGAGCTAAAGAGCAGCTCTTCCTTTCCAAGCCTTGAATAACACCTGTATTGAGCCTTCACCAACCACAGCTCCCTATCCCTCCACTGGCATGATGGAAAAGATCATAAAGAGAGATGAAAATCAGCTGAGCAGGTAGGCAGCTCTGCAACCTTCTAATCATCCTAGACCCCTCACTTTCCTTCATCCCAGATAAGATTCTCAAATCTCATCAACCCTATGGCCACATTTTCCCATTGGTTTCCTTTCTACTTAAAAAGCTTTACCTTAGTTCAAGCCTTCATCATCTCTACCCTGCTTCAAGTCTCTCCCCTCCCCTTCCCTCTTTCACAGATTCAAAATTTTTCATTTAATTTCATATAAAAATTGTCTCCTACTTGTCAAAGTGAATTTCTTAAAGTACAGATCAGAGCAGAAGCTCCATATAATTTTTATCTTTTCATCTTTATCGAAGTCTTCTTTATCATAACAGGGTGGAGAAACACATAGCTAGAAAGCAGCTCATTTGAAAAAGGCCTTGAGGTTCTAGTGGACCACAAACTCAGTTAAGAGCCAGCAGTGTGGTGAGGCAGTCTAGGCACTAGGTGGCGTAGTGGACAAAGAGTTGGATTTGAAATCAAGAAGCCCTGAATTCAAATTTGACCTCAGATACTGATCCTGGGCAAGTATCATAACTCCCTGTTTGCCTTAATTTTACTTATTTGTAAAATGGGGATAATAATAGCACCTCCTGCCCAGGGTCATTGTGAGGATGAGATATTTGTAAGGTGCCTTGCAAATTTTAAAGTGCCACATAAATGTTAATTTATTGTTATTGGTAGTAGTCTACATCATCATCATCAACATCAAAAAAGCACTTTAATCTTAAGCTTCACTAATAAAACTCTAATATCCAAAGCAGGGGTTCTTAGCCCTTTTATGTGTGTGTCAGATCCTTTTGGCAATATGGTGCAGCCTATGGAAACCTTGAAGAATTTCGTTTTAATTCATAATTAAAGGAAAGGCTAAATTTCAGTTAAAAGTTAGGAAAAATGGAGACGTAATCTTTTTCTCATCCAAATTCATGGACCCCCTAAAAGTTAATGATAGACCTATATACCCTAGGTCAAGAATCTCTGGTTCAAAGGGAGAGAGGTGAAGGGCCTGCTATAAAATGCCATGGTCAGAATACATCTGTAGTACTAAGGCCAGGTCTAGGCAAAATATCTTAGAAGGGACATTGACAAGCTAGAGAAATGTCTAGTCGAGGATGACCAGCATAGTGAGGAGGCTGAAAATAAGAGAAGACTGGATGAAAGAACTGGGGATGTCCAGCTTTGAAAAGAGAAGGTTGGAGATCAGATAGCAAAGGAAGAGGTTGAAGTTACACATGATAAAAGTCTTCAAATATCTGAAGTTATTGGATTCAAGAGGACATCGACTTATTTTACTTGGTCCTGTAAAACTAGGGAGGAGTTACAGTGGACTTTGAGTCAACATAAGGAAAACTTCCTAATAATTAAGAGTTACCCACAAATGGAACAGGAAACAAGTTTCCATTCACTGAAGGTTTTCAAACAAAGATGGGATAACCCCTTGTTAGAGATGTTATAGATAGGACTTGGGATCACGAATGGATTCAAATCCAATCTCAGATGTTTACTAGCTGTGTGATGTGGAGCAAGTCACAACCTCTCTGGGCCTCAGTTTGCTCACCTGTAAAATGAGAGGGTTGGACTCAGTGGCCCTTAAGGTCCCTGATAGCTCTAAATTTTTTGATATTATATAGATTCATAATTTGGTTAGAGATATGAGATCCTCTCTAATTCTATATAGAATTAGAAAAATGACATCCATTCCTATTGGATTTTGCATCAGAGAGAATAGTTTTAGAGAGGCTTATTTCCATCTTTTCTTTAGGAGTTAGCGTGTTTTTCATTATATCCATCATATTTTTTTAAGTTCATAATTTTTCAAGTAACAAATTTTTTTTTAATTAATCTGATTCTCCTACATAAAAATCATTAATATATGTCTACATAGTCCAACAAAACAAATTCCCATATTAACCATGGGCAAAAATTTACGCCTTTTTCTGCATTTTAAGTTCATTATCTCTGTCAGGAAAGGAGGGGAATGTTTCATCTTCATTCAGTTGGACTCATTTATCATTATAGTGAGAAGCATTCTAAAGTCTTTTAAAGCTGTTTTTTCTCTATAATGTTGCTATCATTTTGCAAATTCTTTTCCTGGTTTTGCTCATTTCACTCTTCATCAGTTCAAAAAGGTCTTCCCAGTATCTTCTAAAATTGTCCATTTCATCATTTGTTCAGGCACAACAATATTCCATTACATTTATATACCCCAATTTGCGGAGCCATTTCCCAATAGAAGAACCTCTAAGTTTCTTATTTGGGGCAACCTTAAAAAGAGTTAATATATTTTTGTACATATAGATCCCTCTCCTCTTTAATTTCTTTAAGGTATACTCCTAACAGCGGTTTAGCTGGGTCAAAGGGTATGTACAATTTGTTAATTTTATGGGCACAGTCCCAAATTACTTTTTAGAGCATCGGGACCGATTCCCAACTCCATCAACAATGTGCTGTGTATCTTTTTCCCACAGCCCTTCTATCATTTGTCATTTTCTTCTTTTGTCATCTTTGCTAGTGTGATAAGTGTGTAGTGGAAGCCCAAAGTTACTTTAACTTATATTTATAATTTTATTTATAATATACCTAATTATTAAGATCTAAAGCATTTTTAAATGATTGCTGATAATTCAGATTTCTTCTTTGAAAAATGCCTATTCATATCCTTAAGCCATCTATCTTTTGGGGAACTTATTTTTATAAATTTGACTCAATTATATATCTTAAAAATGAGACCTTTATAGAAAATTTTTTATAATTTATTTTATTTACTTTTAGTTTACAAGATTCAGTTCCACAATCCCTTGAGTTTCAAATTTTCTCCCCTCCCCGCCCCCATGGTGGCGTGTAATCTTGTATAGGATCTGCAAATACTTTCACATTGTACAATAGTTTGGTTACATAGAAGGGCTGTAACCAATGAGTAATCATATAGAAAAATTTTTACAAAGATTCCCCCTCTTATCTCTTTCCTTTCTCCCCATATACTATTTCAATATCCTTAAAATACCCCTCATCATATATCTTGGGGATCTTGACTCAAAGTCCACTGTAACTCCTCCCTAGTTTTATAGGACCAAGTAAAATAAATAGATGTCCTCCTGAATCCAACAACTTCGGATATTTGAAGACTTTTATCATGTGTAACTTGGGGTTCTCATTCCTTTCATATATTTCTATCTTTGCATGTAATTGGAAAAAATAAAAATCCATTTACAAAAAAAAAACTATGCTGACAATATGGGCCAATTCTGGGAGAAGTACTATCATTGTGACTCATGAATAATTCACTGACTCAAACAGGAACTGCCGGACAGTCAAACCTAGGCACTCAGGGGGGAAATCTTGCATTTTATGGTTCCCTGGACTAGTTACACCCTAGTTTCAGCTTTGCTTTTCCCCCACTATAAATCTTTCTGTCCTTGTTTTATATCCCTTCTTCAGAGCTGTTGAACGTCTAATTTCTAAGAGAACTCTAAAGGCTAGTAGCAGCAATTAGGACCCAACCACTTCCCTGTTTTTTGACCTATTTTCTGTGGAATGGTTATGGGAACCTGGCATAATCTACCCTGAGCCCCATATGTGGAAAGTACCTTGCAACAGCTAAGGAAATGAAGCCAGACCTTGTAAGGGTGTAGAAATTCTGAGGGGAAGAACACTAAGCTGGTAGTGAGGTCATCAATCGTATCTAGCAACCTCAAAAGATAAGTAAATAAAAAATCCAAGATGCTAGATTTATAAAACAGGACTACTTCATAGAGTAAGGTTCGAACGAGATAATATATCCAAATTGCTTTGCAAATTTAAAAGCAACATATAAATGCTGGCAATCATTAGCTAATACTCTTACTGCCCAGAAACATGGGGTACTGGTTCTATTGGGCCTCTCAGGTGTTACTACTACTCTCTCCTCCTACCTGGTAATTTCCTGCATATTTGCCACATCTGAAGTTTGAATTTGAAAGATATCCAACAAATGAACAATATTTTTACATGTAGATAATCACTATAATTTTAAATTTAATTTGTTCATTTATTTGACCTCATTATTAACAGGATTCGATACACTGATGTTTTAATACACTCATATCTCAAGAATCAAAATGAGAGTCTACACTTGGAAGCTGTGGGATTTGGGTCAATTTGATGTGTTTCACTTTTGACTTTTAGCCCCTGTATCACATTCCTTCCTTCAGAGCTGTTAGAGACATGACTCATGGAGTCATAGCATGGTTGGCTGATGTTAACTGTCAATTGGTTGTATTACTGAATTAAGGTGACAAAGTTTCAAGTAACCTAATGTTTATATAACTTTCTCTTAAAAGATTCCACACCAAGAAATTCTCAGGCAATTTTTTCGGGACTGCATTATAAAACTCGTACGTCCCTATAGTAATCTTGGAATCCCTTGGAAAGTCAGACCAGTAAAGATTAGAGACCGCATTTGAATAAATGTTGATGAGCATTCTAGGTTGAAAGGATTGTTCAGATGCTGTTAAAAAGCATTTAGTCCACGGGGCTACTGTGCCTTTCAAAGGCAAACTCAACAGGGCAGGATCTTACCTATTGTAATTTGTAATATAAACTAGGTTACAGTCACAAAACCAAACATTATACAAGAACAATTCAATTAAATATATGTTTATTTAGTGCTTTTTGTAAGTGGAATATGTGCTAGGCGTTGAGAGCAATGCTAATGTTTAGAAAAGGCATCTCCCTGGACCTCATCGAGCCTACAGTCTAGTGGGGGATATTACACATATACACAAACTATATATAATACATAATTGGATGTGAAGTACACAGTAATCCTCTCCTCCCTCAGCTCAAAACCCACTAGACCAGTGGTTCTCAACCTTCCTAATGCCACGACCCTTTAATACTTGTATGTGGGTGTATCTGCCTGTGGGCGGACCCATCTGGAGATGGATAGAGGAGCAGTATCTCGGTTCCTAAGACCATTGGAAATATGTGTTTTCTGATGGTCTTAGGCGACCCCTGTGACCCCTGGGAAAGGGTCGTTTGACTCCCAAAGGGGTTGCAACCCACAGGTTGAGAACCGCTGCACGAGAGGATTTTAAGCAAAGAGGTGATATGACCATCTGAATGGATATGATGGAGAGCCTAGTAGCTATGAAGAGAGATAGGAGCAAGGACAGAGTGGAGGTGGGAAGAAATGCTAGAAAGTTGTAACAGTAGATCAGGTGGAGTAGCAATGCCAGTCTACCCTGGGGTATATGATTTTTTTGTTTGTTTGTTGTTTGTTTGTTTTAGAGCATGTGTTCCTTTTTAGTGTGAGAACAGAGAGGCGAGGACAGAATGAAGAAGACTTGGTCACTGGTAAGATGATGATGACATGAGAGCCATAGGAGAAGGAAGAGCCAGAGACAAGATTTTGAAGTGGCCAACAAGATAAAAAGTAAGGTCATTGACAGAAATGGTGAAGTAGGAAGGAGGAGCAAATCTTAGAGTCAAGATGATACACTAGGAAACGAAAGAAACTCTAACCAAATAAAAAGCTTAAGTAATAGTTACATTAAATATTTATTGAAGCAAGTGATTCTGGATTGATAAGGAATGTAAAGAAAGGCTGTCACATCATTTCCGAGATATTTTGATAGTCTTTACAGAAGGAGTGATAACAAGAGAAGAACAGAAGTCTGAAGATACTCTAATGACAAAGACATGATAGTCCACTGGGAGATGGGGAAAGTTAAAGTGGGATTTTCCAAAATATTTAGTAGGTACTGTCATCAGCAGTGAAATCTTGCCATGCTTTTTTAAAGAAAAGAGAGTTGTTTAACTATGCAAACTTGTTTCCCATCTGCATTCTGCTTAAACTAATTTTGCATGCCCTATGTAACATAGCTTTTTCCATTAGGAAAAGCATCCTTTGTTCATCTTCTTACTACCAAGAGATTTTTTTTCCCTCTGCCAAGTTCTGGTGTCAGCGATGTGGACCAACAGAGAGGTATAAATGGCAGAAAAGACAGGAATCAAGACATGCCAGACTTAAGGATAGCAATGATGGCATTTGAACCCCAAATCTGTCAGAGGAATGACAAGTAGGTGAATCATATGTAAATTTTATGCAAGTATGATTGTGGCTCTCTTAATTAAGGCACTTGGAAATAGATCACAAGAAAATCCTATCAGAGATGACTGGATTAGGGGATCAAGTGATAGGCACCCTGAGTACAAAACATTGTAATTTTCCACTCTTCTCTTCAGCATGCAAGTGGAAGACAGGGAAAGGCAAGTTCTCAGTGAGATTGCAGATCACATGCATAATTCATTTGTCTACTGAATTTAGTGTCTTTATGTTGTCCACACAGAAAGGTTTCTCTTTTTTGCTTTAGCTCAGCCAGGCAAGAACAGGAAGAAAATAATGAGAGAAACCCTGTAGCTTGTGCTGGACTAAAAAAGAAGAATCAATGCTACCACCACAAAACTGTGGTTTTGCTAGTTCCTCAATTTAACATTTCAGTCCTTCCTTCCGGGAGAAAAAACAACTGAAGTTCTTTAAGAACCATCCTCTTTTTAAATTAGTCAGAGTGACTTCATAGCAATACTGCTCAAATGTTCAGCAAAATAATTTTAATGCAAAAGATTTGCAGTAATAATCCGAACTTCATTTGTCCTTCAAATCAGATTTAAAACACATCCCTTTCTTTCCCTTTGAAAATTTTCAAGATACCTATGCTTACTTATCCAATAATGGTGATAATTATTAAAAGTACATTGATGGTCATAAGTATAAAATTGCTTATTTTTCTTATATCATTATTCCTCTGTCCCCATATCTCACCAATGTGATTCCCCCAACTAAAATAATTCTAAAGGTGAATCACTAAAGTATCTCTTTCAAAGAGAAATGGGGACCCATTGAGGATGGGCTCCATATATGGCCTAGTATGTTGTTAATATCAATTTTAGACCTATCAATCAACACTAAGTACTTAAAAATAACTGATCACAGGATCATAGGTTTATAATTGGGAAGGGTCTTGGGGTTCCAGAGATGATGATGATAAAGAATAAATATTATACCAGAATAAAATTTGCATATGATTATATAATTGTCATACCACAGGCAAGTATGGAGTTAAAATTACATGAACCACTGCTCTCATTTGACATTTCTTGATTTCTGTCTCTTCTATCATTTATACCCATCTAATCATTGCCAGCTTCGAGACCAAAAGTAATTACACAAATGTTTCTCAAAGAAAACAATAGTACTTAATTTGTGTTCAATTCAAGAGCACATATCAGTACTTTGACTCTGATAACTTTTTTGCCCGATGAGGGCATCCTGAAATTTGATTAATATATAACTCATCTGTACCAGAGAATTAAATAAAATAAAAGAGAAAATGTACTCAATTTTGTACAGAGAGGGAGAATGGTGTTTTGACTGGACTTTGAATAAGAAGACATTTAGGTTCAACTCAGACACATAGGCTTACATGCTGAACAAGTCACAACTTGTTCAACTTTTTTTTTTAAAGACTGGCTTTTCCTACATCACTTAGGCTAGAAATGCAGGTGCTACTCATGGGTCTAATGCCACAATTGATGAGCACAAAAACTCAGACCTGATCTGTTTCTGATCTGAGTCAATTGGCTCTTCTTAGACAACCCCTCATTCTTCACCATGCCCAGGGACTCACCAGGTTAATACCAGACTTAGTAGAGACACTCAACTGGTATAGGTTTCTGAAGTTCAGAACTCCTGAATTAAAAAAAAAACAACCAGCCTCAGTTTCCCCCAATTGTTGGGGGTATAAGTACCACCAACTAGTGCCCAGCAATCAGGGAGGTTGAGGATATAGGCAAATGCTGCCAAACCCAACACACTTCACTTTTTCAAGTCTCAGTCTACTCATTTGTACAGTAAGGATAATAATAACAATCCTTCTACTACTATTCCACAGGACTACTGTGAGGAAAACTGCTTCATAAACCTTAAAATACTATAAGAGTGCAAATTCTTTTTAGGTGAAGCTGATGCTGAAGACTCATCAGAGGGCATTCACTTTAAACTGCTGTTGCTGTAAAAGTGATGAATTTGTACCATGCAAGCCAGGCCAGGGATAGAGAATGAACTATGACTGACTGACCTGTTTACACAATTAGCCACAGACAGCAACATATCAACACAGTCATGGGATTGGACAAACTGGGACCTTGGGGCTCATCTAGTCCAACCACCTCATTTCAGTGAAGCCCAGAGAAATGATAATTTGCCCAAAGTAAGAGAGGAAATAAACAGCCAGGCCGGAAGTCAAACTCAGGTCCTTTGATTCCAAATCCAGTCCCTTTCCAACATCATCATGACATGAATAATAGGTATATACAAGGTAAAAGTCACATAACAATGCAGTAATTCTTTTTTTTTTTTTGGAGGGCAGTTGGGGTTAAGCAACTTGCCCAAAGTCACACGGCTAGTAAGTGTGTCAAGTGTCTGAGGCTGGATTTGAACTGAGGTCCTCCTAACTCCAGGGCCGGTGCTCTATTCACTGAGCCACATAGCCGCCCCAACAATGCAGTAGTTTATTTAACAAACATAAAACAGAAAATTATTTTTAACTACAGGCACAAGCTAAATATATTTGTCTCATGTTCTTACTCTTACCATAATATATTTTACCAGCTTTAGGTTGGATATCAATCCAAGGAAATACAACAACCATTAGATTAGTAGACTCTACAGAAACCAGCACACCTAACTGCTAATTAAAGTAAAAAGGAATACCAAAATACCAGAAAATTAACCCAGGGGCTTCCTCCCTACCCCAGCACTCCTGAATTCAGGAAACAGACACAAAGGAAGATTAAAAAAAGCAATCTCAAGAAAGATTCTAGGGCTGAGGGGCAAAGAGTAAACACCTGCTTCTCAGCTGCCTCTTATATTATCTTCAACACTGGAGCAATTATGGAATTGCTGAGCAGAGGAACGTAATCCCTCCTACTGATCTATCAAAAATAATGGAGACAACAAACTGAAAGGAAGCTGCATCAGAAGACAGCTAAGGAAAGCAGCAGAAAAATCCCACCTATGAAGCAAGGTGATGAAGAAGTTAAGAGTTGGGATGGAGGAGGCTTTCTGAGATCACTAATGGAGGATTTCACACAGTTTTCAATTATAATTCATAACGTTTTTATTTCTCACTTCAACATATCTAAGATTTCATGGGTATGGGATGTCCTCCTACTATGTATTTCAGGTTTAACCTCTGTGAAACCCATTCCTACCTTAATACTCAATGTCAGGAGTGGCTGAGATCAAGAAAATGAATCACCCAGTGGCCACCCTTCTGCAAACTGCCTTGAAAAACTTGGCAATCCCATATTCGGAGGAAAGATATCACCAGGCCTATACACAAAGCCTTGCTATTTCAGTAGGCTCTTCCAGAGCTTGTATTCTGTTTACATGGCCTTCAAAAATCCAGTGTTCCTCCATTCCACGAGAATTGGGGGAGAGGAGGGGCAAGGGAGGGGAGGAGTGATAATGAATGGACAATCTTTTTGCACGAGCTGAAAAGAATTTAACACTATCACATACTTGACTTCAGAAAATATAGCCAAGGGGGAAAATATGTTGAAATATACACATCTATTGATATTATTTATCTAAAAGGCATTGTGGCTTCCAATTATCTGTTTTTGTTTTGGACTTATTAGAGATATTAAAAGCCATAATTTATTGAAATAGGTAAGAAAAATGGGTATCAATTAGGTTTGCCCAACCAAGAATGGAAGCACGCTAGGTGATAAGGGAGCATCAACCTAAGGTTTTTGCTGTGGATTTCCAGTTTGAAGAGAAATAGCCCAAAATTATTGGCTTACTTAAGAGTTGATTATATATATCATATGTGTTATATAGATATATAATTTACATTAATCTATATTAATTAGATTATAATTTTATTATATTATACTAATCTATATTATTAGATATATTATATACATCTACCTGTCCTCTGCTTTGGTGGGGTAGAGAGGAAGCCTTGCTTCAGTCTAGCAAGCCTAGGTCAATGAGTTATTGCAAACTGGCTACTAGTAGGATGGCAAGGCTCAGACCAAAAACATGAGATAAGTTTTCATCATAAATTTTCTAAAAACCAGAAAATTAAAAAGAAAAAAACATAAATTAAAATATTGCCTGTACCTGTTTTCATTTTAAGTTATCAAAGTCATAGTCCACAGTATATTTTAAGAAAAAAATGAAAGAACAAATGTGAAAGTGCTTTGAAAAAAAGTAAAAAGAAAAAGAGTCCACATGCAAAGTCCTACTACTGTTATTTTAATTTTTCTGGATTCTAACTCCACAGCAAATATTGTAGATGTTCAACAAATATTAAATTATTCAATGAGCATTTCCACCTGACAGAAAAAAAAACCCAATGCTGATACATTTTATAAATGTGGTATAAAATCCCTCAACAAAACTGAGTTAGGAATATGTGTGTGTGTATGTATGTATGTAATATATAGAGAGACACACATATATACATAGATATATTCATATATATGTGTTGAGTTTCAATTTCATCATTATATGGGATCTATCATCTTATGTCATTATGAGACCAAAAAGGTTTCTTTGTTAATCTCAGATTTAATTCCTCAAGTCACTCCCTGCTGTTAAAACCTTCAAATCTTCCTAGTCTGGAACAAGACTTTCTAAAGTTGGAGAACAGGTATGGTCCAAAAGGTATCACCTTTCCTATTCCTACTTATATTTTCTGTTCAAGTGGATGAACAAGTACAGTTGAATCTAACTTTACTGATAAAACTTGCTTAATTGTCCTACTCATACAAAATCACTCTGAGGTATGGGCCTTATTTTGAAAGCAAGCTGAGAAAAAAATCACCATCAAGATTATTGATGATGGTTGAAATTAAAGCACATATTTTAAGGAGGGGGAATTAAACCCTTGATGAAGGACAACACTCTTAGGAGGTTCCTGAAGGGGATTCTAAATTTCTGTCATACTGAAAACTGCTGTGGACTACTAAGATCCTATGTACTCATGGCATTGTACCAAAAATACATATATAAATGTGGTATGGTCCATGCCCTCAAGGAGATTCAGAAGAATCACACTAACATCCATTGAAGCTGAAATAGAATAAATCCTAATTCAGCTCCCTGAACGTATGAGGGATATCCCTTTCATAGCCAAAATTTTATTTTACCCCATATAATTTTGTTTTTTCCTTGCATTTAACTCCCTCTCCTCCCTTTTTCCCCATGTCCATTGGTAAAAGTAAGAATATTGCATGGAAAGGTATAGTTGAATGAGCACTTAACTGGAGTTGGAAGACCCAACTAGTCTTCCTTCTGATGCTAACTGTGGGACACTGGAGAAGTGTCTGGGTCTCAAAATCACGTGTAAAACTGAAATGGTTAGAACCAGATCAGAGTTTCTCAACCAGCGCCTGTGAACTTGGATGGGAAAAACAATTACATTTTTATTTCCACTAACCTCAAAATGAAATTTAGTATTCCTTTCAATTATCTTAAAGCATGATTTTGAAAAGAGGTCCATTGGCTTCCCCAGATTGCCAAAGTGATTCACAACACACAAAAAGGTAAAGAACCTGCAGCCTACAGGATATCTTCAGGGAAAATGGGCTGATTTAAGGCAGATGGAACCAGGAGAAGGCATGGTGGCAACAGATGGACCTTGTAAGTTGGGTTGAACCTCACCTAGTGAAAGCAATCAGACAGTGAGCAGTGATCTTCATGGGAAGATCAGTAAGACCCCCTATGGATGCTTCTTTCAGATTTTTATCATTTTGTTATTAGTTACTTTCCTTGCCATCTTGCACAAATCTCAGTCACTTTGTGTCTTGAGACTTTCTTGAATCTTTCTCTAAGGCTTGTATTTTCACATCACTGGGTGATCCAAGTCGACAAGGGTTTTACACATGCTCTAATTTGAAATATGACACCAGCTCTCAAGGGTTCAGATATCATGTCAGCGCAGATGATTCCAAGATATATAAACCCAGTCCTAACCTCTCTGCTGAATTC
>CM053582.1:143227145-143252739 GCA_028627135.1 Pseudochirops cupreus
AAAAAAAAAAAAAGAATCTGCTTTATAGTCAGAAACACTTAGATTCAAAGCCTGTCTCTGACACATACTACCCATGTAACCATGGACCAGTCACTTAACCTCTTAATGCCTCAGGCAGTTCTCTAAATTAATTGATTAGAAACAAGTTACCATCTAAGTTCTTCATACCTATGAAATCACGGGTTCATATCAAAGAAAAATCATAGAAAATGTTGATGCTAGGTTCCTTCTTTACCTTTATTCTGTCTGGGGGGAAGGTTTAAAGGAATTAAAAGTGAAAGCTAGCACCTTGGGGAAAAAAGTACTGTATTATACCCATCTGAGTGTTGTGTACTTTAAGATGGTAATTTCCTATGAAGATGATAATACTAAATCATTTTCCTGCCTGATGATTACAGCTTGAGAACTGTAACTATGCCGTGGAACTGGGGAAGAATCAAGCCAAATTTTCTCTCGTTGGCATCGCTGGACAGGATCTCAATGAAGGAAACCGCACATTGACGCTTGCCTTAATTTGGCAGTTAATGAGAAGGTATTAGTTCTTGGATAAGTTGGTTACCCAGTTAGCAGACATGTGTCACCACTTTTTTAGAGCTAAGTAACTTCAGCAACCAAGCCTAACTACTAGGCTCAACTGGACAAAAAGAGACAACTTTCAGTAAAGACATCGCTAGATGCATTTGGGAGCCACATCTAATCTGATATAGGATTTTAGATCTAGATAGAGTTGGAAGAGACCTCAGAAATCATTGAGTTCAACTCTATCATTTATACAGCCTAGAAACTTAGGGTAACATTAATTGTACTGGACTGAGATGTAAGTAGGCAAAGAAAAGAAAAAAAGGTACTTTTATTCTTGAGTAAACTATTTTGAAGGTGTGGACTCAGTAGCAAAGAGATTATAAATCATGAAACTTCTAAGTAAACCTAGTTTTTGTAACAGGATGTAGAAGGGTAGGATTTATTCTAGTTCAGTGTCTGAGACCACAGATTCTTGTCACTGTCATTGTTCAGTCGTGCCTGACTCTTCGTGCCCTCCTTTTAAGGTTTTCTTGGCAAAGATACTGGACTGCTTTTGCCATTTCTTTCTCTACCTCTTTTTACAGATGAGGAAACTGAGGCAAACAGGGTTAAGTGATTTGCCCAGGGTGTGACTTGCTGGTGTCTGAGGCCAGATTTGAATTCAGGAAGATGAGTCTTCCTGACTTCAGCCCTGGCTGTCTATCCATTGTGGCACCCACCTGCCTCAGAGATTCTAAGCACTTTCCTTTTGAACCTTTCTTTTACTTGAGAGAATGTTTTAGTGTTAATTTTTCTTCTCCTCTGGGGTAAGACAGTTTAATTTTTCTCTCCATTATTTCGGTACTATAATCTTTTAGCCTTTACTTGTGTTTTGCTCTTGTCACTGACTATATTTTGGACTTATTGCTTACATGTAAAATAAGTATCTCTGGCTAGAATACTGCAGTATTTCTTTTTCTTCCTCTGCTTTCTTCTGCCTCCCTCCTCTTCTGTTCTTTCCCCAGAGAGAAGATGGAGAGCTTTGAAATTTGCACTCTATGACATAATAACAATGAAGCTTTTAATTAAAATTATCTTACAAAGCAATAATACTCCATTGTGATTCCATTTCCTCAGACATGACAGTATTCCTCTGAGCCAGAAAGAGTATAATTAGATTTCTCTCTATAGTAACACCACTTGTGAATATCAAATGACAAATGCAGGTGAAAGGATTTTGTATACTCTTGGGCCATAATATAGTTGGTGTTTTTATTGTGATAGATTTAAGAAAAGAACTTATCATTACCCTTTCTACCTATCAACTTAATGAATTCTTATGTGGTAACACACTTTCTTCAAAACACATCCTTCTTTTTTGGAGAACAGGTATACACTGAGTATTCTTGAAGATATTGGTGGAGGACAGAAAGTCTATGATGACATTATTGTTAACTGGGTGAATGAAACATTGAAAGAAGCTGAGAAGAGCTCGTCTATCAGTGGTTTCAAGGTAAAAGTCTCAGTCCCACATTGCTTGTTAGAGACCTGTCCTTATTCCCCCAGTGCTGAGGCTTACTGGTCTCTTGCTGTATTGTAAAATACCCCTACATGCTTGTTAAATATTGAAAGCTTCTCTCATTGCCTTTGAAAGAGCCAGAATGCGTTTTCTGATTTAGTCCAGAATGGCCATCATTATTGTGACTTTTATAATACATGATGGATATTTACAGACTTCTCTACCAAATCATTTTGGGGAATGATGCTGCTTATTTTCACACACTATCATATTTCCCAATACCTTTTTAACAGAACCCAAGATACTGTAGCATTTTTTAAATGAGTAGGAATTATTGTTGTCCGGTCTTGTCTTACTCTTTGTGACCCCATTTGTGGTTTTCTTAGCAAAGATACCAGAGCGGTTTTTTCATTTTCTTCTCCAACTCATTTTACAGATGAGGAAACTGGGGCAAACAGGATTAAGTGACTTTCCCAGGGTCACACAGATAGTAAGTGTCTGAGGCCAGAATTGAACTCAGGAAGATAAGTCTTCCTGATTCTAGGCTTAGCACTCTATCCACTGAACCACCTAAAGAAGTAGTACTTGATGAGTATTTTAACACTTTTCCCCCTATTCTGAGTTTTCTAATACCAGAAGCTCCTCATGTTAGTGTTTTGCTTATGCACTTACATCAGCCAAGCCTGTTTTTATTAATAGGCATTACATTTTATTAAATTTCCTGCCTCTTGTTTTACAAATTAATTCTCAAGGAGCCTATGTACTAGGACAGCTAGTTGACTCAGTCATGGAATCAGGAAGATTCATTCATCTTCCTGAATTCAAATCTGGTCTCAGACATTAACCAGCAGTGTGACCCTGAGTAAGTCACTTAACCCTGTTTACTTCAGTTCCTCATCTGTAAAAATGGGCTGGAGAAGGAAATGGCAAACCAGTCCTGTATCTTCACCAGGAAAAGCCCCCCAAAAGGGGTCACAGACTCAGATATAACTGAAATGACTGAACAACAACAACAAAAGCTTATGTACTGTATATATAATGTGGTATGCAAACTTAGACTATATTGACTCCATTTTTCTAGCTTACACATCAATCCAGAATAAAGAGTTCTTGCAGAGATAATTGTCTTAGAACTGTGCCACAATATCTCACCATTTTAATTAGGCTGTTAATTTTCTTCTTTAAACAAGGCCAAATGAACATTTTCTCCATATGTTAGAGAAATAAAAAGCATTGTGGTAAAATAGAAAAGCCTCTGTATTTGGAGCCAGAGGATTTTTGGCAAATCACTTCTCTGGGACTTACTTTGTTCATCTGTGAAAGGAGGGATTTGGCTTTGGTAATCTCTAAGGCCCTTTTGACATGCTGCTGTTGCAAGAGGCTGAATTTAGAGTTTGAACCCTGGTTCTGCCTCTCACTACTCTCTAGTACTACAAGTAAGTGACTTGGGCAAGTAAGTCACTTACATCTCATGGGATCTCATTTTCTTTATCTGTAAAATGGGAGAGAAAGCAGGCAGGGAAGACTAAATCACCTAAACTACGCTGCATGATAGGGTAGTAGGTAAAAGCTCTGGATGTGGAGTCAGGGAGACCTAAGTTCAAGTTCTGCCTCAGACATTTATTAGCGGTGTGACCCTAGGCAAAACACATAAGGGCACTTAGCCTCGGTTTCCTTATCTGTAAAATGGGGATAATAATAGCACCTACCTGGCAAGGTTGTTGTGCAAATTAAATGAGATAACGTACTACAGCACTTTGCAAACCTTAGAGTCCTATATAAATGCTGGCTAGTATTGTTACTATTATTATCATTAGATCACATCAAGAACCTTTCTAGCTCTAAATCTTTGATCCTTAGTTGTGTTTGAAGGAAATATTCCTGCTTAAGGCTGTCCTGTGCTCCCAGAAGAGCTCTATGAAGTCCCATGCCTAGGGGCCCCTTCTATGACAAAAGTCAGTTCTTTTGCTTTTTCTCCTTGTTTCAAATCCACCCTCTGAAGAGAGGACAGAGCTTTGGTAGTGACAAGGGTTATTGCAGAAAGTGGCGGGGTAGGAGTTTGGCAGGTGCTTCCCTGATTTTAGGTTGTACTGCATCTCCTGCCATGGGGCTGAGTGAAGAGGGACTGGCAGCTCCATTCAGGAAGGATTTTCTTCCCGGCTTAGTCAGTTGCTAGCGCCTCCTTAACGGCAAAGGTTGTAGGAGCATCTCATACAGGGGAAGAGAATTAGAGGATGGCCCATGTTAGGAGAGTGATAGACTGAAGGTATAGCTGCAGTCTTAGAGTTCAGAGAACAGGGGACCCCAGATAGTTAGAGGAGCTGTTGTTCAGTCATTTCAATCATGTCTGATTCTTCATGACCCCATTTGGGGCTTTCTTGGCAGAGATACTGGAACGGTTCACTATTTCCTTTAACAATTCATGTTAGAGAGGAAACTGAGGCAAATAGGGTTAAGCTATAAGTGTCTGAGGCTGCCTTTGAATTCAGACCTTACAGATTCCAGGCCTGGTGCTCCATCTACTATTCTACCTAGTTTACCCAGTTAAAGTGACCTCCTAGTTTAACTCCAAGCAATATAGATCAGGAGCTGATAGGGAAGGTGACTTTTTTTAGGCCTTGTGAGCCAGTAGTTAACTATCACCTACCCTCTGAGGCTTGATGAATATTCTATTGGGGAGGAGAAAATAGCTATCAGTATTCCCAAGGGCACTGGGGAACAATTCCAGGCTCAACATTTCACTAGAGACTAGCATTTCACTCCCCTCCCTATCCTCAGCTAGTATTCTCTGCCCCAGTATTTCAAGTCTTGGAGACCTATCAGGCATCATGAAACATCAAGGAAAGAAAAAAATCATTCCTTTGCAGTAGAAGCTCAAGGGCTCCTGCTTTGGCAAGCTGAAGTTAGATCCATTGGGCATTCTCTATGTGGAGCACAGTCCTTAGTGTTTACTAATGAGACAAGAGTAGTAGGAGTGAGATTCGAGTTTCCTTTTTTCCCCTTAGCCCCCAAGTCTTCTGTAAAAATGAAAGCACAATCAGGAAATAATGAACATTTTATACAAAAGTAAGATGTCATTTTGGTCTCAAATTTCCTTTCAAAATGAGTGAATTCTATTTACTTTGTACCAGCGGTCAACTCTTGATTATACAATTTGGGGAGGTCATGTGATGTGATGTGAAGAGTCGCCTAAATTTGAGGTCAAAAGCCCAGAGTTCCAAATCTGACTGCTACCTGCTAGCTATATAACCTTAGGCTAGTCACACTAGCCCCAATTTCCTCCCCAACAAAAATGAATAGAATTACAACAGTACCTAATTCACAGGACTCTTCTACAGATCCAGTGAGGTAATTTATGTAGATAATATACATATCCAAACTAATTTAAAATGCTACTGCTGGTGGATTATAATTGTTTTATGACTTTTTTAGGGGATGCAAGTATTTTTATGCCCATTTTTCACTTAAGGATGTTGAAGATTCCATAACTAGTGTATGGTTGAGTCAAGCCTCAAATCTGGGGCTTCTGATTGAAAAATCTAGTATTTTTCCCATTCTGGTTGCTTCACTGCCTAACCATCTCTTGACATTATTAGTCAGTCTCCTGCTCCCTCTTGTGGCTATCTTTACACTGCTTGTTAGCATCTCTAATAAATCAAACCTAGGAATTAGGGTCAAATTCAAATCTGGTCATTTAGCTTCTTCTTAGAAACTCCAATAATTTTTTTTTAGTATTTTATTTAATTTTTTATTTTTCCCAGTTACGTGTAAAAGTAATTTCCAACATTTGTTTTTAAAACTTTTGAGTTCCAAATTCTTTCCCTCCCTCCTCCCATCCCCCAATGAGAAGGCAATCAATTTGATACAGATTATACATGTGTAGTCATGTAAAACATTTCCATAATGGCTACTTAGTGAAAGAAAACATAGACAAAAAAACTCAAGAAAAGTAAAGAAATTTTTAAAAAGTAAGCTTCAATCTGTACTCAGATACAATCAGTTCTTTCTCTGGGGATGGATAGCATTTTCCATCATAAATCCTTCAGAGTTGTCAGGGACCATTGCATTGCTGAAAATGGCTAAGTCATTCACATCTGATCATCTTACAATATTGCTGTTACTTTGTACACAGTACATTTCACTTTACATCAGCCCATGAGAGTGTTTTCAGGTTTTTCTGAGAGCATCCTGCTCATCATTTCTTATAGCACAATAATACTCCATCATAATCACATACCACATACCAGCCATTCCCTAATTGATGGGTATCCCTTCACTTTCTAATTCTTGTATAGCTTACTATATAAATATTTTTATGTGTATATATATATATATATATATGTATATATATATATATTTATAAATATATATTACATATAGGTCCTTTTTCCTTTTGTCTTTTATATTTTGGGGATACAGACTTAGTAGTGATATTGCTAGGTCAGAGGGTATGCGTAGCCCTTTGGGCATAGTCCCAAATTTCTCTACAAAATGGTTGAATTAGCTCACAACTCCACCAACAGTGTAATAAAGTCTTATTTTTCCCACATCCCCTCCAATATTTGTTATTTTCCTTTTCTTTCCTATTAGCCACTCTAATAGGTATGAGGTATAGTACCTCATAATTATTTTAATTTGCATTTCTCCAATCAGTAGTGAGTTAGAGTATTTTTTCATATGGCTACACATAGCTTTGATTACTTCACCTGAAAACGAATATCTTTTGATCATTTATCAATTGAGGAATGGCTCTTATTTTTATAAATTTGACTCAGTTCTCTATATGTTTGAGAAATGAGGCCTTGATCTCAAAGAAACTTGCCTCAAAATTTTTTTCACAGTTACTAATAACTGTATTTCCCTCTACCCTATCCCCCCATTTATTATATTTTCTTTCTCCTCATCTCCTACACATGGTTTTCTCTCTCACATCCACCTTTTAAAGTTCCTTCACTGTCCTGTAAACATGCCATGTTCCTTCTCAAAGGCTTCCGGGCCTTTGGTTTTACTTTTCTCCCAAGCCTAGCCTGCCTTCAGCTTTCTTCAGCCCATCCAGATCCCAGCCCTCCTTCAAAGACCAACTCAAGACCAAATCCCTCCATAAAGGCTCTTCTCTATCTCTTCTATCTGGTAGTGTTATTTGGAGGAAAAAAAACTTTTAAAAAATTAAAGCACTTTAAAAATGTGAGTTCTTATTGTTACCAGTAAGTACATTTATTTGTTAATAATAGTAATTATTATTATATACATTTGAGCTTTTTGAGGCCTCTTCCCCTCATTCTTGAGATCATAGTTATTCTCAAGTAGCCCATTTTAAGAAGGAATAAAATTCTGCTGACACCTCAAACCAAGCTGTATATAGGTCACAGAAATATAAATAGAAAACATGCCCCACTCTTCTTGTGATCAGTGGAAATTCCATTGAAATATAGTAGAGATGATGATGATTGATAGATAGATAGATAGATGTGTGTGTATGTATACACATACACATACACAACACATAAACTTATCTATGTATATAATTTTTTTCTCTCTCTACAGGATCCTAAGATCAGCACAAGTATGCCTGTTCTGGATCTTATTGATGCCATTCAGCCAGGATCCATTAAGTATGACCTTTTGAAAACAGAGAATTTAGATGACGAAGAAAAGCTCAATAATGCCAAGTTCGTAAACAAAACTTTTTCTTTTTCTTTTGGTGGGGTGGGGAAAGCACTGTGATGTGTGCTTTACAAATATTATCTCATTTGATCCTCACTTCAACCCCGTGAGGTGAGAGCTGTTATTATCCCCACTTTACATGTGAGGAAACTGAGGCAGACATGCCTCGGATCACCAGCGAGTCTGAAGCTGGATCTGAACTGACGTCTATCCTGACTCCAGGCCCACGGTTCTGTCCACTACACTACCTAGCTGCCTCAGGGATTTCATTGGTATAGGAAACTCACTTTACTATGTAGATTGGCACTGCTTTTGCAGCTAGAACTTTAGAAAGTCAATCTTAGACTGGGAGAGGTTAAGACATTTTATTCCGTATCACAGAACCATTGGTTGTCAGAGATGGAACTCGATCCTAGGTCTTCTTCATTCCAAGACCAGTTCTCCATTCATTTTGCCACACTGCCCATCAAATGTGACATGGTCTTATAATTTTTCTCAAGGGTAGAGAACCCAACTTTCCATGGGAAATAAGGGGAGTATTAAGGAGTCTGTTGCCATTTTCTTTGTGTAGTCACAATAGTAATCATTATTGCTGCTGCTGCCACTGTGTCAAGGGTTATTTCTATCATTGTTATTTGATGTTCAGCATCAGTATAAGAAAAGACTCTTGATGTTAAGAATCTTTTTTAACTCAAAAGTCAACCCCAATTTTTTAGTAGTTGACATTTCAGCAATTTTTTTTTACCTGCAATTTCATCCATGTGGGGAGCTTCCAGGTGAGGAAATTCCTTCCGAAAATGCAGATCATCAACTGTTCAACTGTTTCTCAATTTGTAGTCTTAGAAGTTACTGGGCCCCGTGAGGGATCATGGGACTTGCTCAGCACCACACTGTTTCAGAAGTGGGACTTGAAGTCAGGTCCTGCTGACACTGATGTTAGCCACTTATTCACTATACCACCATTCCTCTCAATTCAGCATATACTTTCATAAAACTAGTTTCATAATCATCACCTAACAGCAATTCTTTAGAAAGACCTCAAACATTGACTCTGCTCACAAATGACCTACCACAAGGGAGCAGGCAATGAGAAAACCTGGGTCTAAGCTCCTTCCTTGTGTCCCCTAGGGACTTCAATCTTTTATTTACAAATTCAGAACACTTGGAAAATGGGTGACTTGGAAAACTTAGAGCTTAGATATCTATTCTTATACATGTTTGGCATTTATAGTGTAGTGGCAAGAACAAATACTTGAAAACATAAATAATAATAATTCATCTATATTGCACTTAAAGTTTTACAAAGGACTTTCCTTGCAAGAATCCTTTAAGATCAATAGAACAAATATTTTACAGGTGAGGCAACTGAGTGAGACTCAGATAAGCATAAGATCTCTTTAGAGGACAATGAATAGACCAATCTGGTCAGAGCACTTTGTGCATTTAGGAGACCAAGGAGAGGCCAAACAGGAAAGTTAGGTTGAAAAATACTTCTTTTTATCAGATCCATGGTGTTATTCATCCCAGGATTTCCAGCTGAGGGACTTTCTCTACTATACTGCAGTTACAACTTGGGAAGGCCTGGGTTTAAATCCTGCCTCTGGTCCATTGCTGCCTGACCCTAGGCTCACCATTAGACCTCTTGTGACCTGGGCAGTTCTCTAAGATCCTAATTTAGAAATGCCAAATTATAGAGGCTTGAAATGTCAGGCAAAGGAGTTTGAGATTTGATTTTTAGAAAATGTGAAGATGCTGAAGGTTTTTTAGTAGGGGTGTTACATGAGGACAGCCATTTCTTCAGCTGTCAAGTGAAGAAGTTGTACTAAGTAATCTAGAAAGTTCCTTTCAGCTCTAAAAACTCAAAAAAACCTACTAAATATTAATTTAAAAGTAATCTGACAGTCTTGTGAAAAATGAGTCAAAGGAAGAAGACCCTGAAGTAAACATGGTTGGTTATAGTAGTCTCAGATTAAAGCCTGAATCAGGGTGGGCAGAGGCAGAGGCCAATGCCTGGAAAGGTATATAAAAGGAAATATCTACAAGCTGTGGATACCTTTTAGATATGGTGGTGGGGAAGAAAGGAAGATGGAAAAGTCAAAGGTGACTTAGAGGTTTGGGACCTGAGTAGCTAAAAGAATAATAGTACTGTTAATAAAAATAGGAAAGTCAGAACGGGGAGTGGGAGATGAATTAAGTTTTTGTTGTGTTGTTCGAGATTTTGGTAACATAGTCATGTGAAAATATCCTGCAGATAGTTGAAAATTTGGGAATGGAACCTTACGACAGAGCTCAGGACTAGGGATATAGATTTGGAAGTCAACCTAGAGGTCATAATTGAAGGCAGGAAAATGAATGGGCTTTCCCAAGAACAGAATTGAGGTAAAACAATTTACATTTTATGTAGCATTTAAGGGTGGACTAAATGTCTTCTTTACAGCAACCTTATTTGGTAAAATTTTTATCTCCATTTTGAAAATAAGAAAAATTTAGGCTATGAATGGTTGAATGACTTGCCCACAGTCACCCAGACTAATAAGTATTGGAGCCCGAACAGAAAACAAGCCCAAGATTGAACTTTGAGGAATGACTATATTTTCTCAATGGGAGGAATGAAAGGAGCTGGCAAAGGAGAAAAAGAAGTGCAACCATAGAAAAAGGGGAAAACAATAGAAGAATAGCATTATGGAACCCAAAGAAAGGTTTTTTCCAAAACTCAAGAGCCTTAATAGCATCATATGCTGCAGAGAGGTCATGTAAAATAAGGATTAGAATGAAGCCATTGAATTTGACAATTATGAGGTGACTGAACTTTGAAAGTGCAATCTCAGGTAAAGAGAAAAGAAGCAGTAAGGAAGTAGAGGCAGGAGGTGTAGACTGACAGTACAATTGAGAACAATTTGAGGTAGCTAGAAGACAGTTAAGGGAAAGTAAAAGGGCTTGTTTTGTTTTGTTTAAAGTTAAGGGAGACCAAAAAGTATTTAAAATCCGAGGATAATGGGCCTGTGGAAAGAGAAAAATTGAAGATGTTGAAAAGAAGGAAAAATTGATGGAATAAGATCTCAGAAGTTCAGGAAAGTGGCATGATCAAGGAAACAGAAGTGTTTCCTTTGATAGAAGAAAATGATAAGTGAGGGAAAGAAGGAAAAATAGTTGCAGAGACATCTAGAGGTAGAGAATGGGGAAGATGACTGGGCAGTTCTTACAATGAGTTAGGTGACATGGAGTCATTTCAATAGAGTTGTAGGAAGGAAGACAGGCATATAGTTTTAAGAGGAGTAAGAAGTTCTGAGATAATTATTGTGGGGACTATGCTAGGGAATCAACAAAGATTGCCAAGTTAAAGTGAAGGTCTAGGTGGTATTAAATAGTATACATTTGTGTGTTCATGCAAGAATGTGATTTTCTTCAGTAATACACTTGGACTACAAGAGTCCTTTGTGAGAAATAGTAGGAACTTTTATAGTTTGCTTGAAGTTATATAGGAGGATGGAAATAGAGGCAGAATCTGAAACCTTTCTCCTGTTCTAGACTGCGTATCGAAGGTAGCTGGTCATTGACCCAGATGTACCTAGATGTGAAGTTCCATGCCAGGGTTCTTCAGTCAGTAGCTATATGTGTTCAAAATGAGACAAAATTGTAATAATGTGACCCCTCTCTATTTTTCCACCTAGATTTTTAATCTATCTCTCATTTTTTATTTTTAGGTATGCCATTTCAATGGCCCGAAAAATTGGTGCAAGAGTATATGCTCTTCCAGAAGACCTGGTTGAGGTGAAACCCAAAATGGTCATGACAGTTTTTGCATGTCTCATGGGAAAGGGGATGAAGAAGGTATAAGGTCAAGTAGGGTTGGACTTGGAGGCAAAATCACACAATTTTGACTGCCTCAACAATGGATGCCCTTTTCAAGACCCAAGAAGCATATGGACTGGCTAAGCCATTCCAGAGTTTTAAGAGATGTAACATTAAAATGAGGTTCTAAGCAGCATTTAGTTGTTCAGCCAAGTAACCTATCCTGTGTTTCACGGAAATGTGCTTAGTTTCTTTGCAAAAGAAACAAACCCAAAACTTCATGCAAATAATTTATACCCTTGAATATATTTGCTTCCTTTGAAAATCAGAAATTTTCTTTCCTAGCAACCTTCCCCCACAACCTCCCCTTTACTCATTAGCCCAATATAAAGGGTACAGTATTATTATTCCCAGCATAGTCTTTCAAGTTCAGTTACAAAGATTTTTTTTAAGACAACAAAGTGATGGAGGAAGAAGAGATATCACTCATTTTTAAGACTCTTAGAAGTCTATCCCTTATCTATGCAAAGCCTTTGGTCTGTGAGGTTCTCTTGGTTTGATACTCCTTGTTGGTGCCTCCTCTGTCTGACACCCCATTAATTCTCATTTCCTACTCCCAACTTGCAGTCTCTTCTTTCAGCAGCATGGGCCTGTGACTTTTCCTCTCCCCAGACCACAGCCTTCCTATAGTTTGTTGCTGTTGGGCATCTTTGCCATTAATTGCAGTCATCCTTTGAGGAGGGGAGGCTCTCTTGCTTACCAGAGTTGAGCCTAAATTATTCATCACTGGTCTGTCACCTTCAAGCCCAGCCTTGCTCCATTCCCTAGCCTCCTGGAGATGCAAAGGCCCAAGCTTTCGGTTTTTCAGCAAGTAAACGACTATCTTTTTATCCATATGGTTGTTGTTCAGTTTTAAGATGAGACTGGACTTAGAAACCTAGACACAAAATCTATGGTTCAGTTCTTTCCTTTGGACAAGATTTGAATGTAGAGAGGTTGAAATGGAAAAGGACACCTCGGGCAATAGCATGGAGATGTTTCCTTGCATATGTTCACGAAGTTGTTTGACTCTCCATAATTATAGCTGTGTGCATTAACATTCAGAAAGACTTTTATGGCTGAGAAATGCCTCTGCTTCAAGTGATATTGGGGGCAGCCATACTTTAGAGTAGTCGCTCTCAGAATTCTAGTGTTTCAATTGTTATGTACGCCATGTCATTAACAGTTTACTTTCATGGAACAATAAGAGTCCTTATACACCCCATGGGGATATGTGCCAATGAATTATCTATCCCATCTGTGTTAGATAACCAGTTTCCTAGACATTTACACAATTATAAACAAAAGCCCCATGGATTTGAACAGTTGTGCTCAAGAAAATCTCAAGAAAAATCTTAAAAATCTAAAAGCAACACATCAGTCTTTACTAACACCAGGACACCTCCTAATTGCTTTGAAAAGATCTGCAGAGATATCACTTACTGGACCTTAGCCATTTTTTTAAGTAGTAAAAGTATTCATCCTTTATTGGTTCCCTGCGAGGTACCCCTTATGTTGACTCACCAATCAATGTTTCTATTGTATCTGTATGCACAGGTTTGAATTTTGCCTTAGTCTAATCTATACTTATCCTACAGCCTTAGATAACTTTCTCTTGCTAACTTCCTTTCATCAAGGAGGAATATAATTGCCTTAATGAAAAATAAAGAAAATGCTAGAAAAATAAAGAAAATGCTAGAAATCTCTCCAAATAAAGCATTCTCTAAAATACCGGTTTTCTGATGTTTTCGTTTGAAATTTTAGCAATAATGAAGTGTTTGTAGTAAGTGTAAAAGGCTTAAGGTTGAAACTTACGTTCTCCAAAACGTGTCTTCTGCCCCAGTCTTCTTCATGAAAGACATGGGAAGAGGTTGAGGCCAAAGGATTAGGGCACTCAAAACTGTGCCAGATAGGATCAGTTGGTAGAACTAGTAGCATGGGATAGAGGAAGCTAATCAGAGAAAAAAACCCAAAGTAGAGGATGAAAGTCGACCGTACCCTCTGGGAGTTCTGATTAGGGATGTGAAGTAGAAGGAAGTGTTCAATTCGTGTCAGGGTACAACTAGTAATCGCTAAAATTATCTCCCATTTACTATGTGCCAGGTACTGTGCTAAGTGCTTTATAATTATCTCATTTAGTTCTCGCAACAACCCTGTGTCCTTGTTGTTGTTGTTGCTGTCGTTGTTCATTTGTCTCAGTTGAGTCCAACTCTTTGTGACTCCATTTGGAACTTTCTTGGCAAAGATACTGGAGTGGTTTGGCAGCGGTCGTCACACATTTGAGTAGTTGTCATGTGGAAGATGGATCAGATTGTTAGTTCTGTTCAATGTAAGTTGAAAGCTCCCTAATAATTAGAGCTCTTCAAGAATGTAATGAATCGCCTCAACTTTTCAGTAATGAGATCTTTAAGCCAGGAATGAATGATGACTTGTCAAACATGTTATAGAGGAGATTTTTGCTTTATGTAGGAGTCGGAATAGACTGCCTCTCAAGGGCTCTTTCAACTGATTTGACTACCCCATCTCCCTAGAGTTAGGAGTAAAGAAGGAATCCCTTGTTCTTCCAGTTCCTGGTACCCTCTCCAGATTATATCTGCTAGTGAAATCAGTAGGAGCCTGCCGCTTCTCAGGACCACTTGCTGTTCCAGGTCCTAGCAATGATAAATATGTCCTAGATCATGACATTATACAATCATTGATCATAGTGAACAAGAATGATTGTAGAATAAATTCTCTTAAGGTTATTTGGCTTTGTAAAGGGTGAAGTTCAAATATATGATGGGTTCATGTACAAAGAATGGTGATCAAGTGTTTTTCATCTCCACTGAGGAAGAAAACAATACACAAAGACTGCTTTAAACTGCAATATTATAAATTCCTTATTGGCAAGGACCATACCATACTGCATTTAAATCTCCCATTTTATGTTGTATTGGGTTATAAGCTTATTGAAGTATAGTTAATAGAGTACTAGACTTGGAGTCAGGCAGACTTGAGTTCAATTCTGCTTTAGTTCATGATGTTGAATAAATATGTGTTGGTTAATTTATAATAAAATGAAATTTTTCTGTCAGTGGACCCTATCAGATATGGGAAGAGATCTTAGAGAAAAAAAAATGCCCCCTCCCCTCCCCCAGAGATCTTGAAAATGGGAAAATTCCTACCTGCCTTAAAGTATACAAGTATAAAGTCACATCCTCCTGAATCATGTTACCCCTAAAGTCAAGGGGTTGAAGTGTTTGACCTTTCAGAAATGCCTAATGGAGACTGGTGGCTATATAATAGCTGCTTAGGTGATATCACCTTTCATCTCAGTGTTCTCTGTCCAAAGTCAAGGTGTCAAAGATGAAATCTCAAGAAAACATTTGTCTCTTGACTCTTTAAGTTTGTCATAGGAGGTGACTAATATGCTTCATCATAGATCCCTTGGAGATGTAGTTGGGCATTGTTTTGTTCACCTTTGCAACATCTCTCATATATGCCCCCTTCTCTTCTCTGATTCAGTTACCACCCTGTTGTAGGGGTCACCTCATGCCTGAACTATGGCAATAGCCTGCTGGTGGGTCTGCTTACCACAGGTCTTTCTCTACTTCAAGTCATCCTTCATTCAGCTGTTAAAGTTATTTTCCTAAAACATAGGTCTGTCCATGTCACTTCCATACTCAATAAACTCCAGTGACTTCCCGTCACCTCTGGAATCAAGTCCAAATCCTCTGTTTGGTCTTTGGATCCCTTCATAACCTAGCTTCACCTCTTCTTACCCTTCCAGTCTTCTGACACTTTATACTACACCTGAATTTTTATTCTTCCATCCAGTGACATTGGCCTACTGGCCTTTCCTGGAACAAGACACTCCATCTCAGTTCCAGGCATTTTTTCTTGCTGTCTCCCCATGCTTGGAATGCTTTCCTTCCTCATCTTGTTCCAGCTTCAAGTTCTTCAAGTTCCAGCTAAAATCCTACCTTCTATAAGAAGCTTTTCCCAACCCCTCTTGATTCTAGGGTCTTTTCTTCTTTTATTGTTTCCTATTTATCTTGCAGATAACTTGTTTGTACATATTTGTTTGCTTGTATCTCTCCCATTGCATTGTGAATTATTTGAGATAGGGACTCCCTTTTACCAGAGTTTAGGACACTTTACCCGGCACTTAAAAAATGCTTAGCAACTGACTCATAGTCCAAATCTGTGATTCCCTCTCTGTAAGAAAAAAAAATCAGTGAGTTCCCATTCAGGCTATTCTCTTATATGACTATTGAGGCCTTGGAAGCTATGCCTCCAGAATATGACTTCTTTGCCCGTATTGATCTATCATATCCCAAGCTGGTACTTAACCATGTAAGGAAAGAGGTCTGGATGCCTTTCCTTAAAAACAAGTATCTTTACTTAAATATCCCTCCCACCCCCCTTTTATCAAACATTACTTTTTCTCCCACCTACCTCCTCCATCCCATTAAAAAGAAAGAAAAAGAAAAGTCATTATAATATAGTATAGTCAAGCAAAATCAATCCATACTGTGGCCATAGTTTAAAATTAATATCTCCCTCCTCCTCCCATTACTTTGCAGTCAAAGTGCTGCCCCTGCAGCCCACCCCTACCTCCCAAAGGAGGGTCTACAGTGTGGAACATAATCAGATTTTTTTTATGTATTGATAAGATTTGCTGATTTTTTTCTCTTTTAAAAAGATGGGATGGCTCTCTGTGAGGAGGAATACAGGTAGAAATTTAGTTTCTCTAAAAACCAAAAAAAATAAAGAAAAATGAAAAAATATATCTAAACTGTGTTTGAATCTATGACCTGTCAAATGATGGACAGCAGGCTTCCTCATAGGTTCTCAAGAGACATGGTTGATCTTTGATTCAATTGGAATTCTTAAATATTTCAAAGTTGGTTTCCTCCTTATTGTTGTTCTTTCATTTCAATTGAGTCTGACTCTGGGACCTTATTTGAGGTTATCTTGGCAAAGATACTGGAGTGGTTCTCTAGCTCATTTTACAGATGAGAAAACTGAGGCAAACAGGGTAAGCGACTTGCCCAGGGTCACACAGCTAGAAAGTGTCAGAGGTCAGATTTGAACTCAAGAAGAAGTCTTCCTGTCTATCCACTGCTATTCTTAGTGTCAGAACAGTTGTCCTGATTCTGTTTTCTCATCTGTAAAGTGGAGATGATAATAGCACCTGCCTACCTTCCAGGTTGTTGTGAGAGAAAATAATAAGGTATTTATAGAGTGCTTTGCAAACCCTACAATGCTATGTAAATGCTGGTCATTATTGTTGCTGTTATTATAAGCCTTAGACCCCCCAAAGTTGCTCCAAACCCGTATACAGTCAGATTGGTTGATTTTTTTGCTATACAACCTCCAATTTTTCCTTAGCTAACAGGCTTTATCTTTATCTTACAAAAAGAAATTTATGTTGTAATTTGGGAAGAGTCAGCCAAGCTCTTGCCCTCCAGGAATGCCCATGTGACCTTGGGAACACCTTTTGTTACTGCTCCTCAGTCAAGGAGAAACTCACCAGGGAGGTCAGGTCAGACCCTTTCAGTTTGTACATGCACTGCCTGTTCTGTGGGAGACAGTGAAAAGTTCTGAAATTTAACTATGAATTATGGGAATTGTAGTTTCCAAAGACCTGGGAAAGATAAAGGCTATCATGAACTCTTAGCCAGGGGCAGATTTTGAGGCCTTTTGAATGAAGCTATGGGGAAGAGGAGAGATGAAAGTCCAGAGCTGGCCTAACAACCAACAGGAAAGGGGTTTTCCCTTGACAGCAGCATAATGATGATCAGGGAGAAGAAAACTCTTGCAGGCCAAGTTTCAGACTAGACACTAAACATTTCAGGCCGACTCTGGCAGCCAAACCTCTCTAGAGAGCAAAGAATTCTGGTGGAGTTGGCTGGGATGAACTGAAAGTGCAGGCCTAAGACAATCCTTGGAAATCAATTCAAAGGCGGTACAAGTTAAATTCCCTCCCCATGTCCTTGGTAGACATTTCTACAATTTTTTTTTCTATTTCTTTAAACTGTTTCTATTTTCTGATATTTTTGCTTCATCTAAAAAGAAATATTACAGCCAAGTACACCTCTGTGGTGCTTTTCTGTAAATTGGTTGCATATAGGAAGGACAATGGAAGACACCAGCAGCTAGCTGTTATACACATAACCCCCAAAAGTCAGGAGATTAGCTTTCTTCTTGGATGATCAGGATTTTATTTTGATCTGGGGTCTCTGAGCTGAAGGCAAAAGAGAATCCAATGGTTATGATTGTTAATATAGTTACATGCACCTAAAATAGCAGAGAGAGAGAGATAATCAACATGGTCTAAGATTTTTATATCACAGGCGAAAAAAGGAGATGATTTCCCCTATGACTTTCACATAGCAGGGGAAAAGTGAGTTGGTCTTGCCATCACAGACCTTATGCAATAAATACAGAAAGAAAAAAATCCTGAACAAATTCATTTACTTTTCCTTTTTCAGCCAAATCTCGATGGAACTATCCCAGAAAAATTTTACATGTTACACAATTGATAATTCTACAGGACTGATCTTGTTATTGAATATGGAGTAATGTTGAATAGTGAGAAATCCAGAAATTCTTTTCTGGTCAATCATAGGATGAGAGATTCTAGATTTGGAGCTGGAAAGGTCCTTAGATATGATCTAGTCCAGCCCCTTATATAACAGATCTGGGGGCCAGAGAAATAAAATGACCTGCCCAAGGATATACATACACTAAGAGTTTTAGTGACTTCTTGAAGTTTACACAGCAAATGAATGGCAGAACTGAAATTCAAACTCATCTTCTTACACCAAACCCAACAGTCTTTCCATTGTATCACATTGCCTTTCTTTTCCATCAATCTGTTTTAGGCCACTTTTCATAGTTCTGCCCTGAATTAAGGTTAAGCAGGACATCAGCAGTGGCATAGTGCCATTTCACAGGTATTTCTAAGTCCAGTGGAGGGGAGCAGAAGACTGAGCTGATGAACCACTCTGATGAACCTCTGCCTGTAGAGGAATCTGAGCTGGAGTGGGAAAGACCATAGTCATAGGTGACTATAATAGCATCTCTCTCCCTGGGTAGGTTGTGAGGATCAAATGAAATAACACTTGTAAAAGCACTTAGCACAGTGCCTAGCCCATAATAAGTACTACATAGATGTTACCTATTATTATTATTATTGTAAATAACTTCAGAGGTATCTGTAGTCTAATTTGGACCTGAGCATAGTCTGGAAAAAGTCCAAACTGAACAAGGATTTCCAATAAAAGTAATGTCTATATTTGGGGAAAAGGTGGACCTGGGGCACATTTGCTATTTTCTCATTCTTGACTTTTATACCTGTCAGTTTTGTACTATAATAATAAGTAGAGTGTAAAGGGTGAAAAGAAAATTGCTTTTTACAATGAGACACAAGAATAAATTTTTGGTGGACAAATAAATATAATGTCATTCCCATTTTGCAGATCACAAAACTAATATTTGGAAAGGACAAATGACTCGTCTCCTGGATATAGCCATCTAATCAAGAGTTCCCTTGCAGGAAAGAAACATTGTTAAAAACAAAAACACATGACCAGCGTCTAGATCGATGAGTATATTTGAGACAGGTCAATTTTAACATCTATGCTGTGGAAGCAGTACTGGTCACCTGATTAAATCTGGTTTGAGCTAGTATTGTTTTCATTAATATTACTGGTGAAAACTCCCACAGCTTGTAATTTTAGCATACAAATCAACAAGAAGCTTTATTAAAGCTCTTTAAAACCAGGAGAACATTGTATACCTTACCAGCAACATTGTGTGATGACTAACTTTGATAGACTTAGCAATGCAAGGATCTGAGATAACTCCAAAGGACTCATAATGGAAAGTGCTGTCCACATCCAGAGAAAGAACTATGGAGTCTGAATGCAGAATGAAGCATACTGTTTGCTTTTTCTTTGTTTCTTCTCTTGTGTGGTTCCTCCCATTGGTTCTGATTCTTCTTTACAACATGACAAATGGGAGAATGTTTAATATGAATGTACATGTATAGTCTATATCAGATTGCACATTATCTGGAGGTAGGGGGAGGGTGGAGAGGGAGAGAAAAATTTGGAACTCAAAATCTTATGGAAGTGAATGTGGAAAATTAAAAACAAACATTGGTTTTTTTAAAAAGCTCTTTAGTATTTTATTAAAGTACAAGTTATGACAAGAAGAATTTATAATCCACAAAGAAAATCTCTTTTGAGATGAACTCTAATTACAAATCATTTACTAATAGCATATAGAATGCAAAAAGAAAGGCAATTGGACTGAACCTCAAGCTCTTTGTAGCTGATCTCAGAAGCTGCAAAGAGAAGATTGTTATACTCAAGGAAATAAAAGAAAGGCCTTCTAATCTGCAAATCTGTGGTTGGTTCAAAGGGGTATGAAACCAGGCAAATTTTAAAACCCCATCAGTCTGTTTTACAACGAACAGTGAACAATGAACAAAATTTTGTTTTGTTGTTTTTGGTTTTTTGGTGGTTGACTTTGCAGGACTTTGGAAAAGAGAAAAACCTAAATATAGGAAAGTATATATAAGTGCCCATTCATTTTACATTAAAATGTAGGCTAGTTGAAAGATCGCTCTTCTCAAGGGTGAGAAAACATGGGGCACCTCTTGGTTTGCCTCCACATTATAATCTCTTCACCAAGATTTTTCTATCAGGCCATTCACCTTCTCTTCCTCACCTTGGACTCTGCTTCTGAATCCCTTTGCTATGAGAGGTGAGATTGTCTTATTTTGCTGGGTTCCTCTCCCTGCTATCTCCTCACCATGTCCCTACATGCCATTCTCCATTTATAGCACCCTTTTATATGTTGCATCCTTCATTAGGATGTGATCTCCTGGAGGTCAGCAGCATATTGAAAGGTCCCATACAAATGAACATAGATATGGAAGTACTTTGTGTGTATTGGGCAAATGATGTGAAAAAAGGAAGGGAGAGGAGGAGAAGGAGCTCTTGATGAATGACTCACTTTAGTCAATTTATGGAACACTTTGTAATCGAATCTACAAGTCTTGTGTGCTTTGGGAGATTGATTCCCAGATTTACATTTTGTTGTCATTTGAATGGGATTTTCCTGCCTGTTTTTGCTTCTTGTATTTTGTTATTATTATATAGAAATACTGTTGATTTTTAAGGATGTATATTGTAGCCTGCAACTTTGCTGAAGCTATTGCTCATCTCAGTATCTTTGCTGATTTCCTAGGATTTTCCAGGTAAATCATCCTATCATCAGCAAAAAGTTTTATCTTCTCTTTACCTATCTTTATCTTTAAATTCCTTTCTCTTGTTTATTGCTATTACTAGCATTTCCAGAACTATTTCAAATAGTAGGGAAAGTATACATCCTTGCTTCACTCCCATATTTATTGGAAAAAGTTCTAATGTATTCCCATTGCATATGATTTTTGCTTTCATTTTAATAAATGTTTTTTGCTGACTTAATGTTCTTCAAAGATAAATATGATAGAGCTACAGGGACCCAGGTACTTCTGGACCCAAATAACCTATCCTTTGCCAGCTCAGTTATAACAACCAGGGATTTACTTGAGTCAGATCAATATTCACTAGCAAGTACTTCATCTAGTGGTAAATTTAATTAAATGATTCACTAGATTTACTGCTGTCTCCTCATTACAGAAAAAAAAAAGGTGGTGGTGGCTGTGGTTTGGGGTGATTCCCTGAGGAAAAACCCTTGGATGCTATAGTATGCCTTTGGGAAATATGATATGTGACTGATTGAGAAAGACTTTGGAGGAGAAAATCTTGAGCCTTAGGCATGTGAGGGGATATTGTGGCATAATGAATAAATTGCTGGCCTTGATGTAAGGATCACCTGGATTAAAATCCTACCTTGGATAAACACTAGGGGTGTGATACTGGGAAAATCACTTAATGTGCCCAAGCTCAGTCCCCTGACTGAAGAATAAGATGACAACAAAACTACCTACATTACAAGGTTTTTTCATGGTTAAATAAAATGCTTCATAAACTTAAAAAAACAACAACATACAAATGTGAATTGTTATGATTGTTAATTCAGTTGCATGAATTGTTTCATTCTTTGTATTTACAGTCCCTGTACCTAATACACTGCCTGTCACTCACTTAATAAATGCTTGTTGGTTGATATAGGAAAGTAGGATGACCAGAAAGGAAAATGTTTTAGAACTTATTACATCTTTGCTGTCTTTCAATAATTGAAATCTCTTTCTTTGGTATACCTTAAGGGAAAGAAATTGACCTCCAAAGCAGGTACTAGGCACATAGCAACACCTGGACCAAGTGATACTCAAATCATTATTGATAAGTTCCCTCTTGGTATTCTGTTTGCTCCACGAAGCTGCTCACAAATGTGGGGATGGATAGAATTAACAGTCTACTCTAAATAGTGCTCCTGACTGGCCCAATTCTTAGGATATGCCCAGTAGGCCTTCCAATCAAGACCATGAACTGGGCCTGGAGCTCCCACCCCCAACCCTATCTGCAGACTCTTCCTTGGTCCCAGTTATGATGACTCAGGAGTTTTTACTATGGGTTGAAGAGAAGCCTCATTGTCTTCTCAGAAGGAATTCTGTGCACATTCAAGAGACAACATGCCACATAGAAGTCTTCCCTCAGTCTTGTAAGCACTTGAGGACACTTCTCAACTTATATTTGGGAAAGTTAGGGTGTGTGTCTGTGTTTGTGTCTGTGTCTGTGCACGAAGTACAATGATATAGAGGAAGCTCTATATCATTGTAAACAGGTTCTACCTAGTCAATACTGTTTCTCTTAGACACTGGTGCCAGAGAAGGTGAGGGTGGTGGGCTGAGGAGGGACACTAATGAACAATGAACACCTTACAACTAACTTCCAGGTAAAGGAAAGAAAACTTGGGAATTGGAACTGTCCTATTCCAGGGAGAGGCTCGTATGGGGGCACTATATCTATCTGTTCTGGCAAAGGCTTTCCACAAGGATAAGATACCTGTGAATCAGGGGCAGGGGGATGGAGGTACTTGGTGGCTCCACATTTGCCTTAAGAAAGGTACCCAAAGTTCTGGATTCAGAAAAACACTCACTCCCTAGGACAGCACTGAGGGGCACAGATTCACTTTCAGCACTCTACCACTTTTCCTACTGCTGCTTCTACCCCCATCCACTTGCCAAACTCCCATCGAGTACCTGACAAATTAATTTTCTACCACGGTTTCACAGCCCAGCTCACATGACCAGCTCTATTGAAAACAAAAACAAAACAAAGAAAAGAAAAGCAAAAAAAAAAAATAATCCTGAGATTTGGAGGCCATGGGGAGCCGGGGTCCCCTGCTTGGGTCTGGGTGAATCCCTCCAAGGCACTCAGGTGAGCATCATATAGACCAGGTCGGGGACGCCAAAGTCCAGGTCGGCACACGCTGGGACTGGCAATACTGGGGACTCCGGGCTGGAGGATTCGGGACAGCTCCAGCTCAATCAATCAGAATGCACACAGAGTTCTCAACTGATCCCCTTCCCAAGTCCTAAAAGGTCCGACTCCGATCAGCTGGTACTACTCACAGCATCACTCCTCAGCGGCTACGTAGGTTCCACAGTGGTAGGACAAAGCTCCGTTCTGAAAGTCCATCTTCGGTTACAAATGCACTACTCTCAGAATTAGGCTGTTGGTTCCCAGGGTTGTCCCAGGGTTCTTTGGGAAGGAGAAAAAGGTTATCTTTCCCAAAGACGGTGGTACGAGGGAAGGATGACTGGAGGACCTACATGGCTCCACGCTGCCCCAAGCAAGAGTCCCCCAGTTAGACTCTTTTCAGGGAGGAAACCAGGTTTATCTGAAGTGAGTTCACGCCCTCATCTCCGCGTTCCATTTTCTGAGCGGGGTGGCCATCCCATCAGTAAGCACCTGTCAGCTTCAGGGAGGGAAAACATTTTCCCAACGAATTTAAAGAGCAAAGAAAGAACAGCAAAAGGCTACGGCCAAGCAATCCCTAGCCGCCCCTCCAAGTCAGCACCCTGGAGATTGTGCGAGGCTTCTCAGGTTAGAGACGAGCGTAAGTCTTCACGCTGGGAAGGCTCGAGATAAGCAGCACCAGTGCTCCTAACCTTGGCCTAGACTTAAACCTAAACAAGCTCGTTGTGCTCCAAGAGAGGGACTCAGCTTCAACTTTCACAAAGGAAAACTCGCTGGTTCTCCCAGAAAGAGGAATCGAAAGCTAGGTTCCCTGGTGAGTCCTGCCAACTTTTCCATTTGCATCTATGCTTGGTTTAGACGCCACAAATGTCAAATCTCTCCCAGAATAAGCAGATCCTCCGAAATCTCGTCACCGGGTAGACAGTCAGGCTTTGATGCTCGATGTTTTCTCAGCTCACTCCGTTACCTCTCGCCTCTGATTGAAGGACTGGAGGGAGGGGCAAAGAAACTCGAACAGAGTACTCGGAACTTGACTATAATTCTTTACGTCGGAGCCAGGTACCCTCCTGGTGGCCCCCACCCCTTTTCCTTTCCTTTTCTGTATTGTCTTCCTTCTGCAGTCCTTGTGGGCAGAGGCTGTCTTTTTTTTTTCCTCTTTTTTTTTCTTTTCTTTCATTCTCCCAGGCCCATGTTTACACACACACACGCACGCACACACACGCACACACACACACACCCTCAATTTCAGCCCTTAACCTCTGGGGCTTCCACACGCTGGATCTAGCTGGCACCTTCAGACTCCACGGGAAAGAGCATTTATTATCCATCTATCGGACTGATCCGTCCTGCGTATACCTCCATATCCTCTCCACTCGAGAGAACCGCACCAAGAGACCGGGAGCGTACAGACACCCGAAAGTAAGCAGCAATGGCACTTTGCGCACTTTCGTGAAAGGCCACCTGGGAACCCTAGCGGCAGAGGTGCGTTCAGGATGGTAGACTCAGGGATGTCGCGCACCCTTCCCCCTCCAGGCGCCGGCGGCTCCAGCACTTGCGCACCCGGCATCGGACTTTCTTAGCTAGGCTTTTCTCTGACGCAGTTTATCCGAGGGAGCGAGGGAGGAAGGGAATTAATCAACAATCAGCAAAATTTATTCGTCGTTTACTAGGCGCCAGACACTTTGAGAAGCGAAGGGAATGCAAAAAAAAAAAAAAAAAGCAAAAAAATATTGTCTCTGCCCTCAGGGAACTCACTTCCAAAGTGGGAGAAAACGCGATCAACTGGAGGTCTAAAAACACATACAGTGTAAAAAGAAGGTAAACTCAGAGCAAAGGCACTTGAAGGAAGGGACAGAAGGCCTTGGCATCTTTGGGTATGGAGGTTGTTGGACCCGAGTGGACCCACGAAGGAGCTCAAAGCCAACCTAAGTGGGTACTTCTTAGCACCCGAGGCTAAGCAGGTACAATCAGAGGCTGGTGACTCCTAGAAGGAGCAAGGCTAGGGTGCACAAGTCGAGTACTGAAGGCACAAGGGATGGAGCACCTCTCCTTATTCAGGTTCCGAAAGGAACCTAGCTTCAGGGATCCACAGGCTCTGGATCACTGGAAGGGCTCACATTGGATGCTGGTGACCAGGTGCTTCTGTATCATTTTGGTGGGGCTTTTGTACCCCAATCTGTAAAAATCTCACTTGTGGTTGGGTAACTATGTATGTCACATCAGTTTGTAACAAGCCTGTGCCATTAAGCTGTAAAAGTCACACTTTCCTTCAGCCATAAAGGCATTCACTCCGCTTTTCCGCTGCCCCCAGCCTCTAAGTCTTTTCCCAAAGTCTGCTAGATAGTTTCCCTTGAATCAATCACTCAAGTATTCTTAGAGAAATATATAACGCCTTTGTTCTTAGGCCAGCTGCGCTTTAGAAACCTTGAGCAACTGCATCAAGGAGATAACTCCCTCCTGAGATGGTCTCTAATCAGTCTAGCTTCCAAACTTGGCACCTCCTGAAACAATCAAGCCTATACTCCCAACCGCCATATTGGACCTATGTCATTCATTCTTGACCAAAAAGTTACCTAGTGACATGTCAAGGCAAAAATCACACCCCTCCCTCCCCAACCGGTTGGAATCTCTCAATGCATTATGGGCAATTCGCCTG
>CM053582.1:143253239-143275193 GCA_028627135.1 Pseudochirops cupreus
CAGGATAAACAATGGAAAACTTTCTGGGTATGGGAGTTTTGCGGGTTTCTTTAGAAATTGAGAAACCAAGTATTTCAAAAATAAGGTGATGAGTCTCTTCTATGGACTACAATGGCAAGTGGCAAACCTCCAAGTAGACTGAACTGGAAGACAGCTCTTTTAGCATAAGAAAGGCAGAGGCTAGAGAAAGATAGGTTGGAATAGGGTGATTATCTTAACTCCAAAAAGTTAGAGTTGGAAAACTCTATTCATGTCTGTATATATATCATTGTTGATTTTAGAGTAGAAAAATGAAGCCAGAGAGGTTCTCCAAAAGTTCTTCAAGATCCCAGCTAGCTGGGATGGGAATCCTGGGTTCTTGACTTTTACTTAGTCCATTTTTTTTCATTTACAACACTGAGCAGGCAGAGATGAGTGAGGTCATGAAACACCTCTATATACATCATCAGAATAACATCCTTCCTTACAGGACCATAAAGATATATCCAGAAAAAATTTTCAGGAAAAAATGCAGGTAATATGGGAATACCTGAAGAAGAAAGAGAACACTGAAAGACCAGAAGTAGAAGAACTCATAGTGAGGACAGGCAACGAGGAGTTCATCAATCTCTACCAGAGGCTGGAGGAGATGGAAACTGCCCAGCAACAGGACCTAATGGAACAAAAGAAGGAATTCGAGGCCCAGATGATCCAACAAAGCAGATTTCTAAGAGACAAAAATAAGAGAATTGGAGGAAAAGAGCCAGAAATCGAATGTGGAACTTCTACAGGTGAGATTAGTGGATCCTCATCAGGACCAGTTGTACACAGGGAGAGGATATTGATGCCATTTTCTTTTGTTGCCCTTTCCTAGACTTTATTTTCAGACAATAAGGGTCAAATGACTTGCCCAGGGTCACAGCAAATAAGTGTCTGAGATCAGATGTGAACTCAGGCCCTCCTGACTCCAGGGCCAGTACTCTACCCACTGTGTCATCTAACTGCCCCTCCAAGACTTTCTTTTGAGATTTACTCTTGCCCTCTGCTGTGTGTGACTTGTGTTTCCTGGGGAAAATGGGACAGGAGTCACTCCTGAGTGATGAGATGTTTGCATACAGGATTTGGCCTAGAGCAGTGGTTCTCACCCTGTGGGTTATGTTCAATTTGTAACAATGAAAATACATCCTGCATATCATATATTTACATTATGATTCATAACAGTAGCAAAATTACAGTTATGAAGTATCAACAAAAATAATTTTAGCGTTGGGGGTCACTACAACATGAGGAACTGTATTAAAGGGTTGCGGCATTAGGAAGGTTGAGAACCACTTACCTAGAGCAATGGGGAGAGCTCTGTGTACTGATGCTGGGTAGTATGAGTTCCTGTGCAGGACTCCTGACCTGTTAGTTTGGCTTAGTCACATATGCAAGCAACAATAGCTGTGGTGAGAGGCCCTAAAATCAATCAATAAACATTTATTAAGTGCCTACTGTATGCCAGGCATTATGCTAGGAGCTCAAATGTTGGAGGCATTCAGAGTTCCATGGAGCTGACTTTAGTAGAATCTCATTTATTCTTATGATGTTTTTAATGCTTAGCAATACTTCTTCATATTTTTTATTGTGATAAAAAATACCTGAATGGTTCTTATCACACTATGAGATACCTATGTGGAGACCCAGAGACCTCTTACTTGACCACCTTTTGGCTAGCACAATACCAGGACTGCCCAAACATCTCTTCATATCTTAGAAGCTTGTGTCCAAAATCTAGTTTTCCCAAGTTGAGGTTTAGTTAGAAAGAGAGAAGGAGAGAAAAGGAGCAGAGAGGGAGGAAAGATGGAGGAAAAAGAAAAGAAAAAAAGAGCAATGGACATCCCTAGGGAAGGGCAAGGGGAGGGATAGAGAGAGGAATTCTATGAGCTTATAGATGATCTCACAGACGCCCTTAGTGGAATCCATTTATGAACTTCACTGACCTTATGCTTTTTCCCCCCCACAGGATGTGAGAGATACATAGGAAAGGTATGTAACTAGATAAAAGATAATTGTAGAAATTTGAAGCATGGGACTATGGGATTGGAGAAGAATGGGTTTGTGTGTTTGATCATAACAGAGGCAGAAAGTATGGCTTTTAGTAGAGTAATAACTGATTGCCTTTTTGTTTGTTTTTGTAGGACTTACATAGAAATGAATTTGAAACCTTTCATTCCTTGTATGGATATTTTTTATCTCAATGTGGCAATTGAATTTCTAAGACTCTTTCACAGTAAGTGTCAACCTTTTGACTATGAATCTCCATTTGAACTTTCTTCACAGCAGTACCAAGAGGCCAGCAAGATACCTGTAGTAAGTGTGGTCCTGAATACTTCTGCTTTGAAGACTCTGAAGTCCTTGTGTCCTTAACTTGTGAAAGCCTTTTAGTACACATAGGGTCGTTTTATTGGACTATTGCAGAAACCAGAGTAGTGTTCCTGGCCAAGTGAGTGTGTTGGTATCCAGCCCCAACGTGTGAACAGAAACCAAGTGAAGGGAAGAAGTAAACTCAGGGAGATTCAATGAGAGGTCTGTCCTACTGAGGCTCCCTGTTTGCATGAGATTAATTGGGCAGTCATGGAGTTTCACAGGGGTACATATTTGCTCAGAAGCAGAAATAAGACCTGTAGGAACAGAAATCTGTTTCTGAGGTGAGTTGGGGACACATGATAAATGAGTAAGATTGGCATGGAGTCAATGGATTGGGAGTATAGACAATTGTACTATTGCTGGCACCTTCTGTGCGCCTTTTAAAAATTCATTTCCATTTCTTGCTAAATTCCCTCATTACTGGCTAGAGGTGGAAACTTAGGTAGAAAGATGTTTACTAAATTCTATAAGATCCTTCCAAATCTATGATCTTATTATATGTTTTGGAAGTAAAATCAAAATGAAGAAGCCTGAGACTGGCACAGTTGTACAAATGGCTCCTCTCCTATTCGGGCTCCTGTATTTGCTATGAAAAGGAAAGAGATAAGGCTTTGTTTGATATTCAGACCTTGAAGTCATAGTCTAGAAGTCATGATGAAATTCCTTGGAAAGTTGTATATTTCTAAACATTCAAGTGTTTAGGGAGTACTCACTTGCACCTTAAGGACTCATTGCTCCAGACAAAAAATAGAGAAATGAGGACAAAATTTTTTTGCAAACTTTCTTCTCTCTGAGATTAACTGATGGGTTGAAGGAATTTGGGGAAATAAAGGCTTGGGGACCTTGTTTGTCCAATTACTTTGAGATAACTAGAAAATCTAAGTGCTGTAGTATTCCCTAACTGTAGTGTTCCCTTAATTCAGCGGTTCTCAACCTGTGGGTCACGACCCCTTTGGAGGTCGAACGACCCTTTCACAGGGGTCACAGGGTTCGCCCAAAACCATTGGAAAACACATATTTCTGATGGTCTTAGGAACCAAGACACTGCTCCTCTATCACTCTCTAGGTGGCTCTGCCCATATGCAGATACACCCACATATCAGTATTAAAGGGTCCCGGCATTAGGAAGTTTGAGAACCACTGCCTTGCCGTGGCTAGGTGGCACAATGAATAGAGCACCAACCCTACAATCAGGAGGACCTAAGTTCAAATCCAGCCTCAGGCACTTAACACTTACTAGCCCTGTGACCTTGGGTAAGTCACTTAACATCAATTGCCCTGCCCTTCCCCCTCCAAAAAGCAAAACAAGAACCACTGCCTTAATTAATTACCAGTTATTTAGCCCTACAATGACTTTTATTTAACGAGAAGGAGATTCTACATTCTTTCCAGACTAGGATAGCTGGAGAAATCTGGGCAGGGCATCTCAAAGCCCAGGAAAGCAATTTTTGGCCAAAAAGTCAGGGGCTCATTTATCAGTGAGCAAATATAGGATGTGGAGGCCTATTAGAGTAAAAAGGAAATACTTAAAAGAAAGTCTGGTTCTCAGCTAGAAAGTATGCTGTCTCCTTTCATAACTATAGCACACAATATACAGGTTGTTCTTCTTCTGGTCCCCCCAAATTTGCTGTAGACCGGGGAGAAATAAGTACTACTCAGCCTGTGTAAGGCCCCTTTGATACTCAAGACATTGTAATTCTATTTTTTTTTTTAAATTAATAGTATTTTTCTTCTCTATAACTTCTGGACTGCCACAGAACTGTAATTCCTACAACTTTTCTGAAGAAAAAAGGAGCACTATCACTTTTGTATCCAACTCCTCAGGAAAGACATATCCTGTTTATACTACTGGCAATCTTCAAGCTGACTGTTAGAGTGAGAGTATTCTTACCAAGGACTTCAAGAACAATCCCCACTTTCTGGACTGCCATTTTTGAGGGATAAATCATCTTCCAATCCTGTTTCCCTCAATTAGAAATGCAGCACATGCAAATGCCAGTCAACACAGTTTGGAGTACTTCTGGATGGTTCTGAAAACATTTTATTTCATAATCTTTGCATCTTGTCAAATATTCATGTTTATCCCATTCATATTTGGTCAGTCAGAAAATGAAAAACCTAGAGCAAGAGTTCTTTAATCATGCATGTATAGATTCCCCCCAGCAAAAGTTCAGTGTATAAATATTCAGTCTGTAAACCAGAAAAATAAAAAAACAGTATTTTAATTTCAAAATAATTAGTGTCATTATTTTTTTATACTTGAATCTACTTACATTAATCTGTGAAAGAGTCTTCAGGTATCACCAAATGGTCAGAGGAGTGTATGACATATGAAAATGGTTAATGGTTGCTCTAAACCCTTAAAGCCTGGAAAAATGTGATGGAGACTATTAATCAGTTTTTTAGTCTTTATGGGAATTGATTCAATAGCAATTTTGTTTGTCCACAATATTTGCTTCACTAAATGAAATGCTGAATTACTATTTTTTTGTTATAAAAGAATGCCTTAGTCCAACCTGGGAACCATTCCTGATTTTCTACAAAGGTCATCTACCCAAATTCTCACCACCAGCAGTTGAAAGTTCTTTCTAAAAGTGGGATTGACTTGATTACTGGCACTGTTTGAGTATTTATCTTCTTAGAGAAATCATATTGATGTATATGATTACTGAATTTTAATACCTCTGATATTCATGGATTTGACTTCATTTGGTCCCAGTGAAGTGTTACTAATTAGGCCACAGTGGCTGTGTGGGTAGGGCCTTGGACTTGGATTTAGGAAAGCTGGAGATCAAATCCTTCCCTCAGACACTCACTAGCTATTTGATTCTAGGCAAGTCATTTAATTTCTGTCAGAGCAAGTCTCCTCATCTGTAAAATGGGGATAATAGCACCTACCTCGTAGAGATGTTGTGAAGATAGAGAAAACCTATAAAGCACTTTGTAAACCTTAGATTACCGTACAAATGTTAGAAACTCTTAGGTAATATTATTAATTCACTCCAGAACAGCATTTCAACTTACCCATTAGAAATAGGTCAACTACTTGAGGCAACCTTGTGTTAACAAATGGAGACCCAAACTGAGAGCTGAAAGGTCTGACTCTATCCCCTAAAGTCAATGTTGTGCAGATTGTATAATCCAGGCTAAATCTCAGGTCCTGATATTCTGCTCTTATATTTCTGTGAAAACAAAGACTTTAATCTCCATCTTCTGCACTACCTTGCCCATAATAGGAAATACATTTAAGATAACAAAGCTCTTTGACTTGAAAATGGAGATGATATCCCCTTAGTGTCTACTTCCAAGGGTTGTGGGAGGAAGTAACTATATTAAAGCCATAGGAGGTAGGTTAATGTTTGTATCTGAGATCTTAAAATGCTAGACAAATGAGAAAATCAAAGGTTATTCTACTTTTGTTCAAATTACTAATTCAATGTCATCTATTAGAATGATAATTAAATAATTCCTGCAGGTTTGTTTTTTGTGTCATGCTATGTGTTGTCCTAGGCTCCTGCTCCCCTCCCCTTTGCCCTAGTCTATTTTAAGAACAATATAACTATCCTAAACAATGCAACAACAATTAATCTTATCCTCAAGGTTAACAGCTTTTGTAGATGTGAAAGTTTTGCCATATATTTTATCGTCCTAAGAGCTCCTAAGAAGAAAATAAGATGGGTCAAGTCCCCCTCTGGACATCAATCCCACAGTGCCAGGCTAGAGATGAGACAATATCTGTCTCTTCTCCATTCACACAGCACCAACCTAAATTGTTCTCTCTTTTTCAATATCTCTTTTCAAGAATCTACCCTAAATCCCATACTTTTCTTGTAACCCATGCTGAACATTTTGGTAGTTAGCAAAGTTGAGGACCTTATAACATTCCAGCTTTGGGTGGTTAGGAACAAAAGGACATCACTAAGTTAGTCAAATTTCAGAGTGTCCAATTGTGGATAGACCAATAGACCAATAGACCAATATGAGTTTGGAATGCTTTACCACAGGTCAGGCACAAATGTGAACATTTGGGATGGATTCTCTAAATTTGGTCATCTTGCCTTTCTTTTGAGCTACTTCAATTCTGCTGCAAGGCACACAGCACCTTCTTTGAGGGCATGCCATGCCAGGCAGTCATGTGCCTATGACTTTCATGTCTCACAATCCCAAATTTCTTGACAGAGATCTTGAGTATGTCCTTATATCACTTCTTCTAACTTCCATGTGAACACTTGTTTTGTGTGAGTTCTTCATAAAATAGTCTTTTAGGGAAACATGTTTTTGTCATTGGAACAACATTGCTAGCCCATCAAAGTTGTGTTCTGCAGTAGAGATTAAATCCTTGGCAGTTCAGCTCAAGAAAGGACCTCATTGTCTGGTACCTCATCCTGCCAGATGGTCTTCATAATCTTTTTAAGACAGTTTGAATGGAATTAATTTAAATTTCTGGCATTGTGCTGGTATACTGTCCACGTATGATAGGCATTACAACAATGAGGTCAGCACAACAGCTCTGCAGACCTTCAATTTGGTAATCAGTTTAATACATCTTCTTTCCTATACTTTCTTTTGGAGCATCCCCAAAACTGAGCTAGCTCTGGCAATGCCTGCCAGAACTTGATTGTCAATCTGTACATCCCTGGAAAGAATACTGCCAAGGTAAGTGAAATTATCCACAGTATTCAATACTTCTCCATTTGCTATAATCAGTGGTTCCAGGTATAGATGTGGTACTGGCTGGTAGAGGAACTGTTTTCTTGGTGTTAATTTAGGCCAAAATTAGTACAAGCGTCAGAGAATTGTTCCATACTGTTGCATCTCAGCTTCAAATCATGCATCAATTCTCCCTCCACTTTAGTCTTGGCTTTTAGCCTTTTCAAGTTAAATAATTGATCATCAGTGTGGTAGTTGACCTTGATGCTGTTGTCATCCTCATTGAAAGCAATTGACAGCATTGCTGAAAACATCATGCTAAAGTCTGTGGGAGCAAGCACACAGCCTTGCTTTTCTCTGTTGGTAACTGCAAAAGCAGTCCATTATCCAGAAGCCATGCAAGCATGCCATCATCAAAGTGGCATACAATTCTGATGAACTTCCCTGAACTACCATATTTTGACATAATTTCCAAAACCCCTCACAACTGACAGTATCAAAGACCTTGGTCAGATCAATGAACATTCTATACAAATCTCCATCCTGCTCCTGGTATTTCTCCTGAAATTGCTGGGTAGCAAACACCATATCATCTATTCCATAGTCTTTTTTGAAGCCATACTGGTTCTCAAGCAAATGACCCTCTTTCCAGATGCAGGATCAGCCTATTAAGAAGGACAACGGCAAGAATTTTGCCAAAAATGAATGAAATCCCTCCCCCACCCTGTGACTGTCACTGGACAACCTATTTCCTTGCATATCTCTAATCAATAGTGATTTAGAGCATTTTTAAAATATGTTTATAGATATCTGTAATTTCTTCCTGTGAAAACTGCCTGTTCATATATTTTGACCACTTGTCAATTCAGGGATGACTTATATCCTTATAAATGTGACTCAGTTCTCTGTATATTTTAGAAATGAGGCCTTTATCAGAGATATTGGTTGTAAAAAGTCTTTCCCAATTTTCCACTTCCCTCCCAATCTTGGTTACATTGGCTTTGTTTGTACAAAACCTTTTCAGTTTAATGTAATCAAAGTTATCCATTTCGTATTTCATAATGCTTTCTATCTCTTATTTGGACATAAATTCTTCCCCATTCCATAAATCTGACAGGTAATATATTCCCTGCTCTCCCAGATTGCTTACAGTTTCAGTCTCTCTATCTAGACTGGGCACCCATTTAGACTTTATTTTGGTATATCGTAGAAGATATTGGTCTATGACCAGTTTCTCCCATACTATTTCTCAGTTTTCCCAGCAGTTTTTGTCAAATAGTTTATTCTTATCCCAGAAGCTGGAGGATTTGGGTTTATCCAATTGTAGATGACTATAGTCATTGATTGCCCTGTCTCATGTACCTAATCTATTCCACTGATCCACTGCTCTATTCCTCAGTCACTACTAAATAATTTTGATGAGTGCTGCTTTATAACAGTTTAAAATCTGGTATGGCTATGCTAGCTTCCTAGCATTTATTTTCATTAATTCCTTTGATATTCTGGACCTTTTGTTCTTCCAGATGAATTTTGTTACTATTTTTCAAGCTCTATAAAATACTTTTTTAGTAGATTGATTGGTATGGCACTAAATAGGTTAATTTGGGCAGGAGCCTCTGATTTTCAAGGAGAAAGCTGAGGACAGAGAGTTTAAGTAACTTCTCTATGGGCATACCTCAAGTTGAGATGGGAATCCAATGCTGGTGATTCTTATTTAGTCCAGTCCTCTTTGCCTTGTAGTAAACTGAGCAGGCAGAGGAGGGGAGATTTGAAGTCATGACGTCAACCTATGTATATCACCTAACACTTAGGACTGTGTGAAAAGTATTCAGCCAATATGGGATGGCCTAAAGAGGAAAAGGGCAGCTCAGTAGTGCAGTGGACAAAACACTAGGCTTGCAATCAGAAAAATTCTTATTCACGATTTCTAATCCAACCTTAGACATTTACTAGTTGTGTGATCCTGGGTAAGTCACTTATGCCTATTTGTCTCAGTTTCCTCATCTATAAAGTGAGCTAGAGAAGGAAATGGCAAACCACTCCAGTAAGGCAAGGAAATGGCAAACCACTCCAAGGAAAACTCAAAGGGACTATCCTGCAACCAAATAAAGGCAGATCCCAGATGGTGAAAACTGAAGCAAACACTCAGTTAACTATCAATCTGGCTTCTCCATGAATTGAGTTCTCAAACAGTGATGGTAATCAGGTCATCAGTAATTTGAAAAGAACTTTCTACCAAGTTGGTCCCAATAGAGCATCAGGAATTCACAGCCCTGATATCTATTCAGTGACCTTTTGGGCATGTGTGGGAATTGGGGAAGGGTCTCATCTATGCCAAGTTAAGAACCTTTGCTTTTGTTTTATAATCCTATGAATGAAAATATGAAAGCAAAGGACATGAGTATTTGACAAGATGTTAAGTTTATTAAGTACAACGGATTCAACACATCCAGAACCACCTCAATCTCTGTGTACAGGCATTTGCTCATAGTGTCTTTCTATTGCAGGTAAAGAGGTTTGCTAGATGATTTATACCTCTAAATGACATTCCTGAAAGTGGTGACAGGTTCTAAGTCTTCTTTGCAACAACTTTATTCCAGGGATAAGTCTTCGTAAAGAATGTTCTTCCTCTGATGTCCTCAGCTTGCACACTCCCAAATATATAAACAAGATATGGTTTCTCTGAGAAGTCAGGGACAATTCTGATTGCCTTCTTTTCCCTTTCGGACAAGTTGTAGAAATTGCATCTCTTTAACAGATTACAGCCTATAAAAAGTGAAAGATGTTAGTCCAAAAGAAAGAGATTTCGGTATCCTGAGTGAGAGGCCTTACTTGGATGCTCTACAGTTCTTTCTCCGGGTAGCCAGAAAAACTGGTATTTTCAGAGCAAGAAGAGTTGGTAGATAACTATGCTATGGTTATGAAAGGGGACAGCAATCCTAACTGAGAATTAGAGCTCTGTTTATCTGGCATTTCCTTTTTCTCTAATAGGCCTCCATATCTATTTCTGGATCATCCATTTATGGGATAAGAAAGCTTTCAAAGCAGAGGTGAATATAGTATTTTGATCTTTGTGGTTTTAAGTAAGGTAAAATGGCCAAGCAAGCAGTTCAAACTCTTCTTCCTTGCAGTAAAGACCAGAATAACTCCAGTTATAAGAATAACTACTTGCAGATAAATGAAAGCAAGGGCTTTTATAGGCAACAGTTACTTCCTGAGCTTGGAATGTTCAGATTTCTCCAGTTCTCTTGACCTGGGCAAAGAATAAAAAGTTGCTTTCCCATTAACTAAGACCTCATAGAACTAAACACTATTAGTTAATTAAGGGAATAGTACAATCAGCAAATGGTCCAGTCCTCTAGTGTTCTAAATCTCTCAAAGTCAATTGAACCATCAAGGTTTCTAGCATTTACCTCCCCAAATTCCTTCACTCCTTTAGTTAAGCATGCAGAGAAGGAAGAAAGACTGGGAAGAAATTGTGTCTCCATGTGTCCATTAACTTCTGAAGGTGCAGATGAGTGTTCCCCAAATATGTGAGAGTGTATTTCTTAACACAGATCTAAAGAATCTGCTCATTTCTTAGGGCTGTCAGGACCTGAGTATCAAACAAAGCCTTTTATCTTCCCATCATACCTCAAAATGCACAGGTGGCAGCCCTCCAAGGAGAAGAGCCATTTACACAGCTGTGCTGGTCTCAAGCTTTTTGATTTTGACTTCATTTCCAAAACACATAATAGATCATGGATCTGGAAGGAATCTCATAGAAGTCATGTAGTGCAGCACATTTCCCACCCAGCACACCCAGGCAGGAATGAAGTGACTGGAAGGAGTCATGAAGAGTAAAATGGTTTACACCTGATACAGCAACTTCTTTCCCCTTAGACTACTATATCCTCCAGTGCCCAGTTCTTCTTACATATTTTAGGAAAGGTCACAAAATGACTCCTTTCTAAAATCGTGCTCTGCTCAGAGCCCTAAGAAATCTCTCCTCTGAATTCCATTTCCTGTGGCTTCTACCCTTCATGAATGAGTGTAAACATTCATAAGTACTTACTATATGCCAAGCACCTTACTCAGATATCCTAATGCCTCCAATTCACCCCACCAGTTCTCTGAGTGTGCTCCTACAAGCCCTGTTCCTTCCTCCAAGCAAGACTACACCTCATAGGGGCAGCTAGGTGGCTCAATGAATAGAACACTGGCCCTGGAGTCAGGAGGACCTGAGTTCAAATCCAACCTCAGACACTTGACACTTAACTAGCTGTGTGACCTTGGGCAAGTCACTTAGCTCCAATTGCCCTGCCTTTCCCCTTCAAGAAAAAAATAATAAGACTCCACCCCTGGGAAGCTCCATGGCTGTCCCAATAGATACCTAACTAATGAAATGCTTCCAGGAAGCACCAAAAGGAAAATTCTCAGTGAATCTCAAGAGTTTTGTTCATCCCCTCACGTGTTCTCCTTACTGCTGTTCCCGCACTCTTACCTTGGGTCAGCCTCTCTATTGTTTATTATAGATCTTTTGGCATATTCCAGGTAAATGGGCCTAAGTATACTGCAGTATTTCCCAAGTTAAAGACACAAGGGCATCAGAGCTTGGTTAGCAGAGATATTCAAAACCACACTTCTAATAGGCAGGTTGTGTGCCTCCTAGCACTCTTATGAGGAAAGCCCAAAGATCCTTGCCCAAAGGGCTACCACCTACCTTTAAAGAGTTTTTAAAAATCGGTGACCACAGAGACATAAGAAATATCCATTTTCAGTATGAAAGGTTTCAAATTTGGCTGAACATAACTCCTAGAGAAAAGAGAAATCATTGATATTGGACATACTGTGCATTTCATTTACTAAATGCCCCATTTCCTGTACCTTTTTTTTTAACAAACACACAGGCTCATTCTCCCCCAAACCCTTATCACCAAGCCCCAATCTAAGCTCCATAATTACCTACTGTGTAGAAAGAAACATACCTGTTCAAGGTTTCTGACACATCCTGGAAAGAAAAAAGAATAAGGTCAGTATAGTTCATGAAATTTCTCCTAAAACCTTGCCATGATATCAGCCTGTAAAAGTCCATAGCTTCTTAGTCCAGAGAAGAGACCTTCACAGCTCTTCTCTTATTTCTTGATTTCACTAAACCTCAACTTGGAAAAGCAGGATTCTGGATACAAACTTTCTTCCCATGCCAGGAGGTGCTTGGACAACTCCTGCATTGTGCTACCAGAAATGTGGTCAAGAAAGAGGTTTCCAAAATGCAAATTAAAACAGGAAAAAAAAACAAACCAGAATTGAATTATTACCTTATACTATTAGACTAGCTAATAGAACAGCAAAGGTAAATGACAAATGATGGAGGGGATGAGGGAAAAATAAGACTTGAATGTACTGCTATTGGAGTTGTGAACTGATTCAACTCTTCTCTAGAGCAATTTGGCATTATGCCCAAAGGGCTATAAAACCATGCATACATACTCTTTGAGCTAGCAATACCAATACTAGATCTGTATCCCCCCAAAAAGAGATTTTTAAAAAAGGAAAAAGAATTATATGTACAAAAATATTTATAGCATCTCTTTTCTAGGGGCAAAGAATTAGAAATTCAAGGGATGCCCGTTAAATGAGGAATGGCTGAACAAGTTATAAAGAAATGAGCAGGATGCTCTCAGAAAAACCTGGAAAGATTTACAGGGACTAATTCAAAGAGAAATGAACTGTGTACAAAATAACAGCAGTACTGTAGGATGATCAACTATAAATAACTTGGCTATTCTCAGCAATACAAGGATCCAAGACAGCTCTGAAGCATTTATGATGAAAAATGCACACTTTTTTTAAACCTTATTTTTCTCGAGGGTTTTTTTTTTTGGTCTATGTTTTCTTTCACAACACGATTATTATGGAAGTGTTTTGCTTGACAACCCATGTATAACCTATTTCAAATTACTTGCCTTCTCAATGAAGGCTGGGAGTGGAGAGAGAGAAAAGGAGAGAATTTGGAACTCAAAAGTTTTAAAAATTGGGGCAGCTAGATGGCACTGAGAATAGAACACCAGCCCTGGAGTCTGAAGAAGCTGAATTCAAATCCATCCTCAGCCACTTAACACTTACTAGCTGTGTAACCTTGGGCAAGTCACTTAACCCCAATTGCCCTGCCTTCCTACCCCCTACAAAAAAAAGGAAAAAAGAGTTTTAAAAATGAATGTTAAAAATTATTTTTACATGTAACTAGGAGAAAATAAAATACAAAATAAAATTAAAAAAAAATAAAGCACAGAAAAAAAAGTTTCCAGGGGGTCACATGTTTATCTCATTTTGTGCTAAGGCCCATTCAGGCATTCTCTATCACATGGAGACAAAAAGGGGAGAAGTTTTGGTAATAAAAGGCCTCCTAGGGAATGAATGGGGATCTTCTGGAGCCATCTCCACAGCAGCATGGAAACCATGAGTGCTTCCCATGCCTCATTTAAGCTGCTGCTAACTACACATACAATAGATCCAAGCTAAAGGAACAGGATTTTTAGGCTTCCAATCCTTGGATCGCTTGACCCCAGCATGCTGATCTCAGGCCAAAATACCTGTAGTCAGACATCTCATCACTCAGGAGTGATCCCTCTCCCTCCCGGCTACCCATGAAACACAAGGCAATACAGCAAGAGACAAGGGCAGATCTCAAAAAGCAATCTTTTGGGATCTGAGAAGGTGAGTAAAAGAAAATAGACTAGATTCCCTGTTCCCACAAACAACTGATCCTGAAGAGTTTATCATAGACTCACCTGTAGCATTTCTACATTTGGCTTCTGCATCTTTTCCTTCAATTCAGTGATTATGCCTGTTAGGAATCTGCTTTGGCTGGACATCATGGCCTCCCACTCCTTCTTTTCCTCCATGATTTGATGTTCCTGTGTAGCCTCCACCTCCTTCAGCCTCTGGTAGAGCTCAATTAACTTCTTGTTCTCCTTCCACATGACTTCCCCACATTTCGCTTTCTCTTTCTTCACATATTCCCATATTTCATGAAATTTCGCATTTTTGTGTTCCTTGAGAAAAAGATATTAGATGACATACCAAGGGCAACACCATGGCCTCCCCAAATCTCCTCTTCTCAACCTGCAGAGTGTGGTGTAATACAAAGAGCACTGGGACTAAGCAGGAGTCAAGAGCCCAGACTTCCCCTCTCAGCTAGCTGCATAACCTGGGGGAAGTGACTTAGCCTCTGACTTCAGTTTTATCCTTTAAAATCAGAACTTTTGTACATATGGATGACAAAGGGCTTTTCCAGTTTGAATTTTTTAGAGTTCTTAAGAGAGTCAAGCAATTTTCTCCAATGGTTCTTTATCCATCTTCTTACATTTCTTTTCCTGACATAAGAATTGTCTTTCATCCAATCCATTGAAGTCGAATTTAATCTTTGACACCTATTTTACCTTGGTTGCCAGCTCTTAGTTTATGAAAGACTTACCTACTTTACTCTTCTCAATTCCTAAAGTCACCTCCAATACTCCCAACTACAGGATTTGTCTTCATTTCTCCCTCTTTTATTATATGTATGCTTCCCAATTTCCTTAGCATTCATAAGTTCCATGAAAGCATGTGAATTTAAGCTTGATTATGAATCCTTTACAATTGGCCTTCAGGGGTAATTTATTTTTAAATCTTCTGAAAAAACTTTTCCTAGCAAAAAGCTGGGAAAAACAATCTTTACAGCAAGGGTCTCTGATAAAAGACCTCATTTCTTAAATATGTAGACAACTGAGTCAAATTTATAAGAATACAAGCTATTGTACAATTGATGAATCGTCAAAGGATATGCACAGTTTTCAGATAAAGAAAACAAAGCTATCTATAGTCATGAAGAAAGCTGTAAAACACTTTTGATTAAAGAAACGCAAATTAAAATATACCACCTTACACCTACCTCTACCCAAATGGCAGTCAAACTGTGCATACCCTTTGATCCAGCAATACTACTACTAGGTCTGTATCCCAAGGAAATCATAAAAAAGGAGAGCACAAAAATGTTCATAGCACTTCGTTTTGTGGTGGCAAAGGATTAGAAATTGAGGGATGTCCATCAATTGAGGAATGACTGAACAAGTTATGGCATATGAATGTAATGAACTACTATTGTACAATACAAAATTATGAATAGGCAGATTGCAGTAAAACTGGGAAAGACTTATCTGAACTGATGCAAAGTGGAATGAGCAGAACCACAGAACATTGCACAGAATAACAGAAATACTGTGTGATGATGAATAATGACAACATAATGATACAAGACAATTCCACAGGACTCATGATGGGAAATACTATATACGTTCAGAGAAGGAACTGATATTTCTGATATTTTTTGTGAGTTTTTTTTTCCTTTTGATCTGTTTCTCTCACAACATGACTGGTATGGAAATGTTTTACATGTTTGTACATATAAAAGCCATATCAAACTGCTTAATGTTTAGAAGAGAGGAAGTCAGAGAGGAAGGGAGAAGAATTTGGAACTCAAAATTATGTAAAAAAAAAAGAATTTTTAAACTTGTCTATTTAAAAAAAAGAAACTCTTTTCCTCATAATGCTGTTATGGCTCCCTATTTCCTGTATAACTCATACCTATTTGCCAAAAATTTACCCTTTTCCATAAACTGGAACCAATCTACTTTTAGAGAAGCCTCTCCAATGTTCAGCCAGATTTGTAGTCAGCCAGATTTCCTCCCTCTGTACCTTTGGTCATGGCACTCCTTAATGGCAGCAATGCCATTGCAATGCCTTCATGTAGCCTCCCACAATGGGCAGCTCACCTTTCCTGACCCTCACAAACCTGTCTACACATGCTGAAGGAAGCATGACCTTATAATCCTTTCCCTTTCTAAACCCAAGGCACCTAAGCTCTGGGGAAATCCTGATCCTTTGATGTTATTGCTGCTTATTAAATTCATCTAATTTGTGTAACTATTGCTATATTTGTAGGAATTTCCTCACTTGGAAAATAAAACAGTGATTACTTTACCTACTCTAGGACACCTCTAATGTGCCTCTTCCGCCTAAGGATGATAATAAGAACATGCCTGCCTGCCTGGTATACCCGTGTAAACCTGAAATATGCTGTGGAAAGGTGCTCCTAAGCTTTCCAGCTTTTATTAATATCACTGCCCTCCATGTACTCTAGCATCAGTGACAACAGTTTCCTGGCTATTCCTCAAACAAGATCCTCCCTCCATCCACAGGTTCCTTTATCACTGGAATTCCTCCAATGCTGGGAACTCTGTCCTCATCTCTGCCTGATGGATTCCCAGCTTCCTTCCAGTCCCAGATAAAATCCTGCATTCTACATGAAGAATTTCCCCATCTCTTTTCCTGTTAGTCCCTTCCTTCCTTCCATTGATTATCTTCATTTTATCTCATATATCTTGATTGAACATGCCTGTTTTCATGTTTTCGCTTTCATTAGTCCGAAGATTCCTTGAGAGCAGGGGCCATCTTTGACCTTTTTGATTTATCCCACCATTTGTCACAGTACTTAAAATACAGGAGAAACTTGATATGTGTTTACTGACAGTTACTAAGGAAGATGATGGTGGAAGGATAATCTGACTCATTGTTTTCCAAGTACTCTTTCAAGGAAAATTTGCAACCCTTTCACAACATTGTATTAGCAAACTCTTCACTTCTCAAAGTTTATTTGTCAAATGACTCCTATCAGGTTAATCACAATCTCCCTTGAGCTCCCAGCTTTTCTGCTTTGATTAGTGAAAGGGTCTAAGACTGGGCATCAGAGATCAGAGAATTGAAACATGAAGGGAAAGATAGAGACCAGCTTCAGGTGGAGATAACTTCAACACCCAGCACTAGATTTCAGGTCAGAAGACATTGGTTTGATTCAAATTTCAGAACTCATTAGTGTCTTGTGATTAATGACATACTATGAACCTCAGTTTCCTCACTTGTCAAATGTGGTTAATAATGATGGAAGAATTTTTATGAAAACCATCTGGGGATTGGGTATATGAAAGAAATTCTTGATGGAGACAGCCAGATACTTACAGTCCATGCCACAGCCCATACCAGAGGTTGCTCCCTCTCCTTTGACAGAAGATCCTGAACTATGTTTAACTTTCCCTGCAAGATTTCTGTGTGGATCTGGATCTTCTTCTGTAAGAGAAACAAATAAACAATGTTAGGAAATATCTTTTCTAGGTCTGAATCCTATGACATAGGAGAGGTTGAGAAACTCAAGAGCCCTGACAAGCTAGTCCTGTTCCATTGATTTGTAGCAAAGAGTTATAACAAGCTAGTCCTGTTTCATTGATTGGTAGCAAAGAGTTACAGAAGGAAAGAGAGAGGCTGTTTGATTCCACTGTGATGGACAGTTGAGTACTCAGGGGATAGATCCAAGTGATAGACCCATGTAGGAACAACTAAATTGAGAATAGAGAAATCCCTACCTATGAACACCTTAAGCCACCTGGAAGAATGGCATTGATCTGTGCACAACTCACCCTGTATCTCAGAGCAGCCACTGCAATGGGCCAATGTATGTTGTGCTCATGATCCTCTGACTTAGAGCAGGTCAAGCAGAGTAGGGTCTTGTTCTTTTCACAGAACAGTTTTTGGTCTTCCCCATGTATCTCACAGGTGCCTTCTCCTTCAGGGTACATTGCCTAGTCAGCTTGAAGAGTTCTCAACTGGGAGAATTCCCAGCAATGAGTACAGCATAAAGATGGAGAGGTTTTCATTCTGAAGCAAGACATACAAATAGTGTGTCCACATTCAGCTAAGATTAGCTCACTGATTTCATTCCAGCAGATAACACAGAGACCCTCTTCCTCTTCATCAGCCATGACCCTGAAGAAAGAAAGTGAGGCATAGTTATTTCTCCCATTTCTCCGTTTTGGAAAAACATATTTCATGGAAACAGTACAGCAAGCAAAGTAGTAATTGATGATTTCCCCAATAAACTTGTGGCAGTTTCCAGCAAATGTAGACACCATCAGTTGGAAGGGTGGGCACAATGACGGGACATCTTGTAATAATATCTGGCTTTGACATAGAGTTTTAAGATGCTTTTCATACATTATCCTTTTGGGTCCACACAAAACCTTTATAAAGTACATGCTATTATCTGCATTAGAGTACCTCAAAATGAGAAGCCAAGTGACTCGCACAGCTAGTTAAATTATGAGGTAGGATTCAGACTCAGGCTCTTCTGTTTCCAACGTTGGAAATGTATCTGTGTGGGAAATGTTTGATACCCTTAACTCAAATTAATCCATACTTATTCAATTTGTTGTGATCCAATGGTGTATAGGATGAGTGAAAACTTCTCAATTTGGGGTGGTTAACTTTTTAAATTGCTTCTGTCGATCACTTTTACGTTCCTTTGTCTGTTTTCCCACCTTGGTGGGACCCTCCCCTTATCTTTCCTTGCTGTCCCAGTTGGGAAAGTATTTGGTGAAGTGTGCCTCTCCACCAATGAGAGGGGAAACAGTCGGGGAGGGGTCTTGACTAAGTTAGGTTATAAATTCCAGTACTATCTTTTGTAACTGGCCTCTTCTCCATGATGAGTCATGGGGAAGACCGCCCTCTTCTCCCGGCGAAGAGAATAAAGTCCTGTTCTTATCCTAAGAGATCTCTGTGTTTATTTCTTTTCACTAAATTAAGGATGAAGGATATTTTTCATCCCAAATAATGGGTATCAGTGATTTAGTGAATCAGGCAGAATGTAATTAAGTTGCTGTTAAAATAAGGATTATGAGTGTTTAATCTACCATATATTGAGGATTATATTACTTATATTTATCAGCTAGATTCATAGTTAGCAATATAACAAACCTATAATTACTATATTACCCCCCTCCCACACTTGGTAACATGCTATAATAAGATTTGTTTGCTGATGCAATACCCTCACTCCTATGAATCACTACTGTCCACACCCTGGTGACATTTACTTCAAACCCACATGTTCCAGGGACCCTAGGACAGTGTTGGTTGAAAACTAGTGGTCTCATGACTTGTGGAAGGCCCAGAAATATTGTTGAAAGGATCTTATGATCTTTGGAAAGCCCCTGTTCTGATTACTTGGAGTTGATGACCTGTGGAAGGTCTCAGGGCCCTGAGAAGTCTGCTGACAAAGTGGTTATGATTGATGGACAGCTCTGAGCCAACCACAAGATTTCTCCACTTATAGAATTGACCAAGCAGTGAATTTGAATGCCTCCTTCTATTTTTAGTGCTTTGGAAGGTATGTCAAAGCAGTGAGTACCCACAGGGAAGGGTGTGCAATGGTGAGGAAGATCTTGGACCCAATTAATTTGGGACCCCTGGACTCCCTAATAAATTGATTAATTGTGCTTGGAATTCTCCATTCCTTGGGCTACAGATTGGAATTTTCTGGTCCATGGCAACTATTAATCAACATTTATTATATCTACTATGTGCCAGACACTATGCTAGAAACATTACATTTGATCATTACAATGACCCTGAGACATAGGGATATTATTTCCTAGATTATGCAGTTGAGGAAACTGAGGTAAATAGAGGTTAAGTGACTTGCCCAGAATTAAACAACTAAATAAGTGTCTGAGGTTAAATTCCAATCAGGGATTTCTGATTCCAGGCCCCATTTTGCCACCTACTTAATAACAGACAAAACATTCTGCTACCAAGGAAAAATGAACAATTTGGAGTCAGTATCTATGCTCAAATTCTACTTCTGCCACTTTCTATCTTTATGAAGTTGACCAAGTCACTAAAAGAGGAAAAAAAATTTCTTTCTGGCCTCAGTTTCCTGCTTTATAAAATGAGATGATGAAACTAGATGACCTCTAAGGTTTCTAGCTCTCACTAATTTCTAGATCTTCAATAACAAAAGAACTTTCCTCAGAAGGACACCTACCTTAGGTATCTTCCCAAGCCTCTCAGCCTCTGGAACCTAGCTCGAGGATAGATAGCAGCCCAGGGCAGCACAGAACACCAAAGTGAATAGGGGCTTTTAGGTTTTCCCCACATACTTCCCCACCCAAGTAATCTGCTAGAATACTGGGATGTCCCTTCCAAGAAAACCCTTTTGTATCCTCTCTGCCACTTTCTATCTTTCTGAAGTTGACCAAGTCAATAAAAGAGACAAAAACCCCAAAAAACAAAAACCTCTTTCTGGCCTCAATTTCCCCTTCTGTAAAAAGAGATGATGAAACTAAATGACTTCTAAGGTTTCAGGCCTCACCAATTCAATCAATCAATCAGCTACTTATTAAATGATTACTAAGTGTAAATTTTCACGAAGAAAGACAAAAGCATGATCCCTTCTAAGAGCTCGCGGTCAAATACCAAAGAGAACTAGAAAACAAACTGGCTCTTACCCAAGTTCCTTAGAGATGGCACTAGCTATGAGAGGGATTGGAGAAACTGCCAACGATATCGGGGAGAAGTTGGCATTTAAGTTGAAAGCTTTGTTTTCAGGAAACAAAGAAGGAAATGATTTACCGGATGAATTAATCCATCTATCTTCTTTTCACCTATGGGTACTTAGAAAGTAAATGGGTACTTAGAAAGACCAAGGCTGGTCTTTTCAAATTAAAGAGGTTTTTTTAAATCAAAAGTTATCTCATTTGCCAGGAGGTATGACCTCAGGAACTCCACTGTCTGTAAACCAATTCAGGTGCACATTTTTAGAAGAACAAGTTATTTGTGAATAAGGGGCCAAGAGGTGTAGGTCCTTGGCGGCTCCAGTCTGCCCCAAGCAAAGAATTTAAGTTTGTAATTACCAAGGCACTCAGGCTACACTGAGGGAATTCTTTGTTCTTCAGTCATTTTCGGTTGTGTCCAACTCTTAGTGACCCTCTTTGGGGTTTTCTTGGCAAAGAAACTGGAGCGGTTTTTCATTTCCTTCTCCAGCTCCTTTTACAGATGAGGAAACTAAGGTAAACAGAATTTAGTGACTTGCTAAGCTTTACAAGGCTAGTAAGTTTCTGAGGCCACATTTAAACTCAGGATCAGGAGTCTTCTTGACTTCAGTCCAGGCACTCTATCCACTGTGCCACCTAGCTCAGCCCTTTATCTCTCTCATCAATCCCCACCTCTGGCCAGCTCCACTACTCTGCTTCCTTAGCCTAGTTGGTTACCCATCTCCATCCAGAAAATGAGGTGCTTGGAGACCTTTGAGGTCTCTTGATATCTGTAAACCCTGTCAGGGGTGCCTATGGTTAGGCTGGCAAACTATGGGGCTAGCAGCCCCCAGAGAATATGAGGTGGATAGGAGTTAGTCAAAATTTGATCTCTTATAGCTGCAGTATGGGGGTGCAGCTTCCTCAATTTAAACTTGCCCCTGGACCCAGGGTTTCCATGAGGTCTTCCATTGAGGCTCTTGAACAGTGCCAAACAGGCTTAGCTTCCAAGACCAGACTGAACTAGGTATCAAAGCATAGGACCCACCTCCTATCTGAAAAAACACCATTAGGACTCTAAATGCACTATTCTTACCAATTGTACAGGCTACTAGTTCCCAGTAGACCCTCTAGGGATGGTGCCAGGGTTCTTCATGGGAAAAGGATGGGCCATACTTTCCTAGATACACAATGGATCCAGGGAGAGAGAATTGGAGGACCCTTTGGGGTTCCATGATTCCCCCAGCAATGGATTTAGAGGAAAATGTCATTATATTGTTTGAACCTAGCCCTGCTTGGTTGATTGATATACCAAACCTGTTGTTTACAGACCAAATATGCCCCGGCCTGCGGGGCACAACGTGGACCCTAGAAGAGAAAGAGGGACGGGGGACAAGAAACACGAAGAATGGAGACAAGACAGGCTTTCTGATCAAGTCTCATTTATTGTATGCAAGGGCATGAGTATATAAGGAAGTAGAGGATTTCCACAGGTAGATAGGCCGCAGGGTGTTCCAGTGAGATAAAACATTCCAGG
>CM053582.1:143281709-143318794 GCA_028627135.1 Pseudochirops cupreus
ACCTTAGGGTGTAACTGTTAAGAGCCCTTCAGGTTTTATACCTAAATAGCCACCAGGTGAGGCTCTAATCTCAAGGTACTCATTAGTGTTGGCATTTACAAATGGAATGGATGAAACTGCCTCTATGCTCTAAATTATGAGGGAGATAATGGGTATTCCAATACTAATTCATAATTAATTTGACTTTGCTCCTAATTCCCTGGGTCCCAAATATTTGCCTTCCACAGTATGACCCATCTGGGAGCCTTAAGGGAAAAACTCAAAACTCCTTAGGTACCCAACTAGCATCAAAATTGTGAATAAGATTGATAAATTGAAAACAAGACTTTGAGTTTGACAATAAAATCAGGCAGAAGCTATTGTTTTGAAAACACTGATAAAATTAGCCACTAGGATATTGTAAAGACGGAAACCACCTTAACGGAATCAAAAAAGTAAAAAAATAAAATTCACAAAAGATACAGAAAGAATAAAACAAAGAGTTAAATACTCTTTTTCCTTTTGATGCCAAACAAAATGGAGGTAGTGGAGACACACAGGCAACTCACCTGAGTGGACTGAGCACCAGATCTGCCCTCAGTTTCTGGCTTCCAACAATGACTCTGCTATTTATCTGTGGTGTAACCTTTGCTGCTGAGTCATATTAGACTATTCATGACTTCATTTGGTGTTTTCTGGTAAAGATTTTGCTATTTCTTTCTCCAGCTCATTGTATAGATGAGGAAACTGAGGCAGAGCTAAGTGACTTGCCCAGGATCATACAACTTGTTTCTCAGGATATTAGTACATAGTCTGAGGCCAGATCTGAACTCATGAATGAGCCTTCCTGACTCTAGGCTTGTTCTACCCACTGTACCACCCAGCTACCTGTGTAACCTTAAGGACCTCAGATCTCGGGCGGCTAGGTGGCGCAGTGAACAGAGCACCAGCCCTGGAGTCAGGAGGACCCGAGTTCAAATCTGGCCTCAGACACTTGACACAAAAACTAGCCTTGTGACTTTGGGCAAGTCAACCCCAATTAGCCTCCAAAAAGCAAAAAAAAAAAAAAAAAAGGATCTCAGATCTCCTCTTGGCAACTATTTCTTTGATGTGTGAAATCAAGACTAGACCTGCTTTCATGGTTGTTTCTAGTTACAAATCTCATTGTACTTTGGTATTGTAAGTGTAATAAATGGGTGGGATTGAGGTATAAAACCAAGGTACAGATGAAAATGCTATTAGCAAGAGAGAATGTTACAGGTTTCATTCAGGTGGCAAGTGAGTTACCTCACTGTATAAACTGTATGAGTTATACCACTGTATAAACAAGTAAAAAATTCAACAAGTGAAGCATGAAGGTCCCAAACCGAATGCACTGAAAAGAAATGGGCCCTACTGAGGGTGCAAAGCATATGGATGAAAATTTGAGAATGTGAGGTGGGGCAGGTTCCAAATTATCCAGAAACTTTTCTACTCTGTGTACACTGACATTTTATTGCAACAAACTGCCATTCTCTTCTAGAAGAGTCATGATAATGGCTTAAAAGATGACAATTGTTGGAGGACTCCATATACTTTATCCTCTTCAGCATTAAAATATATCAAGTTCTGAGAAACAATTTTCTGAGATTCTTTAGAGTTGAAGATCGTGTAAATAGCATTCGTCTCTCCTGAAGAGCCATCAGGGATGAATATGATATATCTCTTTTTATCTTCAGAAAATTCATAGGATTTGCAGTTTTTCACATGTGGGGATTCTGTAGAAAGAAAAGTTATTTTTATGTCTGCAAAAGCTAAAATTTCTGTCTATATCCTAATGTGACAGGTATCCTTGCTCAGGTTCCCTCCAGACTTATCTGTTCTTGGTTCACAAGAAAATGGAGATGTTCAAGATAATTGCAATGTCTTAAGGATGTGCCACTGATTGGAAAGAGTATTAGCATTTCTAGCTCTGCCTCTGGAAAGGTTTCCTTTCACCATATATTCCCCTTCTCCCCATGCTTCAGGTGGGTTGAACATAGATATTTTGTCTGTCGTTGCTACCAACAGTTCTTCCCTAACCTTTGGGATACCTGGATGCCTCTAGATACACCAAATTAGACAAGGAATCAAAACTCTGTCTTTGTGGAATTCCATTTTTCTAATAAACAACTTCAGAGGTCAAGTATTTATAACCCATACCTGAAAGTAATGTCCTCTGTCATATTCCTGGAAAGTAGCCTTACAGCCTCTGCTTGAAGACCTTGGTTGAGGGGGAATCCATTACCCTTAGAGGCAGCCATCACCCGGTTTTATACAGAAGTTAATTGTTGGAATTTTTACCAACATTAAACCTATATTTTCCTCTCTGTAACTTCTACCCTTTGCTCTTCAATCTGCCCTGTAGCACAAAACAAACAGAATTGTCATTTTGGGCATTTCCATACTTGTTTTCTCTAACTAGGCTCAACATTCCCAAGTCCTTCAGCTAATCCTCAGATGGCATATTCTTCAAGCCCTTTACATTTAATCTACCTTCCTCTGGAGGAACTATGGCCTACCAATGCACTTCCTAAAATGGGGAATCCAGAATTCAACATAGTGCTCCAGATGATGGCAGAGAAAGTAGAGTGGGAAGTCTCATTTCCTTATTCCCCTAAGGTCTACCTCTCTTAATGTAGTGCAAGATTTACTTAGACAGTCAATAAACATTTATCAGGTGCTTAGTATGTGCCATGGATATAAGGTCTCAAGAAGTTCACAGTTGAATGAGGGAGACAGTAAGCAAACATTGAAACAAACTTTATATAGGATGAAAGGTTACAGTTAACAGAGGGGTGACAACTAGGGTTGGGAAAGACTTTCCTTAGAAGGTAAGACTTTAATTGGGATTTGAAAGAAAGCCAGTAGATGAAGATGAGGAAGAGCATTCCATGCATAGGAGACAGTCAGAGAAAATGCCAGGACTTGGAGTGTCTTATCTGACTCTTCATGACTCAACTTGAGATTTTCTTGGCAAAAATATTCTTCCTTGTTTATCTCACTTTACAGATGAGGAAACTGGGGCAGACAGGGTTAAGTGTCTTTTGGAAGGTCCCAGAGCCAGTAAGTATCTGAGGCCAGATTTGAACTCAAATCTTCCCTACTCTAGACTTGACATTCTTTCCATTGTGCCACCTAGCTGCAGAAACTCATTAGTCTGTGTGCTGCTGGGTAAGTCACTTAACCCTATTTGCCTCAGTTTCCTCATCTATAAAATGAGCTGGAGGAGGAAATGCCAAACCACTCCAGTACCATTGGCAGGAAAACTCCAAATGGGATCACAGAGTTGAACATGACTTGGAACTACAGAAGAACAATACTCTGAGCTCATACAACCCTAAAAACCCTCAGATTTCTTTAAGGAAATCAATGTCTTAACTATACTGTAACCTTATCTTACCTCTGAATTTTATTTTTTGGACCCAAGTATAATTTAAATTTTGTTTTATTAGATTCAGCCCAATATGCCAATTGAACAGAACTTTCTGGATCCTGACTCTGACATCCAGTGTTTGAGCTCACCTTCCCAGCTTTCTGTCAACAGCAAAACTGATAAGCATGCCACTTATGCTTTTATTCAATTTATTGATAAAATTGTTAAACAGCATATGCACAACCACTGATCTCTACCAAAAGTACATTGTAATTAAGAGAGCTGTTTCATCACAGTTGTTACAGAGTTTTCCTCCTTTCTTCATCACTCTGTTCATGGTATCCGTATCTACAACCCAATCAAAATCCCAACTGTTGCCTACAAACTCCAAGGTCACTCCTCTTCCTTTCTCAATGAGTGCCATAACTGGTTTACAATTTTCTTCTTTCCCTAACACCATCCTAAGGAACTTCAATATGCATATTGATTCTTTCTCAAATATCCTAACCATTCAGTTCCTCAACCTACTCACCTCTCATGAGCCATTATTCCATTCTACCTTAGCCACACACAAAGATGATTACCCCTTGATCTTGGATTAACCCACTAATGTATCACCTCCCCATTCAAGATTTCTAAAATCCCCTTATCTGACCATAATCTATTTACTTTTCAACTCTCCCTCCACCTTCCCTTACATTATCCTATTCTTCATCCTGACCCTGACCTTAAATCCCCTGATCTCTCAGTTCTCACCTAGATCATTTCCCCTACACTAGTCACTCTCTCTTCTTCCTATTTTAACAACTTGATAAACCAATTCAACTCTGTTGTCCTCTCCTGAATTCATCCTTCTTATTTCACCAATTAGGCCCAGCTAAGCTCCAGCTTTCAACAGCTCCCACCATTTGCTGCCTTCACTTCTACTTACACACTGCTGAAATAAGATAAAGGAAAATCACACAACTGTTCTGATTGGGTCCATTACAAATTTATGTTATATAGTCACAACTGGGCCCTCACTGATACTAGGTAATTCTACCCTCCATCCTTTATCAACTCACTATCCCATGTTCTGTAGTGGCTCTTCTAACCCTTCTATTCTTTCTCCTCAAACCCTCCATTGCTCCCCTTCCCTTGCTCTTGCCTTTGCTCAACTGAGAATTTTGCCTTACATTTTAAAGATAATAATTGAGGCCATTCACAGTGAACTTCCTCTCCTCCCCTCTTTCTCATCTCTGATCACTCAGATGCCTTCTGTCATTTTCTCCTCCTTCCTCCCTGTCTCACATGGTGAAAGGATGCTATTCTTTATCCAGGCAAAACCCTCAACTTGATCAAGTGATCCCATTTCACACCATCTTCTCCACAGATTCATTATCCTACTCTTTCAGTTATTTTCAATCTCTCCCCTCTCTACTAACTCCTTTCATACCACCTATAAACAAGCCCATCTCGCCTATCCTGAAAAAACCTTCACTTGGTCCTTCCATCCCCACTGTCATCCTATCTCTTCTGCTCTTTGTAACTAAACTCCTTGAAAAAGCCATCTATAATAGGTGCCTCCACTGCCTCCCTTCTCACTTTCTTCTTAACCCCTACAATCTGGCCTCTAACTTTAATCATTCCATGGCAACTGGATCTCTTAATTGTCAAATTGGTTTGTATTCAATTCTCATTCTTCTCCTTGATTTCTCTGCAGCCTTTGACACTGCCGATTGCTTTTTCCTTGAAGCTCTTTTCTATGTTTTTGGGACACCACTCTCTCCAGGTTTTCCTCCTATCTGTCTGACCACTCCTTCTATTTCCTTTGCTAAATGTTCCTCCAGATTAAATTCTCCAACTGCAGGCATCCTTCAGATTTTGTTCTTGACCCTCTTCTCTTTTTATACTGCGCTTCACTGGGTGATCTTATTGGCTCTCATGGATTTAATTACTATCTCTATGCTGATGATTCTCAAATCCACCTTTCCTGTCCCAATCTCTGTATTGACCTCCTGTCTTACATCTTCAACTGCCTTTCAGACATGTGAACCTCAACATCTGGTAAACATCTTAAACTCAACAACAGAACTCATTGTTTTACCCTCCAAAACCTCTCCCCCTCCTGCCTTCTACCTTCTCTTTTACTGTAGGGGCTAATGCCAAGTCACACCCTAGGAGTCATTCTGAATTCCTCTTTCTTACCCCCATTTCCGAACTGTTTTTGAGGTGTGTCACTTTCACTCTTGCAACATTTCTCCAATAACACCCACTCCCCCCCAAATACTGACACCACTCTGGTTCAGGGCCTCATCAACTCACACTTTGATTACTCCAATAGCCTGCTTGTGAATCTGTCTGCCCTAAATCTCTCCTCACTCCAATCCACTGCCCCTCCAAGCAAATACGTAAACTGCTCTGCTTGGCATTCAATTTTTTCATAATGGAGCCCTCGCCCACCTTTCTGGTCTTCTATCTTGCTCCGGTCAGATACTTTGTTTCAGTGACACTGACCTCTTGGCTGTTCCATGAATAAGAAACTGCCCCTCTCAGCTCTGGGCATTCTCTCTGGCTGTCCCCCATGCCTGGATCCTTCTCCCTCTTCTGCTCTGAAAACACCTCTCCTGTTTCCTTTAAGCCCCAACTAAAATCCTGCCTTCCACAAGAAGTCTTCCCAACCACTCTTCACTCTAGTGCCTTCGCTCTGTTAACTATTTCCTATTTTTCCTACTTGTAGCTTGCTTTGGATATATTTGTTTGCTTGTTGTTTCTTCTATTGGATTGTAAATCCTTGAGGGCAGGCTCTGTCTTTGGCCTTTTTTTATGTCTCCAGCTCTTAGCACAGTGCCTGGTACTTAGTCAGTGCTTAATAAATATTTACTGATTGAAGGACTCAGGAATAAGACCTTGGGGTATCTCCACTCCCAATTGAGTGATCTTTCCCTGGGACCTTCCCTGAGAAAATATTCTCCAGAACATTACCTTTCTTTGGTGCGAAGGCTCAGTAACAGTAAAAAGTCTTTTGCCTAGCCTTCTGAAAACCTGTCTCATTTCTAGTTGGGTTATATCCTTCGTTCAAGCACTGATATTTTAAATGCTCCAAGAAAGCAGAACTCCATGTATTTCTAAAGCAGTGGTTCTCAACCTTCCTAATGCCAAGACCCTTTAATACAGTTCCTTAAGATATGGTGACCCCCAACCATAAAATTATTTTCATTGCTACTTCATTACTGTAATTTTGCTACTGTTGTGAATCGTAATGTAAATATCTGATCTGCAGGATGTATTTTCATTGTTACAAATTGAGCATAACCCAAAGGTTGAGAACCGCTGTTCTAAAGTCCTTAATGTTCCTTCATCAAGTCAAATTGTACCATGCTGTAACTTTCTGAATCAAATTGCATTCCACTTAATTTTCTGAGTGCCCACCTGACAGACCTAAGCCAGCCAGTAAGCACTAGAAGGACAGTTTTCAGAGAATCTCATGGATTCATTTACTTCTCTACATGGCCTTTCTCCTCCTACATGGGTGCCTGGGGCCTACCTCATTTTCTCCTAACTTACATATGGCAAATGGGCATCTAACCTATGAATAACAAATAGTCATTAGCATGGGGAAACAGACAACCTCCCCTCCATGAAAAAGAAAAACGAAAGACCAGTTTCTCAATGGTAGTTGTTCCTCCACAAAAACCCTCTGCAGAAAGCCAATATGTAGATTTCTTGCCAAAAGCCTGTTGCTTACCTTGAAATTTTAGCAAAAATGTTGTTGCCATAATGAGATAAAAATTACTCAACTTTGATCTGAAAGATTCCCAACCTTGTATCAACAGGACTTCACTCCTGTGGAGAACAGAAATTCAGTTACTTGCCCTGGTCAGCACAGGCTCTATGCCCTCCATTGACCAAGGAGCCACAGTCGCTGACCCTTTCCCCGATCCAGTTTATCTCAGACACTAATTTCACTCTTACCTCAGTCCAAGATCTTTTATTCTTAACTTTTCACCGAAGAGAAACCTACCTTCTCACCCTAGGGGAGAGGAAAATAAGACAAACAAGCAAGAAAAATATCATTCTCTCTATAACACTGGTCTCTAAAAGTCACAGAATCCCACCCCAAGTTTCCTTCCCTATCCTGCAAGTGTAGCTTAGAATTTATTACCAATGAAACTAGGTTACTCCTGAAACTCTCTCCACAGGGCCCTGGAAACCATGAATGTTTCTGGTACCTCTCATTCCAGGCACTGTTGCCTGTATGTATGTATGTATGTGATACAACCAAGCAGGGGGCAAGATCCCTGAGCATCTACTCTATATAAATTGTACCTTTCCCCTCTCTAACGTCTCCTCCATTTGAACACAGAACCCTCCCTGCTGCTCTCATCTGGGGTGGTAGATAGACATCTCATCACTCAGGAGTAACTTCTCTCTCCTTTTCTCCAGGAAGCTGTCCAAGTAGCACAAAGTACATGTAGTAGGACAGACAAGCGCATCTCAAAGAAATCCTGAGGTATGCCAACATAATAATCATTCTAAAACCAAATTCATTGTCCAAGCCATGTTTCGAACCCAGCCTTCAGTAGTTGACAGTCACCACGGTCTAATCCAAAAGTCTCAGATGAGGTTGCTCTGGTCTCTCACCTGCAGCAGCTCCTCATCTGATCTTTTATACTTTTGCTCTAGCTCTGAAAGCATTTCCTAGAGATCTCTGATTTGCTGTTCCAGTTTGGCCTTCCACTCTTTCCTTTGCTGCATCATCTTGGAGAGATCTCCTTGGCCTCCCTTTTCTTTAGCTGCTGGAACATCTCCATTTCCTGCTCATTGAGCATTTGTAAACCATCATCTACTGCTTCATCTTCCTCACTCTCTAGCTCAGACTCCCCCAGCTCTGACTCCTGAGTCTCCAGCTCCAGAAGCTCTTCCATGTCCTGCTCCTCTTCATCTGGATCCTCTCTTGGAGATTCAAATAGTACAGGAATACATGCTTTGAGCAATGCTCCGGGGTTCTCTTGATTGTTCTAGACAGTGAAAAACATTAGCTAAGTGAGTGAAACATGCTGGTCAACCTCCTGTTCTTCCTCCCAAAGATGTACAAGCCCCTATCTGGCCTACACTAGCCTGAACCTTGACCCCAGGCCCAGAACTAGCTCTGCCAGCTAGATGGAGCCCTAGGGAAAACCACTTATCTATTATGACTTCAAGATGTTTTATCTGTAAAATGAAAATTTTGGGACTGTTGCTGTCTAATGTCATTTCCATATTTGTTTTCTCAAAGCTTTTACCAACCAAGCCCTCTCCACCCCAACCTGCCTCTGTCATCCTTCTCAACATCCACCTCTATTATAAAAGGAAATCTCATTCTTCCAACCAGTCTAATTTAGAAAGGACTTAACACCTGCTTTGGTCATCCACAAGAGGTACCAGTTAGCATGTTTTCCCCAATTTCTATCAAGGCCCCTTCCTAATGGAATGTAATAAGTAATACTCATGCTCTTTGGATCCTGAAGAACACACAGATTAGAGTCTCATCATCTGAAGGTAACCACTTCTGCACCTCCTGCCTGGCTTCTCTCATTCTTGGGTCGGGCCCTCTGGGGTCTGGAATATGAGGCTAATTATCTCAGCTTTGTTCCTCAGACTCACAGGTTTGTATTCTCTCAAATGGAAGACTTCACTGCACTGAGGGCAAGAGAAAGGTATGGAGATATCAATCAAAGTCAGTGTGAAGCTTCACATTTCCAAGAGTTCCTCTGGGCATTTAACCTCCTCCCCACTATTTACATCCCCTGGATGGAGCTATTGAGTTCTTAAAGTGCAACATTTTTGTCAAAAATTTTAAGATGACTGTAAATTCCTTTATACTTTCCCTTGGGGGCAATTTGCCTGTAGACCCAAGCAGGTCAGTCCACCTCAAAACCCTGCAGCGGCTTCCTATTGCCGACCTCATCAGGTAGGAAAATCCTTGCCAGACTTTCAAAATGGCTTCCTCATACTGTGACCATCCCCCTCTCCACAAACTCAATTCTCCAGCCAACTGATAGGGGAAGCCCCTTTTCCAAGAACTCAACCAAATCTCCAGCCTTTGGACATTCAGTTCATTAATAATCCCTAGAATACGTATAATCCCCATTCATCAGGAAGCCAATGGTGCTACTCCATCTATCCCCAGCTCTCAAATGTCACAGAACACTGCCTGGGTGTCTCTTACATTTTTGTCATATTATTTTCTGGTACATTTTAAGGGACATGCTGGAACATTCTACTATGTGGAAAGTACCAGGGTCAGGGACTTTTTTCTTCTACAACTTTCTTTTTATGTCCTGCAAAGCAACACTCTCTATGCATTTGATTGTTGAAATGATAATGTTGACCCATTCAAGAATTAGTTTTAACATGCTAAGTCTATATGTTATTAGTTGTTTTTTCTTGATTTTCCAAGGAAGGAGGAGGTACCAGCTGGAGAGAGATCTTTTGTTAGTTTTTAAAATAAAAACTAAACAATGAAAAAAAATTGACTTGTACCATCAGGCTCATTCTAAAGGAAATATCTTCTACATTCCCCTGATTTATGTAACAATGCTAGTCAAATGTTTTGAAAATACTGACCCTGTAAAATTCACAAGGTCATACATAGATTTAGAAGAACCAAATGGGACCTGAGAGTCAAGAGCTGTTAAATCAGGCTTGTTTTGTTTTGGTAAATGCTGGTATGAAAATAGGAACTACCTCGTTTTATCTGATTGCTTACCTGCTTAAGTGAATTTATTTGAATTTCCTCATCTGGACAACAGTGAGAATAACATACAGAAATAATGAGTTGATTTCTGAAACCTAAATAGTTTCTAACCTTCTAAAGGTTAGATGCTATAAGGAAAGATGCCTCACGATTACCATAGGTAATGAAGGAAGAAAACACCTGGCCCTGTTTTCTACAATTGCATGCATATAGAAAGCCTTTTTTTTTCACTTCATAAAACCGTATTAACAAAAGGTCTCACTCAGTCCTTGTGAACTGGCCTCTCTAAGACTGGATTCTGGGTTCTGGAGAAAGTTCAGGCTCCCCATTAACTCTTCCCACCCCAACCCTACAGCACTAGGCAAAGTATGGAGAGATTAGTGTCAAAGTAAACCAGTGAGCTGCAAAAGCAATGTAGAGAGCCAAGGCAGGCAGCTTCAGTTTAAGAGATAGCTGAGCACACAGCAGTGATTTAGAAGTCATAAGAGTTGGGTTTGGGCTCCAGGTTTCCTCATTGTCACAAGCAGTACCAACCTACTAAGCCTGAGTTTACATATGTAACCCTTAGGGCTTAAAATATTAGCACAGCCTCCCTCCCAAGGATGTTGGGAAGAACACCTGAGCTAGTGCATATGCAGCTGTTACTAATTAGGGAGACTCAGGAGGATACTTACGGTCCACACCACACTCCATGACAGAGGTCTCTCCATCTCCTTAGACAAAGTCTCCTGTAAACATTCTAAAAGTTCCCACAAATTATCCTGATGGTCCCAGTGCTGCCTCTGTAAGAAAAGCAAGAATGTGAGTGTCCTTTGAGGAAGCCTCTGTTCTGAGTCTGAGGTGCAAAAAGTATGAAGGGTTCAGAAACCCAAAAGTCTTGAAAAAAGTGGACAATGAAATTTCAGGCTACAGGGGAAGTGTGGAAAATCAACAAAATGAAAGATTTGGCTTTTGAGGTGAGAGTTCAGTGCCTCAAGTAAATGGCTTAAGGGAACCCCCACAAATGGGAGAAACGGAAATGAGAGGGTCTGAAGGTGGGAAGAAAGAGTGAATCCCTAAGAAGGAAAGCTGCAATTCCCCTAGGGAATTTCCATTTACCCAGGCATTACTCACCTTGTAATACTCTACTGTCTCCGACAGGGGTAAGAGTTCATGGCCCTCATGCTCCTGGGATGCTGAGCAGGACACACAGATTGGGGTCTCATCATCAAAACAAAACAGCTTCTGTAGCTTCTGGTGCCTCTGACACTTGAGTTGTCCCTCTGGTTTCTGGAGAAGGTAAGACGCCACAAGCTTTATCATGTCAATTTGATTCAGTAGACTCACAGTAGGTTCATATTCTCTCAGCTGCAAGACTTCTCTGCACTCAGGGCAAGAGAAATGTATGGAATTTTTTTCCCAGCGTTTAAGACAAATTTGACAAAAACTATGTCCACAGCCAGTGGTGACTGGGTGTCTGAAATATTGCAGACAAATAGAACAGATAAATTCATCCAGGAGATTTTGAATCACTTCCCTGTCACCCATGACTGGGAGTAAGACTGGGATGGTAAAAACCTGGTAGAGATGTTTCTTCCAGACCCCAACAAGCCCACAAATAAATGAGCAGGGAGGGGCAGGGGAAATGCAACCAAACCTTACGTAGTCCCAGGGGAAGTGTGGAAACTCAAAGAGTGTTTAGGGAAATACAGTTTCTCCTCCACCCAGTACTATAACCAAGAAAGCTGCATAACAATGAAAGTCCAGCCTACAATCCGGTAGGAATAATCTATTTCCCTGACGTATAAGTAGCTCCAGCAGAAGTCACTTGTAGAAAATGACTTTAATAATCAGAGGTTTGCATCTACCTCAATATTTCAAAATCTAATCCAGTTCAATAGAGATTATCTTGAGATCTCAATTCTATCATATTTCAATAGCACTAAAAATCTGTTTATGTAAGTAAAGCATTTTCTCTGGATCAAACCACAGATTTTTTATTTCCACCGCCTCCTTTAACCCCAACCTTCTGCATATATGTCAATATGGTTGGCAAAATGTTTTATTTCTATGGGAATAGAAATAGATTCTATGGGAATCTGTCCTTAGAAACTAAGGACAAAATGAATCCCAGTGTGATAGAGTTCTTTCCCAAATGCAAAAGGGAATTCAGTGGACAGAACACCTTTCATGGAAATTCATGCTACCAAGGATTAGAAGCATTCTTCACTATTTAACAAGCATTTATCACACTATATACTGGCCTTTGTGCTGTAGGTTGGGCCTATAAATGCCTAACAAACAGAATTAAATCCACCATCTTGGTTTGTGCTCAACGGCATTATCCCTGGTAGCTTTGAAAGAAACAAATAAATCATTTAATCAACCAATAAACATTTATTATGCATTTACAATGGGTCTGGCTGGATGCTAAGCGCCAGGGATACAAAAAGAGGCAAAAAGACAATTCCTGCCCTCAAGGAGTTTACAGTCTAGTAGTGGAAGATACTAAGCCAACTATATACTGGATAAATAGAAGTATTTAACTGAGAGAAGGCACAGAAATTAAGAGAGGGTGGTAGAAGGTAGAATTTTCCTTAGGACTTAAAGGAAGCCAGAGAGATCAGTAGCTGGGGTGGAAGGAGTGTGTTTCAGGAATGGGGGACAGCCAGAGAAAATGCCTGGAGCCAAGTGATGTAGTGTCTTCAGCCCAGAGACATGTGTCACTGAATCAGAGTGCTTGGGGAGGAGTAAAGTATTAGGTTTGAAAGGTAGGAGGGAGCTATGTTATGAAAGAGTTTGAATGCCAAATGAAATTTTGTATTTGCTCCAGAGGCGATAGGAAGCCTCTGGAGTTTATTGAGTCGGGGGAAGAAGGGTGGCAGGATCCAACCTGTCTTTTAGGAAAATCGAGGCGTAGTGAATATAGCACGGGTCTTGGTGTCAGGAAGACCTGAGTTCAAATTTGGCCTCAGATATTTGACACTTAGCTAGCTTTGTGACCTTGGGCAAGTCACTTAACCTCAATTGCCTTGCCTTCCCCCCTCCAAAAAAAAAAAAGAAAAAGAACAAGAAAGGAAAATCACATTAGTGACTGGAAGATGGATTGGAGTGATGAGACATAAGGCAGGCACTAGTAGGATATTGCTTTAATTAAGGCATGAGGTGATGAGGCTCTGAACTACATTGGTGGCCAAGTCAGAAAAGGGGGATTATTGGAGAGATGTTGCAAAAGTAAAATTGTCCTTAACAACAGATTGGAAATGATGGGGGTGTAAAACTGAGGCATCTGGGATGATTCCTAACTTGTGAACGTGAGGGACTGAGAAGATAAAGTTAACCTCTATAGTAAAAGGGAAGATAGGAAATGGAAATGTTGGGGGTGGGGAGAGGGGAGGAAGAAAGACAATGAATTCTGTTTTAGACATACTAAGTTTAAGATATCTAGTGGAAGGGCTATTTGAGATATCTAAAAGACTGCTGGGGATGCAAGATGGGAAGTCAAAAGATTGGGGCCAAAAGGTAGATTTGAGAATTATCTACACAGAGATGGTAATTAAATCCATGAGAGCTGATGAGTTTCCTGAATGATTGAGAGAATAGGAGAGGGTCCAGGACAAAACCCTGAGGGAGAATTAAGGTTAGGAGGATTAATCTGAATGAAGATCCAGCAAAAAAGATTGAGTAGGAGAGGTCAGATAGGTGGGAAGAGGACCTGGAGAGTGTGCTGTCCCAAAAACCTAGAGAGAAGATCAACAGTGTCAGAGGCTGCAGAGAGTTCAGCCATAATGAGAATTGAGAAAAGAGTATGGATTTAGCAATTAGAAGATCTTTAATCACTTTGGAAAAAGTAGTTTCAATGGAAAGCCAGATTGTAAGGGTTTAAAAGAGTGGGATCAGAGAGAAAGTGGAGACATCTATTTGAAATAGCCTTTTGGAAGAATTTAGCTACAAAGGGCAGGAGAAACATAGAATGATAGTGGGCATGGTTAAGTCAAGATTTTTTCAGGACAGGGGAAACATGGGTGTGTTTGTAGGCAGAAGGAAATGAGCCAATGGAAAGGGAAAAATTAGCAGCAAATGAATAATAATGATATTTAGATTTTACCTCTTAACAGAAAGTTCATGAGCTAGAGGTACAAAATGAAACAGGAATTTTCTTACACGGCCATTGTGGGGATTTATTTTCCTTGTCGATGCTTATTTATTATAAGGTAGATTTTTTTTTTTCAGGAATGGAGAACTGGGGAGTAGAGAGGGATTCTGGAAATAATTCTGAAAAAGGAGAAATGAAATTAGAATCTAAAAATTCCCCCGAAAAATGGAAAGAAGAAACTTAGCTGGATACAAAGACAACTTTGAAGTTGTATGTTAAATTTATTATTTGTTTGAAAAAATCAAGCTGTATATAATGGGAACTGTGTTTTCATATATAATCTTTTTTCTGTTCTTTTACATGAAATGTCTATATTTGTTGATGTTTCCCAATTTTATCATGAACTGTTTAAGAAGTATGAAGGAATATAGTTATTGTAATGATATCCGATCATATCACTGAATGAATGAATTTAAAATAATGTATTAAGTAATGTACGAGAAAGACTACTTTTTGGGGGAGAGGAGGCCAGGGAGGAGGATTTTTGGCTGGAAAGTCTCTGGGAAAGAACCATGGGCAGTTTATGTCCACACCCTTTACTGGGGCTTTGGAGATGTTGATTAGACTGCTGGGGGCTGGCTAGGAGGGGAGAGAAAGATGTGAGATGGGAGGGAGATAGGGAGAAACCTGGAAGAGAGGAGAGTTGGTGGCACCCTATTAGGAGAAAACACATTTCTCCTTTTGGCATTTGATACCTTTTACAACTTAGCCCCATCATTACCTTTCCAGCCTTGCAATACATTATTCACCTTTATGAACTCTCAGATCCAGTCAAACTGGCCTCCTTGTTGTTTCTCTTACACAATACTCCTTTCCCATTTTTGTGCCTTTCAAATCCCTTCTCAGATTGAAGCGTACTATTTTCTCATTTTTGTTTTTTCTTTCTCGTGGTTTTTCCCTTTTGTTCTGATTCTTCTTTCACAACATGACTAATATGGAAATATGTTTAATATGATTGTATGTATATAGCCTATATCAGATTGCATGCTGTCTTGGGGAGCAGAAAGTCATAGAGGGAGGGAGAAAAAAATTTGGAACTCAAAATCTTATAAAAGTGAATGTTGAAAACTATCTTTACATGTAATTGGAAAAAATAAAAAAAGCTATTAAGTGGGGAAAAATAACAAAATCCTTCCACACCGCCATCTTTTAGAACCTCATTTTTTCCTTCTCAACTTAGTTCAGCAAAGACTGTCATAAAACTTTTCCTTATCGCTCTAGCTACTGATGCCCCCGCCCTAATATCTCCTTGTGTTTTTTGGTCTATATGTACATTTTTATTTCACAAGAGACTATTCTAGATCTTGAGGAGTGTTTTCTTTTTATTTTAATATCCTTAGACTTTAGACGTAACACAACTCCAGGTATTAAATTAAATGCTTGCTGCTTGATTCATTTCAGTGCTCAGTTACAGAACCACTTCCTAAGAAGAAGGCCTTTTCCAGGCTTAAAAGCTAACCAATGTTTCTCTTCACATCCTCATCCTATTACTTTGCATTTATCTTGGATATGCTGTGTGTATGTGGTGTGTGTGTGTGTGTGTGTGTGTGTGTGTTTGTTTCCCCTGATAACGGCAGCCTCGAAGCCTAGCTGTGTGACCATGTGCAAGTGATATAACCTCTCAGCCTCAGTTTTTCTTTTTCTTTTCGGAGGACAATTGGGGTTAAGTGACTTGCCCAAAGTCACATGGCTAGTAAGTGTGTCAAGTGTCTGAGGTCGGATTTGAACTCAGATCCTCCTGACTCCAGGGCCGGTGCTCTACTCACTGCGCCACCTAGCCGCTCCTCAGCCTCAGTTTTCTTACCTGCAAAATGAAGATAATAATAGCCCCTACCACCCATAATTGTGAAGATCAAATGAGATAAATATTTTTAAAAAACCTTTGCAAACTTTGTGCTATAGAAATGCTATTATTTTTAGTCAGCCCAAATGCCACCTCCAATTTCCCCCATTCTGTGAAGACCTTCCTCCTTCACTGACTTCAAATACTTTGGTTTATCAAAATCCACCACTATTTCCCTAATATGTTATCCTAAAGCTTGGGGAGTATTTCCTTTTGGTTTTTTTCATTCTCAGTTAGCACATCTATAGTATTTAATGAATAAATATTCATTGACTATGTAGAGGAAATGTACAAAACCTGTGGGTCATGAGGCTTGGGGGAATGACTCCCTAGAAATATCCTTTGTCTTTGGTATTGCCAGCACCTTTTCCCTTTCCATGTTTTTTATTAATTTTATTTCTCATCTCTATTAAATGCCTTTTTCTTTGTATATATAGATGCATTTTAGTATTCTTTAATGACTTAAGCTAATGAAATTATGTATTTTTATTTCAAATATTGATTTACTGGAATCTAATATAGCTAAGAAAGTTTATATAATTTATATATCTTTCTATAATGTAAATGTATGTATAAACTCACTAGCTAGGTGGAGCAATAGATAGAGCTCAGGAAGGAGACAGGAAATCCTGAGTTCAAATCAAGCCTCCAACACTTACTAGCTGTGAGACCTTGGGCAAGTCACTTAGCACTGTTTGCTTCAGTCTCCCCATCTGTATAATGAACTGGAGAAGGAAATGATAAGCCATTCCAGTATCTTTGCTAAGAAAATGCCAAATGGGGTCAGAAAGAGTTGGAAATGATGGAAAATGACTAAACAACAAAAAAATATTGTTAAGGGAAAAGGGAATTTATCAAATGAAGATGCTCAGCCACCGTCCCCTTTAGGGAAGTTGGATAAGGATATAATATCACATGATTTAGAGGGAGAATATCCTAATCTTGGGCTCCCAGGAGTCATAAAGCTCTGTCTTGTTGACAATTGAGAGGTAGAGATTATTATCTCGAAGGTTAATCTAACCAGAACTTTTTGCAGCACTAGGTAATCCTATCAGAGTATCTAGGTGAGGCCTCTTATCTCTGAAAGGAGTGGTAGCCTCCTTATAAATAGAATCATTGAGTTTATCCAGTTGTTAAATAAAATGCAGATTGAGAGTCTTACTACCCCAAAGATAAATATCTTTGACCTCCAAGGTTACTTCTTTTGTCTTTTCCATATTCACAGCACATTCCCCAATTGATAAATGATGAAAAGATATGATCAGATTTCAGATGAAGTAATCAAAACTATCTACAGCCATATGAAAAAAATACTCTAACTGACCATTGATTGGAGAAATGCAAATTAAAACAATTTTGAGGTACTACCTCATACTCAGTAGATTGGCTAATAGGACAGAAAGGATGGTTGACAAATGTTGGAGGAGACGTGGAAAAAAGGAGACATTAATTCATGTTTGGGGGAGTTGTGAACTGCTTCAACCATTCTTTAAAGCAATTTGGAACTAAGCCATTAGGCTTATAAAATCATGCATACCCTTTGATCTAGCAATACTGTAGAGGTCAGGGAACCATAAAATGTTGAGATATAGGGTTAGGGGTGCTCAAAACCTCAAAATACCAACACACCAGGTCCTGCTGAATGAATTTGACTCAAGTCTTCTCTCAGCCAAAGTAAAGCAAAGTTTATTAAAGGTTTGCCATAATAGGCAGACACTTAAGGAGCCTAAGTATCTCTGCTTGTATTGGATTTGGCTGAGAGAAGACTTGAGTCAAATTAGATAAAAACTCTTTGCAAAATGGCTAATTTAACCTAAAAAGAAATTCTAAGTCACAAAATTCGATAAATGATCAGGTAACTACAGAGGAATTTGACTTTGTCCACTTGGTAATTGTTATAAGAGAAATATTTCCTCTTTGAGTTCATATGATGGATAACAGCTGCCAAATATATATTTACCACAATGCAGAAATTATAGAGGTTAAAAACCTGGGTTTTATTATTATGCTCCAGCATAGGTTTAGGTCTCAGAGAAAACCTGAACAATCACAAGGGTTCTGAGAAGGGTTTTATGAGCAAAATTACATTACATTACAGAGAAATAAATCTTTTACATATTACAATCATGCACATTACTCAGGCCATAAATGTTTAAAAAAGATTAATCCATAATCCCTTTCTTTAATGTCATCAAAGTTGAACAAACTTTGATAACAGTTATAATCTCATACATCCCCTGAGGAAACAAGCAGGAATCAATAGGCATCAATTATATACATATATATTTTTTCATAAAATTCTTTTCAAGTTATTATTTTTAAATTATTACTCTATTATACTTTTCTGGATCTGAATAGGGCACATTCAGTTCCCCTAGCTTCAAGTTCCTCCTAGCTTAAACCTGTCATGTTATGTATCTATGAGTAACAACATTTGATCTAGTTCAACAAGCATTTATTAAAACCTCAATAACATTCTAAGCACTTAGTATACAAAGAACATAAGGAAACAATGCCTGATGTAACATAGCTTACATTCTACTGGAGTCAAGAGAAAACATACAAAAATGAAATAGAAAAAGTTATCTGTAGCAGGGCAAGTAGGTACAACAATTATTTTTAGATAACAGAGTACTCAGGAATTGGGGTAACAGTACCTGAAGTTCATTCGGCCAATAAGTGTATATTTCTCGATTACTCTCAATTAGGGGCAGATTTTGAGAAAGCAATCATTTGTCAAGATTTTTTTAGAAAGACAGAAGAAGGGCACTTCAAGTGGGTTAACCCCAATTGCCCTCCCCCCCTAAAAAAAAGAATTAGGGGGGAAAAATCAATAAAATGAAAAAGGGAAGAGATCTCTTAAAATTAGACTTACCATGCAAAAATGGGCATGATAAAAGACAAAAATGGTAGAGACTTAATGGAAGTATAACAGATTAAGAAGAGGTGGCAAGAATATACAGAACTGGAGGGGCTCTAAGCTTCAAGCATTTTACAATCTTTCCTGAGATCTGTATTCTGAGAAAGTTCAATGAAGGCAACTTCTATCTATCTTCCTTCTCTGTGAGTATCCTTCTAATTGCAAGAGGGTATTATCTTTTAAAGTTCCCAAAACAGACCACACTTTGTGGTCCTCTAGGTGATACTGAGGCCAAACAGTGTTGCAAAAAAAAAAAAATACCAACTTTTTCCTTTCAAGTTCTTTAGAGAAACTAAATTTTTCCCAATGTTGTAAAAGAAAACCCAAAGGGGAACTTTTCAGAGCTAAAAAGGATCAACCCAATACAGGCATAGGGCCTGGAAGTCCCTTCTTCCATAAAGGAAGGTTTGGGAATAAGCTGTGAAAAACAAAACAAAACAAAACCATAAAAAAAAAAACCCCCACAAAAAAGTACCTGAAGTTTTCCCGGTTTCCTAGTGCCTAAAGAATTGAAAGAATCTGGTTGGGGAGGCTAGGTGGCACAGTGAATAGAGCATCAGCCCTCGAGTCAGGAGGACCAGAGTTCAAATGTGACTTCAGATATTTAACACTAGCGGTGTGAGCTTGGGCAAGTCACTTAACCCCAATTGCCCTGCCTTCCCCCCTCCAACATAGCAAAAAAAAAAAAAAAAAAAGGAATCTGGTTTACACTTCTGGATGGGGTGTCTGTCCTTGTCCTCCATTCTTCAGAAGCTGCTCCCAGGTCAGTGTCCTACAACATAACCAAACTGGACCGAGAACCTGGGTGTCAGGCTGAGTATGGGACAGCCTCCTAGCTGTCTGACCTAAACCCTTCCCAAAAAAACAAAACACCTTGGAGACCAAGAAGAAATAGGGAGAGATAGAAGCTTACATACCTTCCAGTCCTGGTTCAAGAGCTTGAGATTAGCAGTGTTTCCCAGTGTCAGGGAACCATAAAAATGATGAGGTCACCATAAAATGAAGAGATTCATCATAAAATGATGAGGTCTAGGGTTAGGGGTGCTTGAGACCCCAAAATGCCAATATTCCGGGTCCTGTCAAATGAATTTGACTCAAGTCTTCTCTTAGCCAAAGAAAAGCAAAGTTTATTAAAATCCACCATATTGGGTAGACTATTAAAGAGTGTTAGTATCTGTAAGGCTTATATTTAATAACTGGGCTTGTATTGGACACAGAGCAATTCTGTGCTAGAAAATTCTATAGCACTCACACCACATGGAGGAAAGATGGGGTCTTATATTTTTTTTAAAAATTTATTTATTTACTTTTAGTTTACAAGATTTAGTTCCACAGTCCCTTGAGTTTCAAATTTTCTCCCCTCCTTTCCCCCCCTTCCCACAGGGGCATACAATCAAGTATAGGATCTGCAAATACTTTCACATTGGACAATAGTCTGGTTGTATAGAAGGGTTGTAACCAATGGAGTGAACAATGGGAAAAAAGAAAGAAACATGGAAAGCATGGAAAAGAACGCTAGCATGTTGATTGCTTCAGTCTCCATTTAAACTCTGTTCTTTCTAGAAGATGGGGTCTTATATACAGAAAGGTTGTGGGAGGAATCTAGGGGTGGTCTAGAGGAGGAGTTTGGGGAGGGTCTTCAGGAGGAGTCAGATGAGGTCAGACCCAGTAATGAGTTTGGGGAGGATCTTCAGGAGGAATCAATGAGGTCAGAATTCAGTAATGAGTGATTAAGGGTGAGAAGTTGCTGGAGGCTACCTGGAGACTACAGACAATGGTGGGCTAGGCCAGTTCAAGGTAACAGTTGATTTGGGTATAGATATTGATAGGCTCAAGGGTGGGAAGTAGATGGACAATGGAGGGCCAAGCTAGTAACAGAGGTTTGCCCAGAGCCACAAAGAAAGGCTTATGGACTCAGGCAAATGCCTCATCAAAAGGGAAGATTCAATCAGAGTTCAAGGGGTTTTCCCAGAGCCTGTACTTCAAGGATTCAAGGAGAGCTCAAGGGGGTTCCCAGAGCCTGTACTTCTCATGTATATGGGCCAATAAGCAACAGTTAGAACTGAACATGGAGCAACAGATTGGTTAAGGATGGGGGGAAAAAAAAAAGGAGTACTATAAGGCTGTATATTATACCTTATTTATTTAATTCATATGCAGAGTACATCATACCAAATGCCAGACTGGATAAAATCAAAAGCCAGATTTAAGATTGCCACTATTAACTCTCAGGTGAAAAGGCTTGAAGCCTTTTAATTGGGTGAACTCTTGACCTGATAAAGGGACCTTGAGTCATCCTACTTCTAATGCCTTAGTTAATATATCCTCCCATCAACTTGTGGTCCCAATAAGGATATTCCCCCACCACAGATTCATCCAGGCTAGGCATTTACAAGGTCATTCCCACCACAACCACCCATCCTAAGAACTTTTCTATCTCATCTGGGTCTGATTAGGAATGTTCCTCCTATATTTGACACCAATTATCAATCAAGCCCATTTTTTTTTTTAGGGTATGTCATTTTGCTGTCTGAAAAAAAAAAAACTTTTGAATGTGTTCTCTCAGTAGTACAGCTCTTGAACCCTCAGGCTCAGAAGAGTCTCTCATGAAAGGACAAACTTCCATTTGTTTATATTACCAGAGGACATGTGTATATGTTTGTTTTGCTCACTTGCCACACTAAATAAGACTCTTTGTATCATCTTCCTGTGTACAATTTTCTAGAAATTCTCAAACTGAGGTATATTTTAACCCAAGCCATGAAGCAAAAGAAAGTAATGCACCATTATTTTAAGGACTAACTTAAGGCTATTATCTGAGTAGGTAAATGTTAGAATACTAGTTTATCCACTTACTCATAGACTAACCTATGACCACCATTGTCATCTAGAGAGATATCCCCATTTTGTAGATTTGGAAGCCCAGATTCAGAGAGATAAAGTCACAAACACCGAAAGGAGGACAAGGATGGTAATCTAGGGTTCTTTCTACTTGACCAGTTTCCATGGAAGATATTAACTTACTTCACAGGACTTTTGTATTGCTCTAAGTAATTTTTATGAGGTACTTATTGAATTATTACAGAGGCAGAAGAAGAGAGGGCCTAGGACAGATCTCTAAGGGACACTCACAGGCTAGCCAGCACAAAATCCAGAGGATCTGTCAGACACATAGGAGAATCTCAATCTCTTCCTAGACTATTCCATGCAAGAATATGAAGCCAAAGTGTTTTAGAGATTACGCTGGTTTCAAGAGTCAATTGTGAACATTTGTATTATAATTCTATAAGTGCTATAATTCAGGGCTTATTTTATCAATTGTTTAGACTGTGGAGATACAAAAAATGTTTATATGCCAGAACATCTCAGATTGAAAAGGGTTACTCCCAACTAACATAATTGTAATCTTTTCTGAACAGAGTAGGATACTTAGCTGGATGGCTTTAGGAAATGGGGAAGACAAGGAACTTAACCAAACAAAATAAACTACTCAATCACAGTTTGGATTTCTACCCTTAATCCTTTTCCTTGAATTTCTTCTTTTTTGTACTCTGCCAAATCCACCAATAGGAACAGTTTTTAGGCCAGAAAATTTTGTTTACTATTTCTAGAGAGACTGATTGAAAAGGAGGTTTCAAATTATGCTTTTCTAGTATCAATTAAGAGATGTTGTATGGCATTTAGTATAAGATGTCAGTTTAAATCTAGTTTCTGCCAAACCGCTTTTTGGTCTTATCTCACAGATTTGCTATAAGAAAAAGTAAAAATATACAAAGTGCTTGAAAAACTCCAAAGTGCCATAAAAATATAAGTACAATTAGTCTGGCCTCAAGTATTTTCCCCCATAGTTGGGAAGTGCTGGGATAAGGTTTTGAAATGGAGTCAAAAAATAGTTAACCAAGATATTTATGAATATATATATATATATATATATGTGATAGGCTTTACAGAGGGTCAAACAGGTGTGTGTATGTTTAGAATCACATAGTTAATGGGTATTTAATAGGTAGGATTTCAACAGATTTTCACTCCAAGTCTAACCTTGTCCCATTGATGATGACCTTGGTGGAAATATCAAAGACTGGGGGAGGAAAGGGAGAAGTTGGTCATTATAGATAATTTCCCAAAGCAGATCACATCACTACAGACATAGATAAGAAGTGTAAACAATGAAAGATGCTACTTCATTTACAAATGTCACATCAAAAACAAAATAAACTTAACATGTGCCTAAGGAAAGAGGTCAAAACAGCTCCCAATGCTCTCCTTCAATGAGGCTTCTCACACACATGGGATTATATAATTCCAGAATCATCCTGAAAGATCTTAGACCAGTGTGGTCAGGCATATCTGTACCCAATTCCATTCTACTGGGGCTCAACAACGAGGTCAACAGGTAAGATGTTCCTTTCAATAGGCAAGCAGTAACAGGCAAAGATGGGTGGTACTTGTTTCTCTTCAGAAATTCTATCCATGTCCAATGGTATAATAGATAATTCTCTTCCACTCATATAGTGGATGCTTCCAGAGGTATAAACAACATATGTCTGTCCTGAGGAGATGTCAGCAAATGTGAAAGTCCTCTTCCTATCATCAGATAATTCATATGGATAGTGACATGCCAGCAGTCGAGATCCTGCAGAAAGAACAGAGGCCTCAATAAATGGCAAGCACCTTCTACATATCAGAAACTGTGCTGAGCAATGAGGACACAATTATGGAAAAGAAAAAACAACCCCTACCCTCTAGGAGGTTATAATCTTATGAAGGAGAGACAACACATAAAAGAAAGTTGAAAGTTGAAAAGTGAGTGAATGGAGGATTGGGGGGAGGTTGGGAGGGTGCCCAAAGTTGCATTATGAAGAAATCAAAGAAGTCCAAAATAATTGAAGCCAGGTAGGAAATGGGGAGATGTTTGTTTTGTGCCGCCTCCTTAATTAGAAAGGCTAGTTAGGGTGCAGGTGACATTTGAGGACCAAAGCCAATTGGATATGGCATTCCCCAATGATGAGATTCCAGGGAACAGACATGATAGAGAAGTCAAAGAAGTTCAAAAATGAGTTCAGGCAGGAAAGACATCAGCCCTATGAAAGGTACTCCCGTTCCTTCAGTGACTGGGAGAGGTGGTTTGGTCTATAGTACCAAGGAAATATGAGATGTAGAGAACAAGAGCAATTAGAAAAGGATATTCTGTAGGTAGGAAAGTCAGGAGATTCTGACTTTCAAGTAACCCCTGGAAAGGTTTTCCTTTTATTTTAATTCATTCCAATATCCATTATCTGTTGAGGCTGTACAGTTCTATTTGTTACCAATAGTCCTTTCCTTGCCTTTTTAACACGTAGATTCCCCAGTTCTTTCTGGAATAGGTATGAAATAGATAGTCTACTTCTGACAAGCATTGGGTTAAAAACCAAATTCTACCAGGCAAATAAGGAAAAGAGTTTCATCTGGAAAATCTTCTCTGTCTACTAGTCAAACCATGATTTCCATTCCCCGAAACACACACACACACACACACACACACACACACACACACACACACAAACTCCACAAATCTTTTCTTTTACAAATCAATCCCATGATAGGAAAAAAAATTTAAATGTTTGTTTCTTCATTAATTGGAACTATGGTTCTTAAAGGGTGGTCCTTTTACACCTGGGGTCCTATTTCTTTATATATTTTTTAGTGAACAACCTTCCCAAATTTGGGGGTTCATGTTCTCTCCCTTTGTCCAAAAGGATTTCTAAACAGAAATCACAGAAGGGGCAGCCATTTGTTGAGCTGTGATAAAAAGGCCAGATCTAAAGTGGTAGAGGTTGATTTCCTTTCCAAAAATCTTAAAATATTAAACCTGGAACAGACCTTAAAGTTCAAATCTGGCCTCAGATACTTAACAGCTATGTGATCCTGTTCAAGTCACTTAAATCCTGCCTACCTCCCTTTCCTCACCTGTAAAATGGGGATAATAGTTCTTATCTCATAGGATTGTTATAAAGATCAAATGAGATATTTGTGAAGTGCTTTGCACAGGGCCTAACATATATAGTAGGTGCTTAAATGCTTTTCCCTTCCCCTCCTTCCCTATTTCTACCTCCAGCTCACCAAGGAAGAGCTCTATAGCTTCCTCCAGGCCCTGCTGTTCCCTTCTAAGTCAAACTGCATTATCCCCACCACCCTGACTACTCATTTAGAGGACTCACTCACCCAGGGTACAACAGATATAGCTTGTAAGTAAAACTTGTTTTTTTTTTTCCTATTTCTCACTGATCTTTCTTTTATTTCATGGTTTAGGTCCCACTCATATACTGTTCATCTGGACTGTGAAGGCTTTTCTAGCTCACCCACCCGAATGGCAGTATTAACGTGATTGCTTTTATTATCATTTTGGGAGACCTAGGTTTCATAGAGTAGGTTGTACCTTCTGATAAAGGCAACATATGTAGATTGGCAACTATTTATCAACTTATATCCTGGTGCATATGCCAATATATTTCTAACAACCAAGAGATCCAAAAGGTACATTATTTATCCTTCTGAAGGAAGCCCAAACCTAGACTCACAAAGAGCTGGGCCTCACCTTGAAATTTCTTGAGAAATTTGCTTAAATTCACACAATAAGAATCGCTCAATTGTGGAGTGAAAGGTTCTGGCCTTTGTATTAGCAGTGATTCACTCCTATAGAGAAGAAACTCAGTTACCATTCCTGGTCACCAACTTTTGCATCCTCTTGGCACCAGAGGCTTCCTTACCCTGGTTTAAAACACAGCCAATATCTTGCTTTCCCCAACCCCCTGTGTTCCATCTCAAATTACTCACTTATCTTTCTTCAGAATGTTAGCATACCTGCTCAAAGTGTCTCCTATGTCCTAGGAGTGAAAAAGAGAAAAGATTATAGGTAGGAAGATCACATGAATTGGTTCAAAGATTTGGCCACTCTCTGGATATGAAGGTGGATGGAGGGGGAGAGTCAAGGGTGACTCAGAGGTTAGAGACCTGGTTGACTAAGTAGAGAGAAGAGGTCCAGATAGGTAAATTGAAGGGACAACAAAATACCTTTTGCCAAGATTTGCCATTCAGGCAATGTTTTACTACTTTGTCTAGAGTCCAATACAACTGCCCCACAACAGGAGACGTTTTTCTTACCTGCAGCAGGTCCCTGTCTGACATCTGAGACTTTTCTTCCAATGTTGTCACCATCTCTCTTAGGTCTTTGCTATGTCGAGACAATTGGAGCCTGCTCTTATTCTTTTTCTGGATGTTTTTTATTTCTTCCTGGGCTTCATGATCCATCAGCTCCTGGAACATCTCATTTTCCTCCTCATCCAGCTCCACAAGACTGTGTACATCCTCTTCTTCATCACTTAGAAATTCACTTATTTCCTGAAATTTTTCTTCAAGTACTTCTCTTGACATATCCACTTGTTCCTACAGTGGGACATGCTCATCAGATGTTAGTTGTATACAGGACAAGTGCCTTTGGCCAAATCTCACCTTGACTGCCTGGTTTGTGTGACATTTACTGGAAAGAACACTATACCAAGGAAGATTTAGGAAACATGCATTTGAGTCCCTATTCTGCTGCCATCTAACTGGTAAACTTGAGAATGTATGTCTTTCAGTCAACATTTCTGGACTTAGATTTCATCTGTTAAATGCTATAGGAGGGCTAAGAGATACTTAAGAATGAAATTCTGGAGGCATAAAGAAAATAATTCCAGTGAAGAAGAAAAGGGGGAATCGTCTAGGACAGTGGTTTTCAATCTTCCTAATGCCGCAACCCTTTAATACTCGTATGTGGATGTATCTGCATGTGGGCGGACCTGCCTGGAGACGGATAGTAGAGTAGTGTCTCAGTTCCTAAGATCATCAGAAATAGGTGTTTTCCAATGGTCTTAGGTGACCCCTGTGAAAGGGTCATTTGATCCCCAGGTTGAGAACTGTTGGTACAGGATAAAGAATAATATAGCTGCTCCAAAATTTCACTGTTAAACTTAGATATTAAGGGGGGAAAAGATGTATAAAAGAAAACTATAAGCAAGGCCATAGGGGAGGGCCTTTGCTTGGGGTGGACAAAATTGTATATAATAAAGGAAAGCAAAACTTTATTTTGCTTTTCTTTTCTCTATCATGGAAAATTATGCTGGAAATGATAGAATATGGCTGATAGCAAACATTGGGTAAGAAGAAAAGTTCACTACCAAGCAAGGGATACAAATGACCACAGAAGATAAAATAGGCAATTTTGAGTGCATAAAATTAGAAGAGAGATAGGAAACTAGAAAAAAAAATCTCAGCTGGAAGTTTCTTTGATAAAGTCTCTTTTTCAAGATATGTAAGGATTTGATTCAAGTTTACAAGAATGAGTCATCACCCAATGAGTAAATAGGAAAAGGATATGAACTGGTAGTTCTCAAAGAAAGTAATCATAGGCACAAGGAAAAAAAAGTGTTCTAAATCACTTATATCTAGGGACATGCAAATTAAGTCACCTCTGTGGGCTCACTTCACACCCTCAACAGATGTTGGGCAGACTTTGGAAAAATAGACACCTAAAAACATTCTATTGGTAGAGTTTTAAAAGGTTTCAGCTATTCTGTAGGATACTTTGGAATTATGCCCCTCAAAAGACAGACAAACTGGTCATATACCATTTGGCCCAGCAATACCACTATACCCCTAAGAGATCAAAGAGTAAAAAATGCATCAAATGTTTCTCAGGAATTTTTTTTTCTGTGTGTGTGTGTTTGTTTTGTTTTGTCTTTTTTGTAAAAGAAATGAACTAGAAACTAAAAGGAGAGAGGTTAATCAGAGAGTAATTGACCAGTTATGGTATATGAATGTAATGGATAATACCTTCTACAAAAAATAGCAAAGCGATGGTTTTAGAGCAACCTTAAGAGACTTTGAACAGATGCAGAATGAAGTGAACAGAACCAGAACAATGTATAGTATAAGAATATTGTAAAAAAAAAATAACCAACTTGGAAAGACTTTCAAAAGTTATTAGCACAATGATCAATCATGAGTTCAGAAGATTAATGATAATTAATCCTCCTGACAGGGAGGACACTGAATATGCAGAATGAATCCTTTTTCAACAAGGTCAATATTGGAACTTGTTTGGATTGACCATTCTGACAATTCATGCTTGAAATGAGCGTTTTATTTTTTTCCCTGGGGAAGGTGGAGAGAGATGTAGATAGGAGGGCAACCTTTTACTGGCAGGATCTCCACCCTTACAGTCACCTCAGATAGGTTTGGCAAGTTCTCCCTGACAACTTATCAGTCATGCTCAAATCAACTTCTATCCACCTTTTCAGTAGCCTTTAGTGTCGTCTTCTACTATTAGACTATAAGTTCCTCGGGGAAGGGGACTTACTTTTGTGTTTGTATGCCTAGTACTTTGCACAATACAAGGCAATGTTTAAAAAAATGTTGTCCCTATTAAAAAATTACAAATAAAGAGATGGTAAATGAACAGCTAGAAAGGGAATTGGAGATTTTACCTTTGTAACATTTCCAGAATATGCCCCTTTCTTGCTGATACTGCCACCACTCTAGTGCAGATTTGGATTATTATTACCAATTTTCAGGAACAAAACACAAAATCTTCTTTGTCATTCGAATACATCATTCATCTCTTATATCATATTCCCTGTCCTATTGTCTCTGATTCAGTGACACTGGACATTTTGCTATTCTACTCCATCCCTCCAAGCCAGGTTTTTTCTTCAGCTGTCTCCTATGCCTAGAATTCTCTCATTCCTCATCTATGCTTCCTGAATTCCCTGACTTCCTTCAAATTAAATTCAGATCTTCTAAGGGAAGCCTTCCCCAATTTTTCTTTAGTGTAGTGCCTTTTCTCTTTGTTATTTCCTATTTTTCATGCATATCAATTGTTTATATATACTTTTAATTTGTTATCTCCTTCATTGGATTATGAGTTCCTTGTGGACAGAATCCATCTTTGTTTTTGTATCTCCAGCTCTTAGCACAATGTCTGGGATATAGTGAGAGCTCAATAAATCCTTGACTGATTAAGGATTTATTAATTGACTGATTAATTAGAAAGAAAACAGGAAGAAGGTATGATAGACTACACTAATGTCCTATTTGACATTTTTTTTCTAAGCTGGTATATGAGGATAGTGTAGGAAAAAATGTACCTAGATTTTTAGTAGAACATTTGATCAAGTATTTCCTATTATTCTTGTGCAAAAGATGAGATAGGAACTAAATGAAGTTACAATTAGATGGATTCAGAAGCAGTTGATTAGCAGGATTCTAAGAGTAGTTGTTGAGGTCTTATTTTGGCTGAAGGCCCCTGATAGAGCACCCAGGGATCTGTCTGTGCTTGGGCCTGGGTTAGTCACCTGGATAAAGGTGTATGTGCTATGTAGATTCATCAGTTTGCAGGTGAAACAAAACTGCAGGGAGAGGTAACACAATGGATGAAAAGTCAAGAGTCACAAAGATCTTGGTCACTTGAATTTGATAAGAGGAAATTTATGTGAAAAAATAAAGTCCTACAGTTGGGTACAAAAGAATCAGCTTCCTAAGTTAGTATTCATGGAGGGATAATTAGGCAGGACATTATCTGGAAAATATCTGGAAGTTTTAGTGGATGGCAAGATCAGAGTTAGCAGTATGATGTAGAAGCCAAAGAACAAAACCATAATGAAATATTGGGCTACCTTAAAAGAGACAGAGCTTCTAGGAAAAGGGGTGTTAGAGTCTCTGTCTTCCTAAGACATCTTCTAGAGCATCTTGTTTAGTTCAATGTCATAGATAAGCTGGAGGGCATTCAGAGGAAGGTATTCATAATGCTGTAGGTCCTTGAAGTCCAGCTCATGAGTGGACTGAAGGAACTGGGATGATTAACCAGAACAGAAGACTGAGGGGAGGGTCCAGATTAGCATTCAAACGTGAAGGAACTTGGAATTGAAAAAAAAAAATACAATTCAATGGGGGAAAAAAATATGTGAAAGACTGTCATGGGGAAGGGAAATGAGAGTTGTTTTGTCTGATACTGTGGGCAGAACCACGAGCAAGGGCAGAGGATGCAAAGAGAACAATTCAGGCTGTATGTCAGGTAAAACTTGTTAACAAAGTGTAATAGGTTGCCTTAGTAAAGGATTTCCTGTCCTTGAAAGTATTCATGGAGAGACTAGATGGCTTCTTGTTAAGTTATGCTATAGTTGAATTCCTTTTAGTTATAGATTGGACAAGATGAATACTGAGGTCCCTTGACATTTTCAAAGTCTGGGATTCTGACTTTAGTACCCTGCTACAGTTTTGCCCCCACCTTGGTATACTTTCAAAAGTAAAAGGATTGGAGGCAGGAAAACCCAGCTTGGTGGTCAGGAAGGGCAATGCATACAGAAAGAGTGGCTTTCCTTTCAGAGATAGCTTAATACACAACACAGGATTTTAAGTCACTTAAGACCTGGCTCTAGTTTTCTACAGTAACTACCTAGAAAAATGGGGAGAAGTAACTTGGCCATTTTGTGCTTCAGTTTCCTCATCTGTCTGATGGGTTAAGCAAATGGGTTAAGGGCTAATAAGCAAACTTATTGGAGAAGATACACTTACTGTCCACACTACAGCCCAGGTCCGAGGTACTGCTTTCTCCTCAACTAGTAGCTTCTTGACATCTTTTAAATTTTCATCTAAACGTTTCAGATTGTCTTGTAGTCTCTTCTACAAAAGAAACATGAGTACAACCCTACCAGGAAGGTTCAGAATGCCAGCAAAGGGCAGCAGCTAAGGCATCCAGAAGACCTGGGAAGCTAGCACCATTTGATTTAGAGAGGCTTCTAGTTCTTAGCTGGGACAGAGTAACATGGGAACAGTCAAAATGGCAGTGGGGAAGGCTCTAACAAGCCATGAAAGTCCCTGGAGAATTGTCTTTGCCCCAGGATACTTACCCTGTAGTCCTCAGCAGCCTTTTCTAGAGGACAGACTTCATGAGCTTCATGCTCCTGGGATGTTGAACAGGACATACAGAGAAAGATCTTGTCATTCATGCAGAAGAGCTTCTGGGCCTCCTGATGTCTTTCACACTTTCTGGGTCCCTCAGGATACTGCTGATGTTGTTTGATAGTGACAGCCATTTTGCTTTCCCTTGAAGTGCTTTTGAAAGCTTGTGACTGGGAGGCTTCCCTGCATTCGTCGCAAGATAAAGGCATGTAAACCTCATTTCCATTGCTAAGACAGTGCTGGCACAAACTGTGTCCACAGGCTTTAGTTGCTGGGTCTGGGACCTGACAAATGGTACAGGTGAGCAGATCCTGGGGATCTGGAACCATCTCTTTTGAAGCCATGAGCCTGAATAAGAAGATGAAAAAATGGGTGGTAGGGACCTTTCTCTGGCTTCCTATCCATCCATTCCCTTCAAATAGATAAGTAAGCACAAAGCTATTTTCACCTCCTAATCTCATAGTTGAGAAAGATACCTATCAGAGGCAATTTTCACAATTATTTTAGAGGAGCAATCAAGAACAAAGAATCTGACAGCCCCGGCAGTATTTAATCCCAAGAAATTGTGGTAAAGGAAGATGCATAAAGGGGAAGTCATTTTATTAGAAGACCTAACATAACTATAGTATGTCAAAATTCAATCTAATTCAACAAACATTATCCTAGCTGACCCTTATCCACATTCTCATTTCAGTACAACAACTATGCAAAGCTTTTGAACAATTTGTGATGTTTCCAATTGGAGGAAGAAAAACTATTGTCTCCAGCACTAACTACCTGGTAAGTAGTACCTAGAAGTCCCACAGCTTTCTCCAACTTAACATATTCAAAAATATAACTCCTATCTTCCAGTCCCAAAGCAACATTCATCCTAACTTCCATTTCCATGGCAGACGCTAGAATCCTTCCCATAACCTAATCAATCATTCAATCAACAGTCACTCATTAAGCACCTACCAGGTTCCAGACACTCTATGATCTAGAAAGTTCTCTAAAGGAGTTAATACTCTATAGGGGAAATGATAGAAAAATATAAATGCCAAATGCATACAAAATAATGGAGGTGGGAGTTAGATTAACTGGATAGTATTTGCAAAGGCTTCGTGTAGGAGGTGCCCCTACAGAGGATTGAAGGAGAGCAAGGATTTTTTTCTACAAGGCAGATGGGAAGACAATGTATTCTGGGCATGGACAAAGCCTGTACAAAGACTAGAGATAGCTGTCACATGTGAGGGAGAACAAAAATACCAGTATGGCTCAGCTCTACAATGTAGGTAGCAGAATAAGGTTTAAGAAATCTAGCCGGATTCACAGTCTCGTCATCATCTCCTCATTCTCTTAAACATACAATTAGTTATCAGGTCTTCTTGACTATCTCTACATCTCCTTTGTCTGCCTGGATCACTAGGGTATCCTCCTACTTGGTCTGACTCTACTCTTTGCTATTTTTTTGTACTCCTATAAACACAACTCAACCATTCAGTTCATTCAAGATACTAATTACAGTCTCTGAAGAATCCTATTTTCCCCCACAACAAGAATTAAATTAAATGACTCGGGAAATAAGCACCACACTCTGCCTTGTAGGCCAAACATATTTCCATATGGAGACCAGGTGGTCACAGCGTACCTGTTACTGTATTGTTGTTGCATATCCTTTTGTTCAATGACTTGCAAGTGCTTCTTTTTGTCTCCACATTGATCTTGAGCTAACATGGTAACAGCCTGGGTCAAGTCCGCTCTTCAGTGGACAAAATGAAATTAAACATAAGCTGGAGACCTCCACAATTAATTTGTTATAGCCAATACAGACACTCATCAGGAAAATAACCAGGCATAGAGATAAGGGCTTAAGAGAGAGGTTAATACCAAAGAGGGAACAATCACAGATACATATGATATATTTTTGCAGACAAGGACCAGTGAATTAGTGGAACTGTGGTCACTATATAGACACATCCTTGGATCCCTTTGCAGTCACAAGGGTTCAAGCCCACCTGCCTGAGACAGACAAGGTGCCTCCCAGCAGATGCTCAGTGCCTGATCACCTGACTTAGATCACAGTACTTCTCCAGGGTGAACTTACAGCCCACCTCCACTAAAAAGGGTTCCTGGACCCCTCTTCCTATGTACCCTGTCTCTCCTCTAAGCCATTCCATTTACTCCACTCCCTGAAGCAGCAGCACAGAGCACCCCTCCATCTCCTGACAGCAAACCTAGCACAGAACTAGAGCCCCTCCCTGGTTACATTCCCATGTCCTTCAGTTAAAGAGATACAAGAACAGTCAGAACCCACTTCCCCTCAGATCTGAGAGCACCTCCTGAGTCCCAGGGAACCTCACTCTGGAACATGCTAGTAAATGTCTAATAACCACTCTCTGGGGTGGGGGTGGAGTGTATGCAGGGTACCTGAGTTTAATCTACAGTATTAACATTTTCTTCATTGCTTTCTTAAGTCTAGACAAGTAGTAAAACAATAAATCAAGCCAAGGTTTGTAATGTATCCAAAATTGCCAATTACCCAAGGGTAAATACTCACAATGAAAAACTGAATCATCTATTTAGAGTTGGTTTCAGCACACCACTCACCCTGTAACTGCTGCCATGGCCCTGGAGATCTCCAGCAGGCTGCTTACTGTAACCTCACCCCTTCTTAAATGGACCATAGACCACCATTCTTTCTCCTTAGTGTCCCACCCACTGGGCTCAATCAGACTTGGCCCTGAGACAGCTGCATACTGCATGCCCCAGCTGAGAGCAATCCTGGAATTTCTTTAGAGAACTGGCAGCAATATCCCCATCTCTAAATCAACAATAGGACCCCTTTCCCTCAAAGCCCACCTCCATCCTGGGAGGCCAGTCACCCACACATTGAGACATTCAGACCTAAAGTGGCTTTATAGAGTACTTATCACCTAATGGATGACCAGCCAGGAGCCCCACAGACACCTTGACCACCCACCCACTCTTTGACTGTGACCAGAATCCAAGGAGAATCCACTTTTACCCTCTACCCTAATGAAATAGACTCCTTTTCCCCTCAATTGTACTTTATTTTTGCTTACATGTATTTTGACTGGTATCCCATAAAACTGGTTTATCCCTATGTAATAAACTACACACAACATTTGATTGTATTTTAGACATTATTCAGTTCTTTTTAATGACTCCCAAGTTTCTTCCTTAAATAAAGGTCCACCTTGATAAAAAGCAATATACTTCCAGTGAGGCCAGACAGCTTAGCAATCATGGAAAACAAAATTCTCTGAAGAATTCAAATTGAACATTTCCCAAAGGGCAAGGGACAGGCTTTGTGTAGAGCATTCATAACCTTCAATACTTTTCATTTATTCACTAAGCATTTCTTTAAAAAAATATTTATTTAGAGTTTTCAACATTCGCTTTCATAAGACTTTGAGTTTTAAATTTTCTCCCTCTCCTCCTTTCTCCTCCCCAAGACAGTGTGCCATCTGATATAGGCTCTATTTATACATTTATATTAAACATATTTTCATGTTAGTCATGATATAAAGAAGAATTAGAACTAAGGGAGGAACCAAGAGAAAAAAGAAACAAAACAAAATAAAACAACAAAAAAGAAGAACAAACAGTCTGCTTCCATCTGAAGAGCTAAGAGAAGAGCTAAGTCTATCAAAGTTAGTCATCACACAATGTGGCTCGTACAGCGTACAATGTTTTACTAGTTCTGTCACTAAGCATGTCTTAAGTGTCTGCTATGTATGTGCTAGGCACTGTATTAAAGGCTGCAGATACCATGTGTGTACAGGAAACCCATTACAAAATCCAGAACAGTAAATGCAAGTAATATGGGGAGCAGGATGAGGAGAATCTCTGTGAAAGACTTGATCTAAGCCTGAATGAAAGCTTATTAGTCTAAGAGGTAGAAGTATGGAACAAGTGAATTCCATGCAAGGAAGACAGCTTGTGAAAACCTTTGTGAATGGAAGTCTTTCCATACAAAGGCAGTTTTGGAGGATAGAGAGGAAATTCAGTTTTGGAGATGGTGGATTTAAGTTTCTTGTTCAGAAGCAGCTGTCAATGAGATATTTAATTATGAAGGCCTGAACCTTAGAGAGACAGGAGGTTTGGATTAAAAAAGCTGGGATTTGTCCACATGGAAATTATTATTAAACTCACCTGAGGTAATTATATCACTGAGAAGGAGGTTACCAAGAGAGGAAAGAACAGCCCAGAACCCTGGGGGACAACCACATTTAGAATTTGTGATATGGTTGACATTCTAGAAAAGGGCCATTAAAAGGAAGGCCCAGACAAGAAAAACCAAGAGAGAAAAATGTTATATTGTATAAACACTTAATAAGAAAGGTTTCAATAGTATTCAACAGAGCCAAATGCTGCAAAAGGGTGCATCAAGATGAGGACTGAGAAGAGGGCATTGGGTTAAGCAATTTGGGAATGTTGGTGACCTTGAGAAGCTTCATGCAAGTGTTGAGATTGGAAGTCAGATTGAAAGAACAGAAATTTTACTCTGAGATTCTGCTCGGAGGTTTTACTCTGAGGCAGTGGAGGCAACCAGGGTAAGTAAATTCTTCTAATTTGGAAATAAAAAGGAAAGAGAATGAGAGAATATAATATATTGCTGTGATTGTTAGGGCAAGTATAAACTTTATGAGGGTGGAGGTGTGGACATATTTGTGGGAAAGAAGGAAAGAGCCATTGAAATGGAAAGATTGAAAATTCAAGAGAGTAAGGTTGATTGAAGGGATTGAGAGATGGGAAGGGAATAATGGCCCCAATTACAGAAATTGGCCTTTGTGAACAGCAGAAATATGATCTCTTTATCAGAAATAGAGCCTAATGACACAATGGAGGATGATAATGTTGAGGGGGTTTGTGGTTTAAATTAGGAAAATAGGAGTATGATGGAGAATGTCCCTATTTTCTCAGTAAAGAGTACGATAAAGCACTCGAAAGGGAGAGGCAGGATGAAAGTCTTTAAGAGAGATGTTTTGAACAGCAGCTGTGAGGAGCATGATACAAAGCTAATCAGACAATTTAAAAAAAACAGTAGAATAGAGTTTGATGAACCACAAAACCCCTGTGCTTGGGAGAAAGATTCACTATTGGTCAACAACCAATGGGAAAACAGGTTAGCAGTTTGGCAGAAATTAGGTTTAGACCAACACTTCTCACTATATCCCAAGAGAAATTCAAATCAATGCATGACTTAGATATAAAATATCACATCATAAACAAATTAGAGGAGTATGGGGAAAATTACCTTTTAGAATTATGAATAGCTAAGCAAATCATAACTGGGAGTGGATAGATGGCACAGTGAATAGAGCACTATCCCTGCAGGCAGGAGGACCTGAGTTCAAATATGGCCTCAGACACTTAACACAAAAAACTAGCAATGTGACCTTGGGCAGGTCACTTAACCCCTGTTGCCCTATCTTCCTCTCTCCAAAGAGCAAAAAAAAAAAAAAAATCATAACTAAGTCAATTACGGAGGATCACAAGATAAAATGGACAGATTGGTTGTCAAAGTCAAAAAGTTTTTGCACAATCAAATCCAATGTAGTTAAAATTAGAAAGGAAACAGGCAAAGGGGGAGAAATACTGGCTGCAAGTATTACTGATAATGGTCCTATATCCAAGCTATATAAGGAACTAATTCAAGGTTATAAAAGTAATTACCATTCTCCAATCAACATACATAAAGATATGAAGAGCTAATTTTCAAAGAAGAATCCAATCCTATCCAAATCCAAGCTATCAATAATCGTATTAAAAAATTCTGTTACTAATAATCAGAGAAGTGCTATATTAAAGCAATTTTGAGTTACTACCTCATATCCATCAGAGTAGACAACATGATAAAACAGGAAGGTAATGAACATGAAGGAACTTTAGAGGAAAACAGGCAAACTACCACAGTGCTATCAAAGTTAGGAAAACACCCAGCCCTTCTAAAAAACAATTTTGTACTGTGCCACAAAGGTAACTAAATTGTGTACAACCTAAGACCTGAATATTAGTAGGCAGATACCACGAAGAGGTCAAAGGTAAAATTAATAACCTCGGCAAAATAACAGGTTACAAAGTAAATTCTCAAAAATCAACAGCATTTCC
>CM053582.1:143319294-143345671 GCA_028627135.1 Pseudochirops cupreus
TTTTGTTTTGTTTTTCTTTTGGAAGGGGGAAGGCAGGGCAATTGGGGTCAAGTGACTCACCCAAGGTCACACAGCTAGCACGTGTTAAATGTCTGAGGCTGCATTTGAACTCGGGTCCTCCTGACTCCAGGGCTGGTGTTCTACTCACTGTGCTACCTCGCTGCCCCTGAAGCAGACGCTTTTAGAGCACCTTTTCTAGCCCCTTTGTCGTGACGGGAATTGAGCATTATGCTCCTTAAAAAGGCTACTGGGGTCTGCTGAATCCCATTGCTGCTTTGGTGAGAAGTGAAGATAACCCTGTGCCCTGGGCCACCTGTGTGCAGGGCTGTAATTATAGTTCCTAGTGCACCTGCTGCTCTGTCACTAGCCTGTCAACACAAAACTGAGGGAGGTAAAATAGTAACATAATTTTAAAAAATAATTGAAGTAAAACAGTAAAATGTTAAAATGTAAAATGGTCTGAATAATGCCTTTGACTCACACATGAAAGTGATTCAAGTGAGGCAGAGTTGTGTGAAGTTATCAGCTTCACTCTCTCTTCTAGAGGCACTGGAGTTCAGAGGTAAGACAAGGCAAGATGTTGGGAGGTGGCTCAAAATATGCAGGCTGACCTTGGTGTTTGTAATGTCTGACCAAGCTCTGATAGCTCCCCCGGACCTGACTCTGCCACCTTCATGACCCATTGGAACAACTCATTCCTATCCACCTATTCCACTGGGGAGCAGCATTTGGGGCAGACGCCTCCCAAACTCACTGATGGGTTTAAGGCCCCAAGTCACCCTCAACCTGGTTTAGCCCATTGGCCCAGGTAGTTTACCAGGGTGTAGCTGCAGTGAAGGCAACATCTTCTTGGAGCCACAAGTGAGAGTTGGGTGGTAGATGAATGCAAAAAGTGTATAAGCAGCCCAGAAAAGTACTTGGCAAGCCCTCACAGCAGAGGTGCTCTTCCCTTCTGAACACCCCATATACCCCAATCTATGATTAAACTTTATTTATTTTAATTTTCAACATTCATTTCCACAAGATTTTGAGTTACAAATTTTCTCCCTGTTTTTCCCCTACCCCTACCCTAAGATAGCAAGCCTGCTGAATACCCCTTCCCCCAATCTGCTCTCTCTTATATTCTCCTCCATTTCCCCTGCTAACTTTCTAGTAGGGTAAGATGGATTTCTATATCCCAGTGCCTTTATATTTTATTTCCCAGTTGCATGTAATAAAACAATTTCTTTTTTATCATTTATTTTTAGAACTTTGATTTCCAGATTCTTTCCCTTCTTCCCTCCTCACCCACCCCCACTGGGAAGACAAGCAATTCAATATAGGTTGTACACGTATAGTTATGCAAAACATTTCTATAGTAGTTATATAGTGAAAAACTGTATTTCCCTCCATCCTATCCCACTCATTCTATTTTCTACTTTGACCCTGTCCCTTTTCAAAAGGGTTTGCTTCTAAGTAGGCTCTCCCCAATCTGCCCTCCTTTCTATCATCTCCCCTCTTATCCCCTTCCCCCCTACTTTCCTGTAGGGTAAGATACCCAATTTAGTGTGTATTTTATTCCCTCCTTAAGCCAAACTCAAAGAGAGTAAGGTTGACCCATTCCCTTTCACCATCCTGCTCTTCCCTTCCATTGTGACAGTTTTCTCTTGCCTTTTTTATATGAGATAATTTACCCTGTTCTATCTCTCCCTTTCTCCTTCTCCCATTATATTCTTCTCTTACCTCCTAATTTTATTTTTTATGTACCATCCCTTCCTATTCAACTGATCCTATGCCCTCTGTCTATGTATACATGTACACATACATACACACTCACATATGTATTAATACACACATATATCCTCCTATGCATACATATATATGTATGTATACACATACATATATATTCCCTTCAACTATCCTCATACTGAGAAAAGTCTCATGAGTTACAATTATAATTTTTCCATGTAGGAATATAAATAGTTCAGCTTTAATAAGTTCCTTATGATTTATTTTCCATGTTTACCTTCTCATGCTTCTCTTGCTTCTTGTATCTGAAAGACAAATTTTCTGTTCAATTCTGGTGTTTTCATCAAGAATACTGGAAAGTCCTCTATTTCATTGAATGACCATATTTTTTGCTGAAGCATTATAATCAGTTTTGCTGGGTAGGTGATTCTTGGTTTTAATCCTAGCTCTTTTAACCTCCAGAATATCATATTCCAGGCTCTTTGATCCCTTAATGTAGAAGCTGCTAGATTTTATGTAATCCTGATTGAGTTTCCACAATACTCAAATTGTTTCTTCCTGACAGATTGTAATATTTTCTCCTTGATCTGGGAACTCTGGAACCTGGCTATGATAGTCCTAGGAGTTTTCTTTTGGAGATCTTTTTCCAGAGGCTATTGATGAATTATTTCCATTTCTATTTTGCCCTCTGGTTCTAGAATATCAGGGCATTTTTCCTTGAGACTTTCTTGAAGGATGATTTCTTGGCTCTTTTTTCAATCATGGCTTTCAAGTTGTACAATAATTTTTGTTTTCTGGGGGTTTTTTTTGCTTTTTTATAGGGGGAAGGTAGGGCAATTGGGGTTAAATGACTTGCCCAAGGTCAAGCAGCTAGTTTTTTGTGTTGTGTCTTAGGCTGGATTTGAACTCGGGTCCTCCTAACTCCAGGGCCAGTGCTCTATTCACTGTGCCACCTAGCCACCCCAGCCCAATAATTTCTAAAGTATCTCTCTTGGATCTGTTTTCCAGGTCATTAGCTTTTCCAGTAAGATATTTCACATTGCCTTATAACATGATTTCTCATAAAGTCATTAGCTTCCAATTGCTCCAATCTAATTTTGAAGGAGTTATTTTCTTCAGCAAGTTTTTGAAATTTCTTTTCCATCTGACCAATTCAGCTTTTTGAGGCATTCCTCTCCTCACTGGCTTTTTGGACTTCTTTTGGCATTTGAGTTAGTTTATTTTTTAAGGTGTTATTTTCTTCAGTATCTTTTTTTGGGGGGTGGGGGTCTACTTTAGCAGGCTGTTATCTCACTTTTCATGATATTCTTACATTGTTCTCATTTCTCTTCCCAATTTTTCCTCCACTTTTCTCACTTGATTTTCAAAATCCTTCTTGAGCTCCTCCATGGTCTGTAATCAATTCAAATTTTTTTGGAAGCTTTTGATACAGGAGTTTTGACTTTGTTGTCTTCTTCTGGTTCCATGTTTTGATATTTTTTGTCCCCCAAAAAAGGATTCTATGGTCAGATTGCACTTCCTCTCCTTGCTCATCTTGCCAGTCATTGTAATGCCATGCACTAGCAGATTCCCGAAAGAATGCTACTGTGAACTGCTTTTAAGGGTCGGATTACAAAATATAGTGAACACTCCATTTATTCCATTACAAATCAAGGCAAACATTCACAACAAATCACAATATAATATTCACAACATCACATCTTATCACAGAAAATCACAATATAGTGTTCACAACAGCTTAACATTAGAATGGCCACACAGTTTTCACTACAGTGGCCACAATATTTAGAACAAAGGACAAAAGGATAATCATCTGGTTTCCCTAAGGGGGAAACCCTCCTTACTTAATCATTCAATCAATTCACAATACAATAATCAATCTTCCACTCATGGGGCAACCACTAACTTAATCAGTCACTAATCTAGATTCACAATCACCAAATATCATTAATCACTAAGTACAGTCATTAGAAAATTACACAAACCCTCCACCCCTAAGTGTCTTCAATTTCATGATGCATCCAAGGGGAGGCCTTTTCTTCATCTTGACTCAGGGGTGGTCTCTCAGATTCCCTGGATCCCCTTCCATGGTCCCAGCTCCTACCTGAATGCACCAAACAGTCACCTGGATTCAGGAGCAGACAGCTCCCAGGTCCTTGTCTAGTCCTCCAGGCAGTCCCTGGCACACACCAAAGTTCACAGGGTCCAGCACATCTCAAATCTTTCACCACTTCTGTTGCCAGGAACTCAAGGATCAAGCAATCCACAAACAAACAAAGGCTTGTCCCAGTCATGCTTCTTCAGTCCTCCAGCAGTTCAGCTGGCCCTAGGACCCAGAAGGAATCTCAGCCTTCCAGGTGGCCCTCACCAGATTCTGGTCTCATAGAAGACTCCAACTCACTTCTCAATCCAGTAAGCCCAGCTCCCTGATGCTGGGACAATCCTGTTTTCTCCACCAGGAGCCACCAGGAAGAACATTCCTGATTCTGTCTGTCTCTAGAACTCTTCTTATATACACACACTGGCCTCCTGTCTCAGCCAACCCCCTCCTGCCATGTCAGTAACAGGAAACAGAGCTCACGCCTTCTGTAATTAGCCCTAAGTTACTAAGGGCTAAGTATCTGCTAAATTGATTACCATTACAGTCATTTAGTTGACTTTTGAGCTCTTTGCCACAGTAGAACTTTGCTTCCAGAGTGGAGAGAGCTGTGTCCCAGATTTCTGGGGCTTTCACAAATGTTGTCAGAGGTCTGAGGAGGGCACAGCCACCACAAGCTCTGACATGCTAGTGTTCCTCACCCCACTGCAATCTGGATTCAAGTAGATCAAAGCAAGAGCAATTACCCTCCAAATGGTCACTTGGTTCCCCTACCATCTGCAGACCAGGTGTTCCAGAGGCAGCCACACAGCAACAGCTGCAGCAGGCATACCTCCAACACCTCTCACCCCCAGGACAGGGGCCAGGCAATGCTCTTCTGTCACCCAGTTCCAATAGAGTTCCCCACTGACGTTTTACTTTCTCTTTGGTGTTTATGGGTTGAGAAGTCTGGAAACCACCACAGCTGCCAGTGATTCACTCTCCTGAATTCTGCTCTGTCCAGTCTGGGCTGTTGGTCGGGGTGCCCTGAATCTGGGCCCCAGCAGCTTACAGGACAATGCGCAGCTCGCAGCTTGGTGTGATAGACACTTCCTGTTGGCCTGCCAGGCTGCCTTCAGTGGGAAATTTGTTTCTCTCTGTCACTTTGTGGGTTTGTATCTCTAAATTTGTTTAGAGTCATATTTTACAGGTAATGGTGGTGGTTGGTGCAGGAGCTCACACAAGTTCCTGCTTTTGCTCCACCATCATGGCTTACCCCCAATACTACCCCAATCTATCCAAGATATAAATACTTGAACATTACTTCTCTAGATTTTCTATCCAATAAAAATGACAGCTTGAACAAAAGACATTCTTCACCTTCTTGTGGATAGCTTGGTAAAACTAATTTGAATGATTATGAATATGATTTAGGAAATGATACAACAGTTAGCTTGATATAATTGGCAGAATGTCTTGTGTCAAAAGAACCTATTAAGGGAATTTTCTACCTAAAGAGAATCCCTCTATAATTGAAACATATGCTGGGCCTATTTCTTGATTTGCCAAACACCTTTGGGAAGATCATATTCTGTTCTTTCATGTTTCACTGGGCGTTAATACTCAGAGAGCTGTCTATCAAAGCTATCATTGTTATGAAAATGTCATTAAACATGAATTTGTTAAGTGCTTACTATTTGTCAGGAGCTACTTTGGACATTGGTGTGGGGAGCCCTGCTGTGGAACAGCAGGGCTGAGAAAGTATGGGGAGCCCTGCTATTCTCAGCAGGGCTGAGAAAGAGGTGTCTACCCAGAGGCTGTGAGAGGGTACACAAAAGAGGCGGGACTCAGGGAGTGGTAGAAAATAGAGCCCCCTTTATTGCCCCCTGTACAAACCTTTATAGGATGCTTCCTGAATGTTTTCCCCTGAGGATATTGAGCACTTCTTTGTTCCCATGATGGGGGTGTAAATACCATGCTTCTCTTGGGGACATAGTCCCTGGGGACATAGACACCTACATGTTTGAGCTCCTTCCTGGGGGATGGGGAACCAATCCAGGTCTGGTAGCAGGCTCTTCAGCTGAGAGGGCTTATTCAGCCATCAGGGTCAGAGTTCCACTGGCCTGTGATCCTCTACACACTGGGAAATACAGTGATAAAATAAAATAGTCTCTACTCTGAAGAAACTTATGTTCTGGTGGATCTTTCAAGAAATCTAGTATAATTTTGACACATGCCCAGGAAGACAGGACCTTTAAGGTGGTACTTTGGCTTACAGAATGAGTTTTATTGTGATAAAAAATTACAATAGGATCTTTTCTTCACTTCACTTTTCCATCAAGTGAATTACTACAAAAATTAAGGGCACAGACATATGATAGGAGAGGAAAGACTAGACATCAATCTGTGATTTTAGTAAACTTGAAACAAAGTCTTACAATTTCATCAGTGGTATCTTCAAATGGCAAGATGGTACCCATTTGCTTTGGATGCTGTGGAAAAGATTCATTTCAGACAAAATAATCTCTCGGGTCCCTTATGACTAAAAGTCACTGGGACATAGAAAACTGTCCTCGAATTCAGGAAAACTGAGGGTCAAGCCTTCCCTGGTTTCCTTCAATCTCAGCTAAAGTACCACTTTCTGCAAAAAGTTTTTTCAGGATCTCCTAGTATTAAACTAGAGTAAACCCTTTGTTGATTATCTCCATAGTATCCTCTATATACTTTTGTACATAGTTGTTTACATATTTTCTCCCCCATTTAACTGTAAGCTCCTTGAGAGTAAGGCTGCCTTTTGCCTGTCTGCATTCTCAGTGCTTAGCGCAGAGCCTGACACATGGTAGACCCTAAAAAATATTGACTCATTGACTGCCACATACTGTGTGACCCTGGCAAATCACTCAACCTTTCAATGTCCCAGGTAATTTTAAATCCATAAGTTGAATAAAAAGTGCGGACCTGAATTGATAGAGGATGTTTCCTCATCTGGGAGTTCTATCCCTCTGAGTTTGGATGGATGCAAAAAAAAAAAAAAAAAGAATGGGATAAGGAGATCCAAAACATTCCTTGTAGCCATCTCCAGTTTTCCAGGAGGATGACATGAAGTTTTCATGAATTCTGGGTCTAAACAATCTCTAGTCACATAAAGCTAGATTCAAAGACTATTAATAAACAATAAAATATTTCCCCCACAGCTATTGGCAGGAATATTATCTCTCTAGCTATGTATTGTCTACTTCCTGTTCCTTTTATTCTCACATTCATAGATCTCTTGTGCCTGATATATGTATGATCTGTTGTCCACAGCAGAGACAATTTATTTTGTATAGCTACATTTATCCCATGCTAAGTAGATCATATTGTCTCAGGGACAGAGTGCTCAAAGAAACCCATGCTTCAAGGAGAGCACCACATCCCTTTTTCTATCCCTTTGGACTAGGAATAAGAAAAATCTGAATGCTGGGGTCCTGTGCCCTGCCATCTCATGTTCTTCAGTGGGTAATAAACAAGAGACTTATTGATTCTGATTTCACCTAGATTCCTATCTTGGAATTTTTTGTATTATCTGGCTCTGCACCTCAAGGAAGAGCTAAAGACAGACTACCACAAAATAAAAAAAATAAAATAAAATCACTTATCACTGGCATAAAAAATTCTTTGGAGACAGAAAAATTTAAGGCCAAACAGGAAATTGAAGGAATATTAAAGTATCCAAAATATTTTTTAAAGCTCCTAAAAATTGATTTTTCCCCCCCCTGTCCTCCACTTATATCCCAGGAAACCTTCTTCTTCCCCTTGACTCCTAGAGGCTTAAAATCTTATAATATATCTTAAGAAGAGTGAGCAAAATTTTGTGTTTGTTTTATGTCAGGTAGAGTATATACTGTTAGCATTGTCTGTTTTCTGTCCAGATAAATCTATGGGCTGATATTTTTCTATTTTTAGAATGCAAAGAGAAAGAAAGGAGGGAAGTGGATCATTTTAATATTTGCAAAAATTGGTGGCCTAGCAAACTAATTTGAGACTAAAATTTTGAATGAAGTATATGTTTAAGACTAGCATCCAAATTGTGATGGGAGTGTGGTTTGAATGTCTGATATAAGATAAAATAGTTCAGTGCTTTGGAAGCACGTACAGCTCCCTAAGAGTGTTTAAAGGAAGAGACTGTGTGGAGTTCCATATAAATAGCACCCAAATCCCTCTATCACTCTTCCTTCCCTAAAGAGATAAAAAGGTTTAAAAAAAGAATATATATAGAGAGAGAGATAAATATGTGTATATATAAACATACATTTATGTATGTGTATATGTGTGTGTGTATGTGTATTTACTGTAAGGGAAGTTGATTTCACAGAACAGACCATGCTCAGTCCTAAACAGATCTAAGCCCAGTCTAAGAATTTTCTCTCTATTGATTCCTAAAGCAAAGGGGGGGAAAGGGGGCAGAAAGTCTTGCAATTCAAAGTTTCAAAAAATTATCTGATATTTGAGAACTGCCTTGTACAGATAGTAATTCTCCTCAGTTAGCAAAGAAAAAGGTTTGATTAAATCAAAAGCAAATTACTTGGAAAAATTCAAAACATCATTTTGAGAGTAGACCATGGTGCTCTTCTGTGAATAATTTGGTGGTATTTGATTGCCTAGATACCTTAGAATAACTGTCCATCACTGTGTAGATCTTTTGATCCAGCAATACCACTACTAGGTCAATATCCCAAAGAGATTTTTTTTTAAGTGAAAAAGACCTCTTTGTACAAAAGTGTTTATAGCAGCTTTGTGTGTATGAGTGGTGGCAAAGACTAGGAAATTGAAAGGATGCCCATCAACTGGGGAATGGCTGAACAAGTTGTGGTATATGAATATAATGGAATACTATTGTGCTATAAGAAATGATGAACAGGAAGAGTTCAGAAAAAAACTGGAAAGACTTACATGAACTGATGCTGAGTGAAGTGAGCAGAACCAGGAGAACACTGTACACAGTAACAGCCACAGTGTGTGATGATTGATGTTGACAGACTTAGCCCTTCTCAGGAATTCAAAGATCTAAACAGTTCCAAAGAACTCATAATGGAAAATGTCATCCACATCTAGAGAAAAGAACTTTGGAGTGAAAATGCAGAGTGAAGCAGACTATTTTCTTTTTTGTTTTGATTTTTTTTCTCATGGTTTCTCCCATTCATTATATTTTCCTGTGAAACATGACTAATGTGAAAATGTTTTTAATAGGAATGAATGTGCAGAGCCTATATCAGATTGTAGGTCATCTTAGGGAGGGAGTAGGTAGATTTCAGAAAAACCTGGACTTACATAACTGATGTGAAGTGAAGGTAGCAGAACCAGAATAACATTGCACACAGTAACTATGATATTATGACCAACTATAAATGACTTAGGTGTTCTTAACAATACAATGACCCAAGATAGTTTCAAAGGACTCATGATGAACAGTGCTATTCACATCCAGAGAAAGAATTGGTGGAGTCAGAATGCAGATGGAAGCGTGCTATTTTTCACTTCATTAGCTTTTTGTGTTTTTTTCTTTTGTCCTATTTCTTCTTTTACAACATGACTAGATTAATATGGAAAAAATGTTTTATATGATTGCACATATACAACCTATATCAAATTGCTTACCATCTTAGGGAGAAAAGAGGTGAGGGAAGAAGGAAGTTAAAAACTCAAAATTTAAAAAAAAATGAAACCTAAAAATTGTCTTTACATGTAATTGAGGAAAAAATAGTATTAAAAAATCAATGTTCACTAAGAGGAATTAAGGGACATCATGCCTTTTGAGGTTCTTAAATAATAAATAAAAGTGAAAGTGATTTACTTGACAAAAGTTTTGAAAAGAATTTCATTTGCATAAGAAAATGATGCTATTTTCTAGTGAAAGATTCAGGGGAATAAAGGAAATTAGTTCAGAAGACAAATTGGGATATGATTTAGAAATAAAGAGGTGAGGGAATGAGAGGGAATGAGAAAGTTCAGGCAAGTGAAGTGTTAAATCACGATGTAGAGAAAAGAGGAGTTATTCTGTGGTCTGCAGGGCTTAGAGCAGAGTCTGTAGGACAAAAGGGAAAGAAAAAATGGAGGAAGTTGAAGACCTTAAGCACTAACACAGTGTAGACATGGGGTTCATTTAGAGGATAATGAAAAAAACACATAAAAGTGCTCTTAGAAGCAGGAAATTTTTTGAAACTGAAACTCAATCTGGATTTGCTAACATCAAGTACATAGAACTAATGATTTTTTTTTTCACATAAGCTAGGAAAATATAGTGTCCTCAACTTTACCCATTGTCCTAATGTCCATTGTGGGTCAAAAGAAAGGCCTAGGATCTACGATAGAAAAGAGATATTGGAAGCAGGGAGAACAATTTGAGTTGATATATGAAAATCGGTTTCTGGGGTAAGGGAGTAATACGGGCTGTGACAATACAAAGCAAGACCAAAAAAAAATCTGCAGGGAGTATTTAGTTAGTCATTCCACATAGTTAACAGAGAATTAGTAATTTGAATAAAGATAGAAGAAAATTTTTTTAGAGTTCTCTAGCACTTTAAAACATCAGATCCAAAGCATTAAGCCCCCAACTATGTGTTCAATAAAGCTGGTTCCTTGCCACAACACTCTGAAGTAGGCAGGACAGTGACATCATCCCTATATTCAAACCAACAGTTGGTTCAACTCAAATGTATTGTCTGCTATGCACAAGGCCATGATGGGGATGGAGACTAATGTTTCTACCTTCATTAAATGAAAAAGCAGTAAATCCAGACCCAAGATTTAGCCAAGATTACCCAATCTATGCAATTTGTGCCTTGAAGGTTGGATTCAAGTCTCTCATAGTTCCATACGCAGGTTTCCATTTGCTACACAAGGCTGACTCAAGGAGTTGGCAGACTTTCAATGGAGGCCAGTGGAAACGCTGGTATGAAGGAATTACTAATAATATCTATTAATAGCTAACGTATATGCAGTGCTTTAAAGGCTACAAAATACTTTATTGATCTCATTTCATTTTCAAATCAGCTCTGTAAAGTAGGTGTTGTGCCCATGATGAAGAAGAGCAGAACATGGCAGACAGAAGTTAAATGACTTGCCCAGAATCACACAAGTAATGCATGTCTGAGGGCAGATTTAAGCTTACATCTTCCAGAAGCCAAGCCTAAGGTCTTATCCACAAGGCCACCTAGTGGTCTAAATAGCATGACTTCCACCACCTGACTGCCCTGAGATTCACCTCCCCCCCCCCAAAAAAATAGATCCCAGACTGAAATTTGGAGTGAATTTTCAGTAAATGTGTATACCTACCTGGCTTCTCCATGAGTTGACTTCTTTTTGTCAAGCATTTTTTATATAAAATTTTGAGTTCCAAATTTTCTCCCTCCTCCCTATCCTTCCCCTTCCCTAAAATGGTAAGCAATTTGATATGGATTATGTACATGCCATCTTGCAAACCATAACAGTTGAGTTTTCAAGCAATGATTATAGTCAAGTAATTTGTACATTGAACACAATGTTTCACTGCTAATTGTAATGCTTTGGTAAGATGATCTTTGTACAATATTAGTAATTCAGAGCCGCTGAAATTTATCCACTGAACCTTTGGAAAAGTTCATTTATGCCAGGTCAAGACCCCTGCTCTAGATTTCTAATCCTATGACTCACCAAATATGAAAGCAATAGACATGAGTATTTTACAAGATGTGAAGTTTATTCAATACAAATCGATTCCAAAGCATCCACAACCACCTCAGCTTGCATACCTAGGCTTCTGTTCACACTGCCTTCCTAATGGCTGTAAAGGGACTTCATAGATGATTTAGACCTCTAAATATCATTCCCCAAAATGGTGCTAGTACATGCAAATTCTTCCTCTTCAACAATAATGTCCAGAGATGAAGCCTTTGTCATGAATGCTCTTTGTCTGATGGTCTCAGGTTCAACACTCCCAGTTATGTAAGCTATGTATGTCTTACATGAGAAGCCAGGGAAAATCCTAATTGCCCTCTTTTTCTCCTCAGACAAGTCATAGTAATCATAGTACTCACATACTTTATGTCCTAAAGAGAGGAAAAGAAATCAAATGAAAGGGATTTAAATGTCCTGAGTGAAAGGGAGGCCTTACCTGGGCCCTATTCTGATTTTTCCCTGTTCCCCAGGAAATTTGGTATGTTCAGAGAAAGAATAGCCTGTGCATAAATATGTTATATTTAGGAAAAGGAAATTAATAGTCCTACATATTTTGTATCTGCTCACAAATAAATGCCCCCTTGCCTTTTTAGCATACAGTTACTTCCTAGTCTTTGTAATAGAAATTTCCTGGGAAATTTCCTTTACTAGGAAAATAATAAAAAACTACCTTCCTTCTAACTAAACCATCATAGGACTAACACTGTTAATTAAGATAACAGTATAATTAGCAAATGGTATAGTATTCAAGTTGTCTAAATCTCTCAAAGTAAATTGGACAAGCAAGCTCCTTCAACATTTTGGGTAATCATGGGGAGAAGGAAGAAAGATTGGGAGAACCTTCTGTCCACATTTGTTTATTCCTTGACTGGAGCAATTAGTCCTTAAGGAGCAGATGGGTGCTCCTCAAACACCTGAAAGCTTCTTAAAACAGATTTTCTGAGAAATTAATGCCTAAGGCTTTCAATGTCTTAGTATTAAACAAAGCTTTATCTCTTCCCCCAACCCCAACAAATGCACAGAAAGCAACCTGGACAGGAGAGGAGCCATTTATACAGCTGGGCCAATGTCAGGCTGCTTCCTTTTGATTTCATTTCCAAAAGACATAACAGGATCACAGATCTGGAAGGGATCTCATGGAAGGCATTTAGTACAACACTTCCCACCCACCACATCCAGGCAAAGCTGAGGGGACTTAGCCCCAAATGGAAATAACCTTTCTAAGGTTATTCAGAAAATGTCAGGAAAAGCAAAATGGTTTATAATCCCAATCCAGTAAACTCTCCCCTTGGACTACTACATGCTCCAGTGCCTAGCCCTTCTTTATCTTATATATTTTAGGAAAGAGGCACATAATGATGCCTTACTGAGATCATCTTCTGCCTGGACTTCTAAGAAATCTTTCTTCTGAGTCACATTGCCTACTTTTTCTACCCTTCATGGGTGAGTGAAAAAGTCTTTATAAAGACTTTACTGTGCGCCAAGCCCCATCCATGCTCAGATCCATTAGTGCTTCAAACTCACCACAGAAGCAAACCTCTGCATGTTCCTATAGTGTCTGGCTTCAAGGACAGGAGCCTCTAAGGAAGCTCCAGGACTGGCCATCTAAAGGCTTAACTAATGTAGTGCTGCCAGAAGAACACCAACAGGATGGAGCTTTCTGTGAATCGCATTGAGTTTGCTTTTCCCTCTCACTTGTCTTCTTCTTTGCTGCTTTTCCCAACACTCTACCCTAGACCGCAAACATTATTACATCATTTGGCATATTCCAGGCACATGAACCTATCTATACTAAGAATCATTCCCAAGTTAAGAATACAAAGGTATCAGAGCCTGAAGAGCAGAGATGAGAACACAACTGCACAAGATAGTTGGTTTGTCTCTAAGGACTCTTGGGAGAAAACCCCAATTGAAAATTCTTGGCCAAACAGTCAACACTTACTTTGAAAGACTTGTAAAAAATCAGTCACAGCAGTGATATAAGAATTATCCACGTTCAGGATGAAAGGTTCCAAATTTGGCTGTACAAAACTCCTATAGAAAAGAGAAATCATTTGTAGTGAACAAATTGTGACCTTCATGGTACTAAATGTTCTATTTCCTGTAGCTCTTTGGAGCAAAAAACAAACTCTTTCTCCCCTAATCCCTTGCCATTAAACCCCAGTCTAAGTTAAATAATTATCTGCTAACCAGAAAGAAACATACCTTTCCAAGGTTTCTGCCACATCCTAGGGAAAAAAAATACAGGGTTAGTGTAGTTCTACTAAAGCTTTGCATGACACCAGTCTCTGAAAGTCACAGCATTCCAGTCCCCAGAAGGGACCTTCACTGTCCTTTTCTCTAATTTTCCTGATTTCACTAAACCTGGACTTGGAAAAGTTGACTCCTGGATACAGATTTTCTTCCCATGCTAGAATGTGCTTGGGCACTTCTGCTGCTGTGCTAGCAGAAATGTGGTCAAGCAAGAGGTCCTTAAGTCACCACATGTTTATCCAATTTTGTGATGAGGCCTATCCACTTATTCTTTATCACAGGAGAAAAACAGAGGAAAAATTATGAGCAATAATAGAAGGCCTCAGAGCAATGAATGAGGTTCTTTTGGAGTCATCTCCACAGCACCATGGAAACCATGAATGCTTCCAGGGCCTCTCATTCCTTCAGCTGCTGCCTACATCTATGATAGATCCAAGCTAGAGGCACAGGATTCCTATGCATCAGCTCTCTGGATCTCTGGGCTACAGCATTAGTGCACAGAGCCTTCCCTGCTGCTTCAGGCTAAAGTGTCTTTTGACAGACATCTCTTCTCTCAGCAGTGACCCCCTCTTTTTCCCAGGAAGCACAAGGCACATACACCAAGACACAAGAGCAGATCTCAAAAGAAATCCTGGGAAAGGGCAACCAAAGAAGATATCCCAGATTTCCTATCCCCATAAACTGATGAGTTTACATGAGTCTCACCTGTAGCATTTCAACATCTGGCTTCTGCATCTTTTCCTCGAGCCCAGTGATTATGCCTGTTAGCAAGCTGCTTTGGCTGCACATCATGGCCTTCCACTCCTTCTTTTCCTCCATGATTTTATGTTCCTGTATAGCCTCCATCTCCTTCAGCCTCTGATAGAGCTCATACAACTTCTTATTCCCTTTCCCCACAATGAAATTATCCTTTTTTGATTTCTCCTTCTTTCTCTTCAGACATCCCCATATTTGCTGATATTTTTTCTGAAATGTTGTTCCCTTTGTTTTCTGTTTCTGCAGAGAAAGACAGTAGAGACTTTGAGAAATATTATGGTCACCCCACACTTATCCTTCTCTGCCTGCTCAGTGTGGTATAAGACAAAGAGCACCACACTAAGTAGGAGTCAAGAGCCCAGGATGCAGTTCCCAGCTAGCTGTCTGACCTTGGAGAAGTTATTTAATCTCTCTGGCTTCACTTTTCTCCCTTAAAATCAGAGCATTTGCATGTACGGATGACATCTAAGAGCTTTTTCACTTTTAACTTGTCATCTTTATGCACCACAAGCTAATTTTGTATGATCTCCAAAAGATATGTTGTCTGTTTTTGGCTTATCCTTGTGTAATTACGGTACTTTTGATCTCTTCCAAGGAGACTGCACAGCTGATAGTTTAGATAGCACATGGGTCACATAAAACAAACAATATTCTTTGATTCTCAAGAGAGTGGTGCTTATTAGTCCTGCATGGGTGCTGAAACCATTTTCCTTGATGTAACCAATGATGTTGCCCCCACTACCTATAGCGCTATCTCACCTGTAATCAATCCCATTGACTTCATCACCTACCCAGATCTGTACTTCCCAAAATTGTACAAGGGCTAGTAAGCCCTACCTCAGGGTCTTGGGGTCTGAGACTCAATTTATTGGTTACTGTTGGCCTAATAAATTAATAATGCTCAGATCATTGTCTCATGTTATCTCATTTTTTCAAAGGTAACACATGTTAATCACCCCCCTGCCCTATACTCCACTTCTCTGCTTTGGAGGGTGGAGGGGACTGAAGCTGTGTACCACAGATCATAGAAGTGAAACAAGAAAGCAGAGAGAGAGGTCAGCTTCAGCTGGAGACAGCTTAACATCCAATGTAGAATTTTAAGTCTAGATAATTGGTTTGATTCAAATTTTCTACTCTCAGTGCCATGAATGAAGACTAGTTGTGTCTATGAATCTGTTTCATCACATGCCAATTATGGGCAACAATGATAGGAAGCTTGTTGTGAAAACCATTGGAGATTAGGAATATGTACAATATTAAGGATGGAGGCAGCCAGACACTTACAGCCTGCACCACAGCCCATGCAAGGGGTTGCTCCTCCTCTTTGACTAGAAGTTCCTGAACTTTATTCACAGTTCCATGCAAGATTTCCAGATGAGCCTGGATCTTCTTCTGTAAAAGAAACATGAACAAACACTATTAGGAAGTTTGTTGTTGTTGTTGTTGTTTCCATGAAATAGTAGGGGCTGAGAAACTGAAGAGCCCTGATAAGCCAGTACAGTTTGACTGATTTTAGGGGAGAGTCACAGCAGGAAGGAGAGAGACTGCTTGAACTCTTATGGTAGCTAAGTATTGAAGGTATAGCTCCAAGGGATAGATTAATGTAGGAACAATTAAATTAAGCATGTAGAAGTCACTAACAAAGAACACCTTAAGAAACCTAGAGGTTTCCCTGCATAACTTACCCTGTAGCGCAGAGCACCCACTGCAATAGGCCAATGAATGTGGTCTTCATGACCCTCTGATTTAGAGCAGGTCAGACACAGTAAGACCTCATCCCTGTCACAGAACAGCTTCTGGTCTTCCCTGTGCAGCTCACACACGCCTTCTCCTTCAGGGTGCATGGCAATGTCAGCCTGAAGAGTTCTCAGCTGGGAGAATTCCCAGCATGTAGGGCAACATAAAGGTGGAGAGGTTTTTTTCCTGAGACAAGGTATGCAAATAGCATGTCCACATTCAGTTGTGATTCGATTTATGACTTCATCCAAACAGACAAAACAAAGACCACCTTCATCTAGCTCAACTTCATCAGCCATGACCCTGAGGAAACATAATGGGACAAGGTAAGGGTGTTTCTCCCACTCCTCCATTTTTTTTTTAGTTCAAAATAATCACATTTCATGAAACAGCATAAGAAGCAAAATAATCATTGATGATTTCACCCATAAACTTGTAGCAAATGCTCCCACAGATATAAACTCCTTCAATAGGAAGAGTGGGAACAAAGTGGGGACACTTTTTTTTTTGCTTTTTGGAGGGGGGAAGGTAGGGCAGTTGGGGTTAAGTGACTTGCCCAAGGTCACATGGCTATTTTTGTGTTAAGTGTCTGAGGCAGGATTTGAATCCAGGTCCACCTAATTCCAGAGTTGGTGCTCTATTCACTGCACCACCTAGCTGCCCCAAAGCCGGGACACTTTGTGATAATATCTAGCGTTGTTATAGAGCTTCAAGGTGCTTTTCCTACATTATCCTCTTTTCTCCACACAAAACCGTCATGAAGTAGATGCTATTATCTGTATCACTGAGGAGGAAATTGAGATGAGAGATTCAGTGGTTTGCTCAGAGTAACATAGATAGTTAAAATCTGAGGTAGGATTCAAACTCAGGCCCTCCTGTTTCCAAGGCTTGCAATGTACCAGCTTTCAATCAATCAATGAACATTTATTAAGTGTCTATGTGCCAGACACTATGATAGAAGCTTCCAAGGATTTACTCACTTGATTCTCACTACAACCCCAAGATTTGTTATTTCCCTTATTCTCTTACTAATCTTCTCTGCCTCCTTCTCCTCCTTTCTGCTCAACCAAATTTATTTCTCCTCTTGTCCTGTGTTATTACTGCCAAACCCATCAACATGCATACTAACTATCCCCTTTTTCTCTTTTGCTGGCTTCAGGAGAACTAATTTCCAGGGTTTTGTTTATGTTTTTTTTTTAATTCATTACAGAGGAACATACCCCTTCACCTCTAGGCATTCCATGGTTCAGAGTCAAGTCCTCAACCGCCCTGACAACTTACCTTGGTACCTTCAGAGAAGTGTTCTTCAGACTCAGGGGTTCTGCCTTTTTCTCTGCTTGTAGCAAACACCGAGAATCTCCAAGTTTGCCTTATTCTTGCCCCTTTATATATCCTTGGAACCCTGAAGCCCCTCCTTCCTTCAAGCTGTGAATTCCTGGTTATTACCTGAGGTTTGTCCACACCTTGGTAAGTGCTGCCTAGTAGAGTTGAGAACCAACAGAACCATGGACCTAGAGGAAGAGTTCACACTTCTCACCTCGCCCTATCACCTTCCTTGTTCTCAAAAAGTTTAAAATAGAATTTTCATTTCTTCTTTGAAAGCTTTCTTATCAGGAAAACTGGTGCTCCACATTTGCTGAGAGGGAGATGGGGGTCTGTGCATGAAATCAAAGGGAATATTTTCCCTGATAGCTTCTTTAAAACACTTTCTGTACGAGAATTTTTGAAAGATACCGTTTATTGACATCTTTTATTTTTGCATCCCCTTCATTTGTGAGTCTATTTCATATTTTCCTCTAAATGGCAAATCATTCTTGATAGCAAGATGGGGGGGGAGGGGAAAGAGAGAGAAAGAGAGAGAGAGACAGAGACACAGAGAGAGACAGAGATAGAGAGAGAGACAGACAGACAGACAGACAGATAGAGAGAGGGAGGGAGGGAGAGGGAGAGGAAAAGGGAAGAAGAGAGAGAGAAAATAGTCCTAAAAAATGAACCAAACTCCAACCCACATAATCAATATTTCATGCCAATTGTATATGACATCTGCAAAGAAAGAAGGAGAGGAGCACATCCTCATCTCTTCTTTAGGGCCAAAGTTGATCATTATCGTTCTATCGCCTTCCATTTATCTTCTGTGGGTCTTTTTAGTTACATGGTTGTCTTTATATATTGTTTTCCTGGTTCTATTTTTACATTTGACATCAGTTCATATAAATTCTCCTGTGTTTCTCTGAATTACTTATATCCAGTGGCAGGTAAGTAACACAGTGGAGAGAGTGCTGGCCCAGGACAACCTGACGCCAAATCCAGTCTCAGACACTTACTAGCTTAGTGAACCTGGGCAAGTCATTTAACCTCTGACTGTCTCAGTTTCCTCAACTATCATAAGAGTACCATAGCACTTACCTTGCAGGGTTTTTATGGAGGTCATATGAGATAATATTTGTAAAGTGTTTACTACTGTGTCTGGCACATAGTAGGAGCTTATACATGTATATATCCTTTTTTCAGACTGCCAACCAGATGAAACCCATCCCTCAAAATGCAGAGCAGTTTAAGGTGGGTCAAAAGCAGAAACATTTTATTAGGAGGAAAATCGGACATTAGTGCTGAGGTCCTCAGTACAAGGTACAAAGAAGCCCACAGCCCAGGAGAAGCAGGAGAGATTTATACTTGAAAACCACAAAGGGTGAGGTTCAGGAAAGGGCTGGGAAAAGGAAAGGAGAATCTTTTCCAGGAACATGTGGACGCAGAAGCAGGATGTTGAGAGAAATGATTATTAATAACTAATGATTTGGGGAGATTCAGAGTTCTCTCATTAATTGTTAACCAATCAGAGTTGAGTCCCACCCTGAGGAACACCTACTGTTCAAAGGGTATATAATCTATGAGCCTGCTGCCATGATTGTCTTTGGTCTAAGAAAAATGTCCAAATGACCATCTTTTTATTAATAAACGTTATGGCCTTGTTAATAAAATGATTAAATTACCCAGAAATTACATCTCAGGAGCCTTTCTAATCACCATAGTTATGGTAACCATGAAAGTGATGAGGTGTAGGCTCTGGGATCCCACCTTGAGTTCTCCTTGAATCGTTGAGGTACAGGCTCTGGGAAACCCCTTTAAGTCTGACTGAATCTTCCAACTTGATGAGGCATCTGCAGAAGCCATAAGTATTTCATTGTGGCTGGGCCCAAACCTCTGTTACTAGGCTGGCCCTCCACTGTCCATCTGCTTCCCATCCTTGAGCCTATCAAAATATCAATCCACTCTTGCATTGACCTCATTAACTCCTCCTGAAGACCCTCCCCAAACATGGACACTGCATAGCTTCTGAAGAATGGAGGACAAGGACAGATGCCTCATCTGGAAGTGTAAGTCAGATTCTTTCAATTGTCTCAGGGCTAGGGAATTGGGAAAACTTCAGATACTTTTTTTGTGAGTTTTGTTTTGTTTGTTTTTCGAGGCTTACTCTCAAACCTTCCTTTATGGAGGAAGGGACTTCTAGGTCCTATCCCCATAGCTCCCAAAAGTTCGCCTTTGGGTTGTCATTTACAACATTGGGAAAAATTTAGTTTCTCTAGAGACCTCAAAAAGGAAAAGCTAGTGTTTTTTTGCAATACTGTTTGGCCTAGCTGTTGTCTAGAAAACCATGAATCGTGGACTATTTTGGGGACTTAAAAGATAAAATTCTCTTGCAGTTAGAGTTATACTGTCGCAGATAAGAAAAATGGATCGAAATTGCATATTTAATGGCTTTTAATGAACTTTCTCGGAACACAGTTCTCAGGAAAGATTGTGAGATGCTTCAAGCTAGAGCCTCTCCACAAAGGGGCAATGGGGACCAATTAAATGACCCCCTTCCTATAGCTTCGGCCCCAGCCCCTTCTCCCTCAGCAACTCCTGCTCAGGTCCCAGTCACCAGTCCCACTGAGGCAGCTCCCCCATTCCCTTCTGCTGCACTCCAACCCTTTTCCTCTAGCTCAACACCCCTCATTTCCTGCCCCCTACACCATCAATATCTACTACCCTGCATCTCCCTGCATGGCCCTTCCCCCCTCAGGGACCCTTGATCAGGTCCCAGCCACTGGTCTTGCTGAAGTGCCTCCCTCTGTAGCCCTTCCCCCTGAGGCAACACCCACTCAGGCCTCAGGTCCTACCTCCACGGCAGCAGTAGGGGTATCTTCTCTTCTGACCCCTTCCCCTCCTCAGATGTCAACTGACCTTCCCCCTTGCCAGCCAGATCCCCCAGTCTTGCAGTCTGATCCGGTTCAGCCAGCACCCCCCAGTCACTCTCTCACAGGAAGTGGGACTTCCAATCTCCCTTCCCCAGGCCCTATCCCATAGCACCGTCAGGACTTTTTCCCTTAAGGGAAGCGGCTCTCTCGGCTGCTGGGACAACTGGAGTGCATGTCCCATTCTCCATTTTGGATCTCAATCAAATTAAAGAGAAGCTGGATAAATTCTCCAAAAACCCCACAAAGTTTACTGAAGGCTTTTGGGACTTAACACTACAATTTGAACTTTCTTGGGGTGATTTGCATATCTTCTTCTCTATCTGTTGTTCTACTGAGGAGAGAAGGAGAATCTGGGAGGAGCATTTTGTTATCCTTTTCAGCATTTAGTTTCCAGGCTCCATGGCCGTTAACAATCTCTAGTTCTCAGTTGCTAAATAATAATTCCCAGTCTAAAGGTTCAAAACATCTCCACCACAGTTGCACAGTGAGATAGAGGGATGAGGTAATGTAAAATTGTGAGGCTATTGTAGACAATATGTCTTCTTTATCTGTTGCCCTACTCTAGTCAGAAAATAATGATTTGGGGAACCCATGGGGAACCCACAGGGAGATCTGGGGAATGCATGTACCTGCCTCAATTGGCCTTCAGTGAGGCTTGAGGGGATTTAAGGGAGTTCACATGCTAGAATGCTGTGCTTGTCTCAACCAACCCCAACAAGACATAGGGGTTGTTGCCCCCCTTCTTGCTCACCCCTTCATGAAAGGTGATTAAGGAAGGGGGTGAGGGGAGGGGAGGTAGGGGAGGATATAAGAGAGGGCTGATTAAGAGAAGGGGTAATCAATATGTTTCCCATCTTGGAGTGGGGGCAGGGGGAGATGGGGAGAAAATTTGGAACTCAAAATCTTGTGAAAATGAATGTTGAAAACTAAAAATACATAATTTTTTTTAAAAAAGAAGGGGATCCTGTAGGAGTTGGTGCTCCCAATATCAGGAACTGCCTTTGAAAGGACTAGATTAGAAAAAAGCTTATTATTTAACTCCTCCAAAGTTATCTTCCTGTCTGCCCAGATCAAGAGTGAACCTGTACTAGAGTCTCCACTTCTCTTACAATTGGCTTAGTCGTATTACCTGTGTGTTTGTCTGTTAGAGGCTGGAGTCCAAAAAGCTCCGGTGAAACAATTCGTTAAGTTGCTGGCATCAGTCTTCAGATTTGATTGGGTTTCTAGTCAGTGTAAACTAGGTCTTGAGTTAAGCATTAAATAAATTTGGTCTCTAAGCATCAGATCTGTTTTCTCAGCTACACATGTAAAGGTTCAGCCAGTGCCCTGATTTTTTCCCACACCTTTCATAGCACCTATCCCTCAATCAACCCAAAAAAGGCCTCATCTCATATTTCTTCACTATTTTTCAGGCCATCTGCTGAGAAATTCTCTGCTTCTCCTCAACTCATATGTTCTGAAATCATGCTCCACTTCCCTAACACACACATTCTCTCATCATTTTCCAAAGTCCTTTGTGGTTGTTAAAGGTCAGAACACAGAAGAAGGCTCAGGGCACCAGATCATGCAGTGTCAAGTGTGGTGGATGAGAAGATGGCCATTGTGGAATGTGAAGCATGGCTGGGACCAACTTGATGTCATAGGAAAGGAGGGGAAAAGATGGTATCTATTAAGGGAAACTATAGCTGAGTGTTTTATGAAGGTGGTACAAGAGAGTGGCTGTTGAAATTACTTAGGTCACTTGGTTCCACCAGGTCATTTTATATTGTGTGGTTCATATCTGCAGGTCAGGTGATCCAGTGAAGGAATGGTGGGACTGGAGTGATGAAAATATGAGTCCCTGCCACCACCTCCCTCCAGGTGATAGTCAGTTACCATGCAAGAGAGTGGGCCTGTCAGGGCAGTCAGTGATGGGAACAGATCTCAGACTGGAAGTAAGGAGTACATGTCCATACAGGGCCAGGCCCTGTTAGTCTGCTAGAGGCCACTCTGAACAAATTCCACAACTTCTGAGTGAGCATCAGAGAACTCCTCAACTATCTTTATTCCCACTTCCTTCTGATCCTGCTCCATCCCATTACCTTAACTTTAAATATTCCCACCCCTTTTCCCATGCTTGTGGTACATATTATGTGTGTTTTAGTGAGTGCTCTGTGTGACACTTGAGGGTTCTACACTAATGGCATGGACTTGTAGTTTTTGTATCCTGCCTTCCCAAATACCTTGGGAATCAAGGGCTTCACATCACTAAGAGGCCCTATGCTTAAGCTAGATAGTGGAAATTCAGAGAAGGCAAAAGAAAAAAAAAACATACAAACATATATACATGTATACATATACATACATACACACATACATACACACATACATACACACATAAACATCACATGATACAGGCAAATCCAGGAGAACAATACAGAGAGTAAATACATATTATTAGAAAGACCTACAACAAGATAAAATTAGGAAAAGAGAATTATAATGCTTAAACTTGGCCAAAAAGAAAAGATGAAAAAATGATCCTTTCCTCCCTTCTTTGGAGAAGAAGGGGTGATTACCATGAAATACTGAACGTATTTGGTGTGTAATTAGTTTTGCACATCTACTTTGTGTCTTTCTGTGTTTATGTCTCTTTGCTGATTAGAATGGCTTACTGAGTAAAGGAAAGTATGGAAAAACTCAGAACTGGAGATGAAAAAATAAAGGCTATTTAATAAATGTTATTCTTCAAAAAGAATCCTGACATACAAAGTGTTTGAAAGAGGGTCTCAGGAAAAATCTTAACTCCTTTTAATCTCACCCACTCCCCATTTTCCTCTTACCAAGTATTCTGAATTTTCTTTGTGGAGCATGAATTTATGATACAAGAATGTTTTCCAGGCAGATCTAAAGATTGTATTTTTATCTTTGTCATTTTAACTTAGGTAAAATGACTAAGTAAACCGTGTGGACTCTTCCTCCTTAGTACCTGGGCTAAGTGCCTTGGTTTGAACCTCTGATCTGTGAGCAGTCCCTAAGTGTGAACAAGTCTCAGGGTCAAGGGAAGACCAGGAGAATTCACACCTTGAAGGAATGAGGGGCTTCAGTATGCTAGAGGTACATAAAAGGCTTGGGATGAGAAAGACACAGATATTTCTTATGGTGAAAGCAGAGCAAAAGGCAGAGCTGTGAGACTGAGGGAAAGATCCCAGAAGAAAAAAGGAAGGTAAGTTTCCCCATGAGAAATTTCATTTGGGTACCAAGGATATAAGAATTGTGCCCTGTGCTATGGCATACATCAAGGCTGAGGGACACATTTCTCCACGATGAAATTAAAACTTTGGGAATAAGTCCTCTGAAGTCAGAAAAGGGAGAAAGGTGGCAGATTTCATGTTCATGGGTTAGGCAATAATAATTCAGGTCAAGTGGAGAAACTCATGTGACTGAGCCAAAAGTAGTGGTAAGGGTCTGGCAGGATTAATATCTTCCCTTTTCCTGTTATCCTGAATCCGTCCACTTATAAATTTTACAAATTTACCTAGATACCAACTCCCATGTCAAAGAATTCTCCAAGTCAGTAATGATCAAATAAACTCAAAGGGTGAACATCACATCTAATCAATTGGCAAAGATGACACAAGATAGAATAGACAATGCTGAAAGGTCTGCAAGAAGACAGGTGAACTGAGGCACTCCTGGTGGAGCTGTGAGTTAGGACACCCATGGGGGAAGGACATTTTCCATTATCCTCAAAAATGGATCTAAAGTATCCAGAATCCATACACTTTGATGCAGAGATGCCACTCTTGGTCATAGGTCAAAGAAGTCAAGTGCCAAGTTTAGCCAAATATTCATAGTATCATTTTTTTCTGAGCAGCAAATATTAGAAACACAGTGGGTACTGTAAATCAGGGAGTGACTAGAGCAATCATTGTAAATGGAAATGTTGGATCATGATTGTCACATCCAAAAAAAAATCCAATATAATTGAAATGTTGGACTGGGAAGGAAAGGAAATTGATCAAAATAACATTATGAATCTATTTAAAATAGTGTTTCAGTCAGAGGTATATTCCTGGTCTGGAGAGGATTAAGAGATCAGAAAGGGTTCAAAATCCATACTTTTTCTCACCTCAATTTCCCCAACTGTACAGTGTAAAATATTCCATCTTTTCCTTTTTTTCTAGAAGGTACTCGGAAAAGAAAATTAGATAATAAAGGTTATCAATTTCAAGTGTACAAGTGCTGAAAGCATTTCTGTCCTCAGACCCAATCACTGACCTTTCTCATTGTCTTTCCTCAGAAACATGGCCTCTTTCCCAGAGCTGATTCAGAACTTCCAGGAAGAGCTCATTTGCTCCATCTGCTAGGACTACTTCACAAACCCAGTGACCATTGAATGTGGTCACAGTTTTTGCCACAATTGCCTCTTCAGGAGCTGGCAGGAAGCCTCTACCACTTTCTCCTGCCCAGAATGCAGGAGGATCTCTCAGACTAGGGATGTCAAAGTCAATGTGCCACTTTGGAAACTGGCAGCCATTGCCAAAAACCTACGACTTCCCTGTTTGCAGTACCCTGGAGGCCACAGCAAATGTGAGACACATCAGAAAGTGCAGAAACTGTTCTGTGAGGATGACCAGAGCCCAATCTGTGTGTCCTGTTCTGAATCCAAGGAGCATAAGGCTCACAAACTCCACTGTATAGATGAGTTTGCTGAGGTCTTCGGGGTGAATAATGGATCCTTCACTTCATCCACAAGTACATTGTAAATTTGCACTACAGTCTGCAGAGATCAGCTAGGAAGAGACGTGGTGTTTTCATGAGTCAATCACTGCTCTAAGTGCCCTCAAGGCTGTTCTTGAATTGCACTGTGCTGTGTCCTCTGGCCTGAGCCTGAGTTTTTCCTAATGAATTGAGATCAACAGAAAGTTTCCCTTGATATTCAAATAATTCCTCTAACTTGGTTTGAAATGTCTAACCCTGTTGTGTTCAGGGAGGGCCTTGAGTCTTTTTAAGTAAATGGAGTCAGGTAATCTGAGATTGTTAGGGCCATCTTCATCTGGTAGGGTAATTGGTATCATTCTTCATCAAGAAGAGGGTCAAGACAATTGAGCAGTGTTTGTCCTTTGTATTTCACACTTGAAAGTTGCCTCCTTCTGGAAGTGGTCAGGAAAAAGGTGAGATTACCTTGTCAGACCAATTTAGGCATAGAGCTACATTTGCTCCTTTGTCTCACTCACAGAAACCCATCATCACTCTCATGAGGTTTGAATGTGAGGCAGGAAGGTGAGGTGCTTCCTGGTCCTCTGCTTTGCTCCCAGGTTTGATTCTTATCATGTGTGCAACCAACCCGTACACACTGAATTACCAAAGACATTTAGAAAAGAACCGAGTGCGTTTCTGTACAAACAAAGCCAATGTAACCAAGATTAAGAGGGAAGTGGGAAACTAGGAAAGAATTTTTACAACCAGTGTCTCTGATAAAGGCCTCATTTCTAAAATATACAAGGAATTGTGTAAAATCTATAAGAATACAAGTCATTCCCCAATTGATAAACAGTCAAAGGATATGAACAGGCAATTCTCAGAGGCAGAAACTAAAGATAGCTATAAGCATATGAAAAAATGCTTTAAATCCCTATTGATTAGAGAAATGCAAATCAAAACAACTCTGAGGTACCACATCTCACCAGCCAGATTGGCTAAGATGACAAAACAGGAAAACGACAAATGCTGGAGAGGATGCGGAAAAATTGGAACACTAGCGCATTGTTGGTGGAGCTGTGAACTGATACAACCATTCTGGAGAGCAATCTGGAACTATGCCCAAAGGGCTATAAATAATTGCATACCCTTTGACCCAGTAATACCACTTCTGGGGTTGTATCCCAAAGAGATCACAGAAGTGGGAGGA
>CM053582.1:143346171-143381259 GCA_028627135.1 Pseudochirops cupreus
GAACTTCTCTGAAAATGAAGCCTATTCCACAATTTCCAAGGGAAAATATTTCCAAGTATCAAACAGCTATAGATTTCTGGATCAGTTTGGTTACTCTTTGGGCAGAGTTACAAATTACTCTCCAGAAAGGTTAGATCAGTTCACAGTTCCACCAAAACAAATTAGTGTTCCAGTTTTCCCACATCTCCTACATATATAATTTTCTTTTTTTGTCATATTAGCCAATCTGGTAGGTGTGACGTGGTACCTCAGAGCTGTTTTAATTTGTATTTCTCTAATAAATATTTATTTAGAGCATTTTTTCATATGACTATAGATAGCTTTAATTTCTTCATCTGAAAACTGCATGTTCATATTCTTTGACCATTTACACGATCTACGTTGTTAAAGCAAATGCCTGTATCAGAGCAGACAAAAGTGCTGGCATCTTGGAGTGTTGATCTTAATATTTTATCCCTATTAAATTTTACCTTTTTCAATTTAGTACATCATTCTAGTCTGTTGAAATCTTTCACTGAGGGTGTAAGTAGACCCAATCGTCCAAAATCATAGTTATCTAAACCTCAAGTTTTATGTTACCTACCAATTTGACAACACTAACTCCTTGATAAAATGTTGAAAAACAAAGAATGAAGGAGAAACTCCTGTGGCATTTGATCAACAATATACCTTTAAATGGAAATAAACTTATTTATCACTATTCTTTGAATTCAAGCATTCAATCAGCTCTGAATACATAGAACTGCCATATCATCTTGCTCATAAATCTCCATGGAGATAGTATATCTGGAACGACACAAAAGATTTTCACTTCAATGAAGTCTAGGAATACTGGGGAAATGCTAAATCCTTTTGAAAATAAGTCCAGTAAACAATCAAAAATAGAGTTCAAATTTATCTTACATGACTTGCTATGAATGAAGTCATGTCCTCTATACTTGTGTACCTCGCCTTTACATTGGTACAGAAAGAAAAACAAGTAGGTGAGATCTATGTTCACATGCCTCTCATGATAAAGATCTAAAGTAATATTAGGGTGCAATATCACCATGAATCACCAGGTGGGACTCAAAGATCCAACCTCCTTCCAGGTTTCACTCTACAACCCAAATATAACCAGTCTGGACTGAGGCTTATATTAGTTAGTTTCTATTTGAGCTGAATCTTGAATTCAAGCATTCCTTGTGGATTATAATTATTACTGCTTCTTAATCAATAAAGATTGAATTAAAAAAATTTTTTTTATTTGTTTAGCAGTTCTTTAAGGCTTAGTGTGTGGTTGTGGTTTTTTTTTTTAAACTGCATTCAGAGTTGAAAAACATGTATACCTCTTGAGAATACCACTTTGGAATTGATAGATGTCAAATGTCTCCCCCAACCCTCACATGAATATATTTTCCCATAAAATGATTTTCAAATCCTTAATTTTTAACTATTTATCATTCTGTTACACTTGTCTAGCTCTGAATGGGACACATTGAGTTCTCCCAGGTTCAAATTTCCTCCCAGCTTAATACCTGTCATTCTATGATTCTATGAGTAACTGACAATAAACAATCCAATTTGACAAGCAGTTTTTGAACCCCAGCAATGTGCTAAGCATTGGGGATACAGAGAACACAATGAAAGAATCATTGTCGTAACACAGCTTACATTTATTGGGTTCAAAGGAAAACATAAAAAATGAAATACAAAAAGTTATCTGTAGCAAGGCAAGTAGATACAATTATTTTTCACATAAGAGTACACATGGATTGGGGAATATAGAACCTGAAGTCCATTTGTTTTTTAAATATGTATTCCTTGATCTCTCTCAGGGACAGATCATGAGGGAGCAATCATGTGTCAGGACTTTCTTGGAGAGACAGAAGAAGGGTGTGAGCTCTCCTGAGAAGGAAGTGGTAGGGAAAGTATAAATTAGATATCTATTTTTCACGTGATAAAATGATATCTCTCCATGTTCATAATCAAGGAAAATACCAAGTTTTAAATTGGGCACAGTGACCTGGCGGTATTTTTTATGGACTTGGGGATAAAGACTGTGCCGGGCCATGGCATAAACAAGGTAGTGGTCATGCTTCTGTACAGTCACAAGCATGAAGAAGTCTCTAGAGTCCCTTGACTTTTTACAGATGCCAACACACCAGGCAGTGTTATTTGGCACCTCCACCTCCCAGTAATATCTCCCTGAAGTGAAGGACTGAGTGGCAAGAACTTGGGCAAAATCTGTAAATCTCCCAGTGTTGTTGGGGACTTCCTCTTGGACACCTCCATATCTCACACTCTTCAGTTCCTCAGATATGATGAGACCTGGATCAACTGTGTTGCAATCCAGAGTGATATCCGCTGTGGAGAGAGGAAGATTTGGTTCAATCAATGGTAACATCAAAGCTGCATTTTCTTTTTTTTTCCATTTAAAAAAATTAACTTTCATTTATTTTTAGGTTACATCATTCATTTCCACAAGATTTTGAGTTACAAATTTTCTCCCCGTCTTTCCCCTAGCCACCACCCCAAAACAGCGATCCCACTGTATACTCCGTCCCAAAGTTGTATTTTTCCTGGGGATTGGTCACCAGGGAGTGACCAACTATGTGTCACAGTGATATTCAAAGATGTAACTTGGAAGGAGAAAGACAGCTTCATAGTATGAGGAACAAAAAGGTCTTTGGTTTGTCTAGTAGCTGAAAGATCGTGTTAGATGCTTATTTGTAAATTCTGTTTCCTTTTTCTGCTCACCTCTTGGTGAGACTCAGAAAACAAATGTATAACCAATGCCAGAGCTATCAAAGATAATGTTAGTGATTTTTGATGTGAAATTTGAGTCATTATACAGTGGCTGATCTGAAGATTGTTTGAAGGCTACACAGGAGGAAGGTAAGGACTGCTCCCTTTGAGTAGGACCTTGGAAAATTGATGAGGATATTCCCTACATCTTTCTTTTCTTTTTTCTTCCCTTTCTTCCCTCATTTCTCTTTATGTAATTCCATCTTTTCCACTGTGTCTGCTGTGTGTGTGTGTATGCATGCATGTGTGCACACACATGCCCTTCCTTTCCCCCTCTGAATCTCTCTCTCAAGCCTTTCCTTTGGTTCATTTTTTTTTCTTGTTGGGGATGGTATGCCCCTGTAAATCCCCACCATCTTTGTCTTCTCCAAATACATCATGCTTCCCATTCTCTAAGCCTTCTAGTATCACTTCTAAAAAGTTTGATGACTTACTGTCCTAAATGGCAGTATCCCTGTCACTTTGTACTGGAAGGATGCTTTGGGCATTCATTAGACTCACCTGTGTATCATTCTCAGCTGGCAATGGAACCAAAACATGGTGGCAATGTTTAGAGTGATTCAGAGAGGGAAAACTAGAAGAGTTTGGAGAATAAGGATTCCATTGTTATTCTCTACATTGTCTTCCTTAGCAACCCTATTCATGCTCAGGGATTTAACTTTCATGCAGATGGTCCACCCAAAAATTTATCTAATACAATTTCTGCTCTGAGGTCCAGATCTGCATATTCATCTACTTGCAGGAAAACTCTGCCCAGGGATCTGACTGGCATATGAACCTCAACATGACTAAAATAGGTTTCATCATCTTTATCCCTATCCTTGAGGTCCTCAAGATAAGCCATTTGAGCATGAGTTCTAAGGATGGGGAATATTTATTTTGGAGAAAAGAAGACTTAGGAGCCACACAGTAGCTGTCTTCAAGTATGCAAACAATTTATATATGAAAGGAAGATAAAATTTTCTCTGCTTGGCCACTGATGCTAAATCAAGGAGAAATGATTAGAAGTTACAAAGAGGCAAATTTAGCCTCAACGTCAGTAACGAGACAATTATAGAAAAGAATGGCCTGTGTTTGAAATTATCAAGCTTCTCTTCACTGTATGTTTTTAAGTAAGGAGAGCTGAATAAACACGTGTTAAATATTTTGTAGAAAGAATCATTTTTCAGGTAAAGGTAGACCATCTGATGACCACTGAGGTTCTTATACATTACATCATTTTGGGACTCTGTAAAGGCAAAATAGATTCTGACCCAAAGGAAAATTAGACAAGACACAGAGATGTGCTGCCTTTTTGTTACTGATTTTCTCACTCACCTTTGAAACTGAAAATCCTTTCTATAATTCCAGGGATGGAATAGAGCATCATGTTTATATGGAAGGCTTCTATTTCCTTCTGTAGCACGGATTCATTCCTAGAGAAAACAAATGTTGAGTTTAGGTCACCAGTTGTCGGGATCAATGCCACATGACTGACTCATTGCTTCAGTCAGTCAAGGTCCTTTGGATCAATTATTTTTTGCTATTTCATAGTGAAGTAAGAAGTAAACTTACCTGGTTAACACTCCTTTCATATCCTGAGAAGAGAAAAAAAATGATATCTGGTTAGGACAAGAATAGATTTGATTCAGGAAAATGAGACTTTGGAACTGATTGCTTCTTCATTGCCTTGAAGAGACCGAGAGGGTAGAAGGAATCTTGCAGTGTCCAGCTCTGCAATATATCACACATATATCCCTTATCTCCTCTCACCCAACTACCATCTTAGTTTAAGTCCTCACCTCTTACCAAGACTATTAATGTGACCTCCTAATTTGTCTCAGTATACAGCCTGTGGGCTGCAGACCATGTCAGTTAAGTCCCAGTGTCTCTTTATCATCTCAATAATAAAATATTGGCACTTAATGGCCTTCTCTTTGGCCATTAAAACTCTTCACAACATGATTGCAACCAATCTTTGTAGGCTCCTTTTACATTACTATCCTTCTTTCCCACTATGTTCTGGGTTTTATTTTATATTAACATTTCTTTCTCTCCATATTCTAGCCTAACTACTCCTTTTGTTCTCTGACTTGAGCATAGAACATAGGATAGAATTGAATTTATTATTTTTTTATTTAGTATTTTATTTTTCCCCAGTTATATGTAAAAATAATTTTAACATGCGCTTTTTAAAACTTTGAGTTCCAAATTCTTTCCCTTCCTTCTCTCTCTCCTCCCCCACTCCCCCCGCCCCATAGAGAAGGCAAGCAGTTAGGTACAGGTTATAAAGGTGTAATCATGCAAAACATATCCATCGCAGACATGCAGTAAAATAAAACACAGACAAAAAAAATTCAAGAACATAATTAAAAAAAAAGTAACCTTCAATCTGTATTCAGACACCATCAGTTCTTTCTCTGGGAATGTATAGCATTTTTCATCATAAGTCCTTCAGAGTTGCATTAGATCGTTGTATTGCTGAGAATAGCCAAGTCATTCACAGCTGATCATCTGACAATATTGCTGTTATTTTGTAACAGTTCATTTCACTTCGCATCAGTCCATGCAAGTGTTTCCAGGTTTTTCTGAGGGCATCTGCTCATCATTTCTTATAGTACAATAATATTTCATCATAATCACAACATGTTTAGCCATTTCCCAGTTGATGGGCATTTCCTCAGTTTCTAATTCTTTTCCCCCAGAAAAGAGCTGTTGTAAACATTTTTGTGCATATAGGTATAGGTCCTTTTCCTTTTTTTTTTTTTTAAATCTCTTTGGAATACAGACCTAGTAGTGGTATTAGGTCAAAGGGTAGGCATGATTTTACAGGCCTTTGGGTGTCATTCCAAATTGCTCTTCAGAATGAATCAGTTCATAACTCCACCAAGCATTAATGTTTCATTTTCCCCACATCCCCTCCAACATTTGTCACTTACCTTTTCTGTCCTATTAGCCAATCTAATAAGCATGAGGTAGTACCACAGAATTGTTTTAATTGGCATTTCTCCAATCAATTGTGAGCTAGAATATTTTTTTCATATGGCTATAGAGTTGAACTTATTACCCTAAGGTAGTGGTTCTCAACCTGTGGGTTGTGACCCCTTTCACAGGGGTTGCCTAAGCCCATCGGCAAACACATATTTCTGATGGTCTTAGGAACCAAGACACCCCTCCTCTATCAGTCTCCAGGCGGGTCCGCCCACATGCAGATATGCCCACATACAATTATTAAAGGGTCTCGGCATTAGGAAGGTTGAGAACCACTGCCCTAAGGGATTAAGGGAAAAAAGAAGAGACTAAGTAAGCTACTACATATTGTGAAGGATTGGGAAAAGTCCAGAGGAGTAAAGGAGTATACCATTTTACTTTTTGTTTAAGATGTATATTGTTTCATCTTGTCATCTCTTGACTTTATCTTATATGTTTCTTCATCTTATTTTCTATGACTTTACCTGGAGCAAATCCACGTCTGGTTTCTTGAGCTCCTCCTCTAACTCTGTGATCCTCCTCCTTAATTCTTGACTTTGGTTGGAAAGTTTACTTATACTCTTCTGCAGGCCATCCAAATTGGCCCTCCCCTGTGTTTCCACATGTGACAGATACTTATCCTTTTCTTCCATTAGGAATTTTTTTATTTTCTGGAATTCAGAAAAAATACTCTTCTTTTGAATTTCAATTTCTTCCTATAAAGAAAGAGATGAGGCTGATGAAATACACAAAATGATATGACACTAAATGGCAACAGGTGAAGGACAACATTTTTAGTTTCCAGTTGGATTCTGATTTTGTTCATTCTGTGGCTAAGGTTGGCCACAGACAGAAGTGCCCTCTCTGTACTGTCCCCCTGCACTATGCTTAGTGCTCCAAGCACATTTTTGCCTTTGCCTGCTTAAAACAACCACATTCCTTCCCATGGTGTTCTCTGCCTGCTGTAATACAAAGCACAATTGATTTGAAACCTGAGGCCCTGGTTATGAATGTCCCTTGGGAGACTTACCAGTTATGTGCCTTTTGGAAAAAACAGTGAGCTACTCTGACCCTCAGTGTCTTCATTTGTGTGGACCACACTACTTCTCTCAAAAGGAAACTTTTAGAGATGACGGCAGACAATGCAATTCAAATACTGAAGGATCAAAATACAGATACTTACCTTTAGCCGTATAAATTTAATCTTCTCATTAGCCCTCTGTCTAACAACATTCTCAGTTTTCCTCCACAAATGAATCATAGTTTCTTGGAGCTTCTTCTGTAATAATAAATTATAAAAGAAAAAATCCATCAATTCTTACATCCATGAGAGATTTAATTCTAAGTATCCAAACCTATTCACATGTTAATGGTTGAGATCAATTAATAATGAGGCAGCAATGCTCTTAGTTTTCAAGCTACTGGTACAAGTCGAAACTTGGAAGACCATGGTCTATGTGGGCAAGTGATTTCAATGTCCTAGTCTTTCAGAAAACATAATTCTGAGATATAACAGTAGTCTCTTTCTGTCCTGTCCTCCTCCAGAAGGAGGTAACTTTCCAGGGTAAAAAGCAAAGAAAAAACGTCGCTGAACTTTCTTGGCCCTCTCTGTATGGACATGATGAGGACATGAATGTGATACTAACTGTTGTATCAAGTGAAGATGGCCCTGACAATCTCAGATTCCCAGAATCAATTCTGTAAAAAGAACAGTGGTTCTTCCAGAACATAAAACCATGAGACATTTCAATCAAATCTTGAATAAGTTCTTGAATGTTAAAGGAAAATTTATGTTGCTCTCAGTCTATAAGGAAAGGCTCAGTCTGAGGTCAAAGAACAGAGCACATTTCAATCCACCAAGAGAATTTTGAATAATATGTAAATATGTAAATCTATCAGCACATGAAAACACCACCTCTCCTAGGATTATCTTTGCAGGCTATAGTAAAATTTCAAAATGAACATGTGGATGTAGTGAAGGATCCATGACTTACCCTGAAGTTCTCAGCAGCCTCGTCTATGGGATAGAGTTTGTGAGCTTTGTGCTCCTGGGACTGAGAACAGGACACACAGACCGAACTCTGGTCATTCTCACAGAACAGCTTCTGTTCTTTCTGATGTACTTCACACTTGCCATGTCCTTCAGGGTACAGCAAACAATGGGGTCTATTTTTTTTGGCAATGGCTGCCAGTTTCCCAAGATGAACAATCGTTTGGAAATTCCTCAGCTGGGAGACACTCTTGCACTCTGGACAAGAGAAAGAGGTCGAGGCTTCCTTCTGGCTGCTGAGGAGGCAACCATGGCAAAAACTGTGGCCACACTCAATGGAAATTGGGTCTGTGAAGTACTGTCTGCAGATGGAGCAAATGAGTTCTTTCTGGAAGTCTTCAATCATCTTTGTGGAAGAGGCCATGTTTCTGAGGAAAGTGAATGGGAAAATTTAGCAACTCAGTCTTGAGACAGAAGTGCCCTTTTTACTTGGCCACTTTTGATTCATCAAATTTATCATTTCATGTAGTTTTCTTTTTTCTAGTACAAAGAGTGAGTGAAGGGAAAACAAAATTTTTCACATTATGGAGTTGGGGAAACTGAGGTGAGACATAGGTGAGCGTTTTGACTCCTCTCTGATCTCTTAAACCTCTTGACCAGCTAACAAAACTTCAGTGAAAAACCAATCTCAATAAGACTCAAAATTTTATTTAGATGAAATTTGCTATTATTTCACCCCAAGACTTGTTGACAATTTCAGTTATGATATAAAGAACTTTTTCTCCCTCCTACCATCTCTTTCTTCATTCTTCCTCTCCCTTTCCTTTTCAATATGTTCAATTTTTTTTTGATGCTTTTCACTTTCACACCTCAGTCATTTGGGGAAATTCTCTACTCCTTCCCATCAGACTTTACTTACAATGATGAATGAACAACCAAAAACAACAGTTCTCCCAAGTCAAACATCAAATAAATCATGTCTTACAAAGAAATAAAGGTAGTGCATTTTCTTAATTTTTCTTTGTCATTATAATTACAGTTTTGTTTCCATCCCCCTGAATGTGTATGGTTATAGTCTGCTTATACTCGTTTTCTTGGTTGTGTTTGTTTTTGTTTGCATCAGAGCTTATGCCTTCCTTGTTTCTCAGATGTAACAATACTGTTCCATGCTAATCAGTTATCACAGCTTATTATGCAGTCTTTCTTCTACAGGCACCCATTTTGTTAGAAATTCTTTGCTATGAGGAAAGAGATTTGTGATGAATTTTTTGGCACATGTGGCACTACTTTTCTTTCTTTAACCTCCATGGAATGTATGCCTACGACTGAGATCTGACTCAAAAGGTATGGAGCCTGGACACAAGTCCCACTTTTGAGGATAATTACAAATTGCTGTCCAGCATGAGTGGCCCAACTCACAGCTCCACCAGGAGTGCCTCGGTGTACTTGCCTTTCCCCAGGCCCTTCAGCATCATCTATTTCCATCTCTATCTTTGCCAATTTTAGGGTGAGGTCAAACCTTTGAAATTTTCCTACCATTAGTGACTTGGAGTGTTCTATCACATAGGAGCTGTTCCTTTTAGAAGCATTTTCAAAATTCATAAAAGGATAAATTTGGGATAATTTGGAAGTCATTAATCTTCCTTGCTTTCTACCCTTTCTTTTGGCTCAGTCAAATTAATTTCTCAACTTGGCCTGTGTTGTTAACTACCTAACCCATCAACATACATTTTATCCCTCTTTTCCCTTTGCTGGCTTCAGATAACTAAATCCCAGGGTTTTTAAAAAAATTTATTACAGGGGAGCATTGCCCCTTCACCTCTATTCACTCCATGGCTCAGGGCCCGGTGCTTAAATCCTCGACAATCAAATAATTTATCTGACTGGGAAACTTACCCTTGTTTCTTCTGAAATGTTTTCTTCAACTCAGAGCTCGGCCTTCTCTGCTTACAGCACATCCAGGAAATCTCTGAGTCTGTCTTATCCCAGTCCTTTCATATATATCCCTGGAACTCTGAAGCTCCTCCTTCCTTCAGGGTGTGAAATCCGGGTTATTGCCTTGACCTGAGGCTTGTTCACACTTTATAGTTGAGAACCAAGGCATTCACAGACCAAGGATCTAGGATGAAGTGTTCACACTGCTCACTTTCACTTCCCTTGTCCTCAGAAAATTTAAAGTAGTACTTTCATTTCCCTCGAGAGCTTTCTTATCAGGAAAACTGATGTCCCACAAATAGAACTGAACTAATCACATCTGCTAGGAGGGAGATGGGCCATGTTTATGGAATGAAAAGAACTAGAGATTTTCCCTGATACTTTCTTTGAAACACTTTCAGAATGAGAATTCTTTTGAAAGTATGTTGTTTATTGACTTCTTTTATGTTCACATCACCTTCATCTCTGAATCTAATACATATTTTCTTCTAAACAGCAAGCTATTTTGGGTAGCAGAGAATTTAAAAAAATCAAGAAAAAAAAAGACAAATATAGTTTGAAAAAACTAACAAAACTCCCATCAATACAGTCAGTACTTTATGCCAACAGTCCCTGACCACTCCAAAGAAGGGTAGAGAGTTAAAGCTGATCATCAAAATTCTACTGCCTTCAATTTATCTTCTGTGGGTCTTTCAAGCTGCATGGTTGTCTTTATGCATTGCTTTCCTTATATACTACACATTTGATATCAGTTCATATAAGTTTTCTTTTGAGTCTCTGCACTACTTATATCCAGAGGTTTGTAGGTAGCATAGTGGACAAATTTCTGGGACTGGAGTCAGAAAACCTGAGTTCAAATCCAGCCTCAGATATTTACTACTTGTGTGAACCTGAGCAAGTCTCTTAAACTCTGACTCAGTTTCCTCAATTGTAAGATGAGGATCACAGCACTTACCTTGCAGGGTTGTTATGATTATCAAATAAGACCATATCTTGCTTAGTCCTGTGTCTGGCACATATTAGGAACTTAATAAATGCACATATCCTTCAGCCTCAGACACTTATTATCTGTACTAGGCAAGTCATTTAATGACCATCATCCTTTAAATGAGTATAACAATAACACCTACCTTCAAGAGTTATTTGTGAGGATAAAGTGAGATAATATTTCTAATACTTTTGCAAAATTGTTAGTTCTATCAAATTGCTAGCTGTTATTATTTTATCTGCTTTATCTTGTGGCACAGTAACATTCCATTCCATTCAGTTGTGGCAACTTGTTTAACCATTCCCCAAATAATATGTATGTCATTAACATTTTTTCTAGTTATTTGCCACCACGAAAATGTGTTATAAATATTTTGTCATATGTGCCTTTCTTCCCTTTGGTTTTGACCTTTTTTGTGGGCAGGACTTGAAGCACTAGGAGTGTTCTTTAAAGTTCATCATTCCAAACTTCTCTGCAGAATGGTTGACCCAATCCATAGGTCCACCTCGAAGGTTTCAAAATTCCTGTCTTTTGTCAGCACCTCTTACACTGATTATTTCCATTTCTTTCACCTTGCCAGTATGGTGAGTGTGAAATGAAAGCTCAATAAAACAATGAACCAGTATCTACTTGCTTTAATTGGCATTTATCTCATTGCTAAGTATTTTGAGACATTGGCATGTCTGTAGTCTGTAGGGAAGTATCCCATAGAAAGGAGAGTTTGAAGTAAGTGAGAGAATAGGGAGGAAAGGGGAAGCAATCTTATGGAGAAGAAAGGATAGAATGAAATCACTTGTATATTATATGAAACAAGAATGAAGGAAGAGATATGGTAGAAGGCCATGAGTGATGTGAAGCGAGAAGGAAAGAAGACGGAGTTTCTATTAAATGGCTTGGTTGTTTTTTTCCCCTCAGTGAAATAGGAAGCAAGTTTCTCCACTATGACATTAGACTGAACTGGAGCCAGGAGACTTCTGGATAAGAATGAAATACTTTGAAAAAGAGTTTGTGATGAATGGGAGAAAAGTGCATTAGGAAAATGTAAAAGGACTGCCTTGCCAAAGTGAAGGCGTAGTTGACATTATGTAACACAAATGTGTAACTGACTTAGTCAACAATCTCACAATTTTCACTAGCTTCCTTAATCAGCACAAGAGTTGGAGCAAAGGCAAAGTCAACGGTAGTCATTTAAGACTAATGTCTGGCAGGGCAAGATCATCAACGTTAACATGGGCTCTGCAAAGACAATACCTTTGACGGAATCCACATGGCCGCACCTGAGGGCCTAGAGGGCCACGTGTGGCCTCCGCAGGTTCCTCACTCCGGGTCTGAGCCATTGATCCGGCTGCCACAGACGCAGCGATTCATTCGACTGGCGTCCTCGCCGACTTTCCAAAGCCGGGACCTCCCACGGTGGGCCCCACCCAGGGTCACAGTCTCTTCCTTCCTCCGTCTAGAGATGGGGCGGGGCCGGGACTCGGCGGCTGACCCAGCCTCAGCCATATCATCGGGCCCTCCTCCGGGGCTCTGAAGGTAAGTGTTAGAGCCTTTGGCCAGGGTGGGAGGGACCTAAGTGAAGGAAGCCCCGGGGCCTGTTAAGGTTCTTGGGTCATTTCAATCGAGTACGACTCTTCTGCCAGGGACCACACCCACGTAAAGGCTTTTATTAGTTACCAGAGAAAGGCTCAGGTGAGGATGATGAAGTTAGTGGGGAGTAGTGTTCAATCGTGAGCCCATTTGGGGGTTTCTTGGCAAAGATAGTAGAGTGGTTTGCCATTTCCTTCTCCAGCTCCTTTTACAGATGAGAAAACTCTTGCAGTGACTTACCCAGGGGCACACAGCTAGTGTCTGCCACCGAATTTGAGTTGTGGTGCTCTGTCCTCTGCGCCTCCTAGCTGCCCCATAGGAAGTGATAGTGACGTAGAAAGGACATCAATAAAATGTTTATATAAAATATATTATATAAATGATTATAATATAACACAAATTATATAAATTATATTTTATTATATAATAAAGGACATAACTGAAGCAGAAATGTGTATGTCACTGGGCAGGAGAGGGGGAGGTTGTGAACAGTTTTACTGAATCCATATTAACTGTTTTGGAAAGAAAAATTGGAGTTCTCAGGTTGCTTTACAGAAACTACTTCAGAGAAACTAGGCAAAGATCGGTGATTTTCCTAGGCATTGGCAACCTTGGAGGTTGCCCCAGGTGCAATCCTGAATGCTTGACAGTCTGTGTTCAAGAGATGGTCATGAGTCTGTCTAGAACAGGGGTTCTCAAATTTTGAAGTCTCAGGACCCCTTGCTCTTTTAAAAATTATTCAGGGCCTGAAAAACAAAACCCAACAACATAAATATGATTTGTGAGTTTGTTGTTATTTTCAGAAATATCTGAGTCTTCATGACCTCACTGACTGTATCATGCCAATATTGTCCATGTGGTTATCTTGACCAAGATGTTGAATGGTTTGCCATTTCCTTGTCCAGAGGCAGAGGTTAAGTGACTTGCCCAGGGTCACACAGCTAGTAAATGTCTGAGGCCATATTTGAACACAGGTCTTCCTAACTCCAGACACAGTGTTCTATCCACTGAGTCATCTACCTGCCTCTAATTCATGGGTTATATCTATCTGTATCCAGTATTGGAAATTTTACAAGGAAAAAAATATTTTCAAAACAAAAAATTTAGTGGGAAAAGTGGTATCATTTTACATATTTTTGCAAATCTCTGCCTTCATAGAATTCAGATAGATTCTTATATCTGCTTTTGCATTCAATCTGTTTCAATGTGTTGTTTTACTTGAATTATGCAAATAAAACCTACACAGCTATGTAGTTGAAAAGAGTGTTACAAAATAAATACGAAGAACAAATACAGAATCCAAGCCCCTGGAGTTCCTTGATGTAAATGATGATTAATGAATATTTAATATCAAATTCACCTAAAAGACCAAGATCCAGTACCCAGGTAATTTAATATCAATAAAGTACAAAAAACTTGCAATTCAGGTTTCTAGTACCTGTTTGATGGAAGAGTTCACACCTCAAAGGAACCACCTCAGTGAATAAACTCTATTTTCTTAATTAATGATAAGGAAAGCAACCTCTTGGTTTTGTATGCATGTGTCATCTTGTAGTTTCTTCAATAAAATAGCCCAGAAAACTATTTATTATATTCCAGTTTGGATCTCGATTTCATTATTGCTGGGAAATGCCACTGTGGATGCTCTTTCTACCCTACTGATGCAGATGTGCAACTTTTTTTTTTTTAATTTAGAGACTGAGAGTTAATTGGCTAAGGTGATAGGTTAAGTGATTTATCTAGTCACACTAGTTAGTAAGTGGTACAGTGAACATTCAGGTCTTTCTGACTCCCAGGACAGTCCATTTCACTTCCTACATTCAAATTGAGAGGTTTTTGGTTTTTTTGTTTGTTTATTTCTTTTAAGGTACAGAGTAGACTGGAAGATATTTAGGGTCACTTAACATGAATAATTTTAGGAAGGTTATTGTGAACTTGTGGAAAAATAAGTCAACTTTCATTCATGTTATTTGAGACTAAGATATCAGTAAATACTCCTAAAAATATCCAGGGAGTAATTTCGAACTATGCCCCAAGGGCTATAAAACTGTGCATACTCTTTGATCCAGCAGTATCACTACTAGGTCTATATCCCAAAGAGATCCTTAAAAAGGGAAAAGGATCCACATGTACAAAAAATATTTATAGTAGGTCTTTTTGTGGTGGCAAAGAATTGGAAACTGAGGGGATGCCCATCAGTTGGGGAATGGCTGAACAAGTTGTGGTATATGAGTGTAATGGAATACTATTGTGCTATAAGAAATGATGAGCAGGTAGATTTCAGAAAAACCTGGAAAGATTTATATGAACTGATGCTGAGTCAAGTGAGCAGAACCACAGGGTAACAGCAACATTGTGTGATGATTAACTATGATAGACTTAGTTCTTCTCAGCAATCCAGTGATCTAAGACAATTTCTAAAGACTCATGATGGAAAATGCCATCCACATCCAGAGAAAGAACTGTGGAGTCTGAATGCAGATCAAAACATACTGTATTCTCTTTTTTTCTTTCTCATGATTTTCCCTTTTTGTTCTGATTCTTCTTTCTAAACATGACTAATGTGGACATATGTTTAATATGACTGTGAGAATTAAATCACTTTAGTTTCAATACAGATTTTTCACTGCAGCTAAGAGATGCAGAAATCATTTTGAGATTTCCATTTTTTTCACTATTTCTTTAAAACTAATCATTTACAAATTTCTAACTACTCATTTTTTCAGATTGATACCTGAAATCATGTTTATTTTCAAAACACTCAGTGTCACTTAAATTTGTACCAGTGTACAGTTTTCGTTAGAGAATCATTATTATAAGTTTGTTCTTTTTAGAAAATGTGATCAAATATAAATTGAATTTTATTTTTTTAATGTGGTTTATTTCAAAATACTTTGATAATATGATACTTGGTCTGGTTATTAAAGTGAAAACCTATAATTGAAAAAAATATCCAGAATTATCTGTTTGCCCAGGACCAGGGGTGGGAAAACTGTGGTCTCAAGGCTGGCCTTCTAGGTCTTTGGGTGCAGTTTTTGACTGCATCCAAGTTTTGGAGAACAAATCCTTTTATTTAGGGGATTTGTTCTGTGAAATTTGGATTCAGTCAAAGGGCTGAACTTGAGTACTGTGACCTGGACAATGGGATAACTAAATATAATACACAGAATTCCTTAATTTTGGGATATCATGGAAGATTTGAGGACTAAAAATAACAAATTAATTACTGGGAATGCCTTACATGATTGAAATCACTGGTTCAGAAAATAAACCCCTAAATTTTTCTGATCCAGACACTAAAAAGATCAAGAGGCTAAGAAAGAACAGATTCCTTTGGAACCACAGGGCACTTCTTCACATTAGTGTTCAGGGGTACCAAAGTTTAAAGGTAAAAATGGTGGGCCTCCATGGTTGGGTTAGCTATCTTTACTTTTGTGGGCTTATTCAGAGGATTTAGAGAAGTACATTGAGTCTAGTGCAAGGTGATGTGAAATAAATTGGCATAACACGTTTGAAAGGAGAGATATAAATTCACACTGGGATTTAATTAATAGAGTCAGTCAGAGGGTCTTCAAGAGAACTGGTCTTCAATAGAATTTGGTGAGTGAGTGTTAGGAGTCTAGAAAAACAACTGTGTGAAAGAAGAGATACTGTGTTCTCCCAAATAGTGCTGATATATAATTGTACCAGGATGGTATACTTCAGACAGGAATTACCTAGGGATGAGTGTTCACAGGTGGAGAATTTCCTAGGAGTGTCAAGGAGAGGCGATTTTTTTTGGGGGGGGAGGGGTTTTTGTTTTCTTTTGGAGTGATTATTCCTAATAATGTTTATAGATAGGAATTGTGCAGTTGCATAATAAACTAATTAGAAACTAGTGGGGCTAATCTTAATTGTGGTTTGTGTTTATAAATGCTGAAATTATTCTGATTCTCAAATTAACATTCTTTGAAATTCATTTTAAGTTAGTAACATAACTTTGTTATAAACAAATATATTGTTTTACAGATAAGAAAGCGAAAAGCAGGTTTGAAAGTAGTATCAGTGTAGTTTCAAGAGATTTTTTTTCCCTTTCCCTTTTATGTGTGTATCCATGAGTACAAAAGCAAGCCACATTTTTCTTTTCCTCCTCCCTCCTCCTTCTCCTTTTCCTCCCCCTCCTCCTTCTCTCTCCTCTCTCTCCCCTCCTTCTCCTTCTCTTTCTTTGTCCAAGGATGGGGGAAGGGATGTTGTAAAAACAGTGGAGTTTGCCTTTGGTCCTAGCTGCATAGGAAGTTTGATTGCCTTTAATTTCTTTAGGGAAAGAGAAATAGTCTCCAGGTTTGGCCCTCCTTCTTGCTGGGCCCCTCCTCCCCCATTGGTTTATGGACTGGGTCTCCCAGAGAGAGAACAGAACTCAATTGGGCTGCAATAGGGTAAGCATGGCATTGTGACCCCAGACATAGAAAACAAGGGCTGATGAGGGAAATTCTCTTCCCTCTAGAGGTTTATTATATATCCTATACCTTTAATATTTAAAGGATGTACTACCCAAATCTCAGTTGGGATTAATTAATGGTCTCCACTCACATTAAATCAGGAGGAATTATTGGCCACTCAAAAAACTGAGTTAGAAATTAAACTGAAAGATTTAAGCCTGGGCCACATTTAAGAATTTTTTTTTTTAATGTAATGGGCACTAAGAATAGTTAAAAAGAGTATAGTAGAAGAGATTCCCTTAGAATACCCATCTCAATCAGAGAAAATAGAAAATAAAAAAAGACAATTAGACCATGTAAAAACATCTGACTAAATAAAGGAAAAGGGCCATATTGCCCCAAATTTTTCAAAGAAAAAAAATGGGGCTCCCAAAATAAGAAAGAAAATACCAGCAAGGGATTCCCTGCGCAGCCATAGTGGATGAAAGGATAGGGGTAAGAGTTGTAGATCTTGTTATAAGGGCTGTTAAAGGGTTCCCTGAATTCTAACTAATGAAGCAACAGGGTTTAATTGTTGTAGGCAAATTAGTTTTAAAAGTCACCAGAACTGAAATGAACTATTAAGCTTGGAAAAGTAAGGTTTTAGTAAGTCATTGGGCTTAACGATATGTGCTAAAATTTTAAAGGAAATATTCCGTGGAGTGAATATAGTAGGAACTTTTCTGATTCCATGCCAAGAAAAAATGATATGGAGAATTTTACGTGTTATTCTTCATGATTTGCTGTGAAGGTTCCCGAGCATCTTGTGATTTACTAGTAGGAATGACAGGGAACTTGGAATACTGGGAAGCCTCTCCCTCCTCTTACCAGTTACCTGAACATCATCCTCCTCTAAGTTCTAGTGATAAATCGTGTATCCTTCCCTCTTTGCTTTCCTTCTAACCTCCTGGTCATTTCACTTTAGGTTCTGAGCTCGGCCTTGTGTGAGTTATAAGGTAAAGAATCACCATTTATGCATTGCCGGTCTGATTCTTTTTTGTACTGCTATCCCATTACTGATGTTAAGGACTGGCACACTCCCATTGTCCTTTCTGTCTTCTGTCTTCTGTAATGTCATCACTGGTCCAGGGGCTGAGGTACTTTAACTGTTCCCTAATTCTCTTTCTTTAATTACTTTGATGAGGTTATTCAGATCACCTTGTGCCCCCAACACACTCACCCATACCCATATACACACACTCTCATACATCCTCTTCCTGTTTGCAGCAACCAAAGTATACAACCCAGGAACCCAGCCCACAACTCCCTGAAGTAAATCGAAAAGAGGGAACCCCAAATTCAGCTAAGAATGAAGGGGATTACCCTTCTGATAGCCTTTTTTTGTCTGGTATTGTTGACACTGGTCATAAGTTAGAAAATTACTTTGGATACAGATTTTCTGGGATTGTTTTCTTGAAGTGTCTTACCCCTTACATAGAACAGCACTTTTAAAATAAGTTTTGAACAAGATTTTAATCTGATTTTATTACACAGCATAACAAAAAAAGTAGTGACAATAGCTAACATTTATTTAGCACTTTAAACTCTTTACATAAATTATCTCGCTTCATCCTCATGACAACTCCATGAGGAAGGTGCTATTATTAATCCCATTGTACTGATGAGGAAACTGAAACACTGATAGGGCAAGTGACTTGACTAGTGTCACACCACTAATAAGTATGTGTCAGGATTTAAAATTAGGTCTTCCTAACTCCAAGTCTAGCACTCTGTCCACTACACTACTTCGAGAGTGGTGGCGTTTGGTAATGGGACTTAAAAGGCATAAGAACGGCAGCAGCAAGAAGTCTAACCCAAGGTCCTTGTAGCACAACAATGTGACGATAGCACCAAGGGACTACCCTGAGCACGGACCTATTACTGAATCTCAGTAGTCATCTAGAAGGCTCAGTCACAGTTCAGCCAGTAGTTTCACAATCTAACCAGAGAATTCCATCAGCAGTCTTGAGCAGGTGCTACTTGGTCCCAGTGATGACAGGCTGGATTTGATACCCAATAAAAAGCTATTATTGGATTGTTCCAGAACACTAGGATGAGAATGATGTCAGAGTAGAACTATTGTTACCGGGTATGTAGGATGAATTTAAATCATGATGAATGAATGTAGACTGCAGGGGACTAGTAAGGAAGTATGTTGGATTAAGATAGCCACATCATTATGGTAAGAGCTGTGGAAATAGGAAGGAAACTTTACTGAAGAGAAATTATCTCCTCGGAAACATAACAAGAACAAAAATGATGAAGATATTGACCTTTATATGAGCACTTTAAAAGGTGTAAAATGCTTTATATACATGATCAAATTTTAACCTCAAGACAACCCTTTTGAGATAGGCACTCCAGGTACTATGTCCATTTTAAAGATGAGGAAACTTAGACCTAGAGAGATTAAATGACTTGCCAATGGCCATAAAGCTAGTAAATGGCAGGGGCAAGAGCCTTTCATGACTCACTAAGTCAGTTTTTGGAAGTTATGCTAGCTGAACACATGCTTTTGCAGGTCCTACCGTGCAGGAAAGGAGTCGTGGACAGGTTTACTAATGAGCTGTATTGTGTGTCCTGTGAGGACCAGCCTAGCTTGGAAAATAAAGATCACAATTACAAGAGGGAGAAACATACCCAGACAACACTTCCTCTAAAATAATAGGAGGCTTTAGAGGACTATAAACTCACAGGGGCTTTACAGATTATTTTATAGAAGGGGAAACTGACACCTAAGGAGGAGAAATCAGTTGCCTAAGGTTACAGAGTTAGTTATTGGCAGAGTTTAAGACTAAGGCCTAGGTCTCCTTATAATCTCAGAAAGTTGCCCATGACATTAAGAGGTTATATGTAAGAAGGTTTTCTAATTCCAAGGTTAGCCCTTCATCCATTATGCCAAACTCTTTATATGTATCTTTGTATTATCAATCAGAAAATGTGATTTACCACAACATTTTGTGCCAGGTAAAAGTTTTCTGTTTCTGGATGTTCCTCAAATTGTGTCTTAAAATTGAGATCAACTTCCAAATGCTCTTAAACAATAAAGGAATAAGTATATATCACATACATGTTTTGAGACCCTTAAAATGGGAGACTATCAATAAATGATGCAACTGAGTTCTCACAGAAATGAGTTAACTTTAACCACTTTACGATGAACTATAGCACCTTTTAAAAAGAGTTTTATTGATACTGTTTGTATTTTTGCATGACAGTCATCTCCAGATATAAGCTCCCTTGCTTCTCTTCTGCCACCCATTCCTGAGTCCTCCTCTTAAAGAAAAGTTGATACCTTTTGTATTTTTACATGACCATCATTCCTGATATAAGCTCTCCTGCTTCTCCTGTGACACCTGTTACTGAACCTTCCTCTTAAAACAGTTAAGTAAAATCAGCCAATTTGTATCTGGGAGTATATTCAATGTGTTCTGCTCCTATACTTTCCTCTTCTGTTCCTACTTGCCAGGAGAAAAGTATGTTTCATTACCTATTCTTTGGAACCAAGAGTGCTCATGACAATTACTCAGAGTTTGGCTTCCATTTAGTATTCTTTTCATTTAAATTATTACAACCTCTGTAGATACATTTCTTCTGGTCTTCCTTATTCCACTCTGCATCAGTTCATAACAAATCTTCCCATGGTTCATTGAGTTCTTCATAATCATCACTTCTTATGGTACAACAATATTCCTTTACATGCCTATTCCAGTTTGTTGAGGTATTCTTCAATGGGTGGATATCCACTTTGCTACTGGGCATTTTCTGAAAAATGCTTAGCTTTTACATGTTATCCCTTGCTCCAGCTATCATGCGACTTCCTTCAGAGAGTCTGCTGCAGCTTGCACTGTGAAGGCTGCGATAGAAACCTGCTTCTTGACTTCTGCCCAGGCCTTTGAAGGATTTTCTTTGTTTTCAATATCAAAGAGAGCATCATAAATTCCTGGGAATGCCTCTCCAGCATACTTGTTATGACTACTTGGAGCAAAGATGATGTGCCTGTTGGTGCAATACAATTTTATGAATATCTGTTCAAGAAACATTTGCAAACTCTCGTTTGGAAATGGACACTCTTGTAGCTCACTACTCTTTGGTTGGGGGGGGTTCTTATAGAAAATGACTATGTTGAATTATTATGCTAGGAGACTATGGGCTTTGAGCTGTATATGTGAGAGGGCTGAACTCTAGGGTACATATAAAGTCCCTTTCAAACTCCATAGTCTAGGAAGTGATTTTTATGTACTGGTATAGTGGATATGGCATAGGGTAGAGTTAGATCTATAAAAGATCTCAGTGGCCATCAAATCCAATCCTTTCATTGCATAATTAAGGAAGCTGAAGCTGATAGATCTTAAATGATTTGCCCAGGTCTCTGAATCAGGACTTGAACTCAGGTTTTGCTGATTCTAACGCTAGCTCTCTATTCAATGCTGCATCTCACAAAATATAGCTTTGAATTTGAGTTCTATTTCCTGCTCCTTGTGTTACTCTAAGTGACTTGCCTTATCTCTCTGAGTCTGTTCCATCATCTGAAAAATTAAATGACTAGATTAATTGATCTCTAATGTCCACTACAGCTCTAAATCTTATGATGAAGTAGTGGAGAATGATTTGGCTAAACCACTCATTCATAGTTTCTCAGTAAATCCTGTTTGTGACCAACAGTTTGGGCAGATGAGAGTTGTACAGGCTAAGGATTGCAGTTTCTCTTCCATCAATTTATCCTATTTGTGATTTTATATACATATGGTGTCAGCCAGCCCCTCTCTCTCCTCCCTCCCCCTCTTTTTTCCCTTTCCCTTCCCCTCTCTTCTCTCTCCCTCCATATATATCTCTACCTTGATATGTTTCTTGTCTGTACATAGCTGTTTGAATTTTGTCTCCCACATTAGATTCTGAGCTTCTTGAGAACAGGATCTCTTGGTTTTGTTTTATTTTTTTCCTTTCTTTGTATCTCTCACATTTAGCATAATGTGGGCACATAGTAGATACTTGATCAATGTTAACTGACAGACTAAACTTACAACTTTGGCTTTGATTGCTGTGATAGTGTAACCAAGTGAGCTTATTGATTCCTAAATCTCTAGAAAGCAAATGACACATCACAGAATCTTTCAATCTCAGAATTGAGATGGGACCTCAGAGGCTGTCTAGTCCAATTCTTTCCTTCAGTTCTACAACATCCCCATAAGTGGCTATTGAGCCTTTACTTAAAGGTCTACAGTGAAAGGAAACTCACTTTTAAAAAAATAGTCCATTCCTCTTTTGGATACCTCAACCCATTCGTCACTGCTTTGCCCTCCCACTTCAAAAAGAAGAAATCTGATCTCTTTCACACAGCAGACCTTCAAATATTTGAAGCCAGCATCATAGCAAATCCTCCATGAAGCCTTCCCTGATTTCTCCAAGGTGGTAACAATCTCCTCCCTCAGACCTTATATAGTACTGTGTTTGCCACTTTAATTCCTTTATAGATCATATTTATCTGTGTTTCTGTAATTTGCCCTTATTAGACTGTCATATCTCAAGTCTATGTTTTCCCTGAAGACTAGCACAATGTTCTATATACAGTAAACATTTAATACATGTTTATGACATTTTATTTTGTTGTTGCATTATGTCGACCTCAAGTTCTTATCTCTCTAGGCTAAAAATTCCCAGTTCCTTTAACCTATTCTTACATGAGCATTAAAATAACTCCCAACCCCCCAAAACCTCACAATTCCCGCACTCCAAAATCAAAAGTAATTGTTCTTTTGTTCATTTATGAGTCTTAACAATTGTTCTAGGTATTTCTCTGACAGCACAAACATGGCAAGTCCTAAAGGAGTGATGGGAGGGCCCTGATCTAATCCTACACCTTTGACTTTTGCAAAGTTACTTCTAAACCTTGCTACCACTATATAGTTACATTCCAAGAAATCATGCTACTTTGAAAGTATTAAAAATTAAACTACAAACTTAGATGACCTTTAAGGAATGTTCTTCCCTGAGAATAATCACCAGAAACATGTATGAGTAATCATTAAAAAGAATTCTGATTTCACTTCATTCTCAAATACTGTCCTCTAAAACTTTTTTCCAAAGGCTGACATTTGAAAAAAAAATTAACATATAAGCTGCAATAGAATTTTTTTCCCTTACCTATAGAATGGGCTTCCAGGCAATCCAAGAGGATCAATAAAAGCTCTTTCTAAAAACATTAGCTGATCATTGACAATTCTCACTGAGAGTGGGCTAAAAAAAGGCAAAGAAACATACTTTAGTATATTTGAAAATGGACATTTTAAGCCAGGTGGCTGCACATTCACAGTTAGAAGCAAAGCAAATACAGCTTCTAAATTATAGCTTTTTGCCTTGTCATGGCACAGAAGTAACTCAGTTCCTAAGCTGGAACTTAGGTTCTAACATATTTTACAAAGTCAGAAGAGCTCTGAAGACAAACACAGAAATAAACATTTTGTCTGTAATCTGATGCTGTAACTGTCTGAAAATGTTCATCAGTTAGGCCAGCAGCCCATGAAGACTTCATATAAAGGCCCGAGAAACAGATAAACCACATATTCCTGAATTTAAAGAATCGGATCACAGGGTTTAGAACAGGAAGGGATTCTGGAGATCATTAAGTCAAATCCCTTTACTTTATAGAGGAGGAAATTGAGGCAGAGACAGGTTTAATGATGTGGCTGAGGTTAGAGCCACAGGGTGAGGGAGTCTGTATCACTCAAAGGGTGGCCCCAAATTTTCCAGGGGATGAAGGATCTTAATAAGGAAGAACACTGGAGAGCAAGATGAACACTGGAGAGCAAGATGGAACAGCAGCAGTGAGAGAGTGGGGGCCAGTCAAACTGCAGGAGTACTGGCACAAGGAAAGTAAGTGACCTAGTCCCCCAAGATTATAGTTGGGAAAATGGGTCCCCAGCAGAGGGCCTCTTTTGTAAAAGGACGTTGGCTGTGGTACTGAGTAAGAGAAGCCAGTGGAAGATGATAAAGTACCAGGACGACTATCTCTAAAAAATGCAAAGATAGCAGTGTCCCTGTATTATCCTGGGAGAGGAATTGCATTCCCTTGTATATCAGCACTATGGGCGAAGCCTACTGGACCTGCCCTAGATTTTGTTCTTCTAAAGGTGACATATCATAAATAGAAGATAAGGAGTTCAAAGCCAGATCTTCTGACTCCAAATCCTGTGTTCTTCAGCTGCACACCTGGAAGTAAAGTCACCATGAGCATCATGAAGTGAACTTTGGTAAATATTTGTCTGATTTAAGTCAAAATCCCAGCTAAGTCAAGTACATGGTTAAGTTTCAATTTGGTAGTTGAAACCCGGCCTACAGATCTCTTTTGAAGGCTGGGAATAGGTGGTAGGGAGAAAAGAAGAGTATTATAGTGTGAGTAATATAATTGACAATCAACATATGAGCCATATATATAGTTCCAAAACCTCATGGAGAACTTATTAATGCCCTAACTTTGCTATCTGAATGGAATTTTCTTTGGATCAACTGTTTCCACATTGAACAAATGAAATCTGTCTTCTATGGTGCAGCAAAAAGAATGCTGCATTTGGAGTCAGAAGGCCTAGGTTCAAATTCTAGTCATGTCATCCTTGGGCATATCATATAATTTCTGTTGGCCTCAGTTTCCACATCTATAAAATGATGTGATTGGACCAGACAGAAGGGAACAAGGAGGCAGCTGGCTGAGGGAGAAGGTAAATAAGTCTGGTGTTCCCAGACCTATGAGAGCAGAAAGTTAGAACCATAGACTCAGAATTAAGAGATTGAAAGGGCCTTAAAGGTCATGCAGTCCAAAGGCCCTTATTTTACAGGTGATTAAACTGAGGCCCAGAAAAGTCCTGTCTTTGAATATTTGCCCTAAGGGAAGAATAGGAAGTTAAACTCCTTTGTAAATGAACTCTTTCAAGGCAATGACTATATCACTTTTGTTTTTGTATTCCCAGTACAGAGACTGGCACACAGTAAATACTTAATACATTTTTAAATTGTTTGATAAATGGGCACTGATTCCCAAAGGCTATTTTAACACTGATAACACAAGTGTGTTAAATGGGTAAGAGGGAAGGACGACAAGTTGACAACCAGAGTACTTCACTGGGACCGTCTTGATGTTGGGAAAAAGAGAAGATCTTTAGCATGTTGGGGGACAGGGATCCCCTGTTACAAACTTTTAGAAGAACTGGGGCAAGAATCAGAAGGGATAGGGCAGGCAAGGATGCAATGGTGTGCTAGAACCAGCTTCTTAAATGTTCACTGTGAGCATTTACACCTTGGAAATTGGCAAATGCTAAAACAAACAAACAAACAAATAAAGAACCAGGCTTGAATTATTGTTTGGTTGATTGTCCAGACTGTAAGAAAGTGATGTAGGGAGTATTAACGATTCAGATTAAGATTTAAGTGTGATGTGTGAACATTTTTTCTTCTGTAGATATTTACCAGCACCACCCTTACATTGTTGGATTAGATCCTGATTACATCTGATTTACATCCTGAATTGATGAGGTCACAGATCCATTTGATAAGTGGGTATACCTGCTTATTTCTTTTGTGATTTATCTGATGCTGAGAATTCCCTGCATTCAAACTCCCACTAATATTCATTATAAAATGTAGAGTTGAGATTATCTATAGCCTTACTTGCTTGGGGCTCTGAGAGGCTAAGTGATTTGCACCCCAAGGTCTCCCTGACTTTACTAAAAGCCAGTGTCTACTCAGTGTGCCAGACTGGATCTCTCCTATTTAATTATGCTTAGAATATGTTCACGTCCTACTCACGTCCTACTCACACAATTACCCATGCTTAGAACATATTCACATTCTACTCACTCGTTTGTGTCTAAGTCTTGCAGTCTCTTGCTGAAGTTAGTAGCTGTTTCTGTAAAATTCTTCACTGATGAGAAAAGTGGATCTGGAATAAAAATCATTTCATTATTTAAAGCCTAATTATCCCTGACACTCTGACAAGTGTTGTATTAGAGAGAACCACAAAAATATCATCTCTATCTTCCAGGAGTTTATAGGCTGCAGTAAAAAAATCCTGAATGAAAAGGAGGATACATTTCTGTTAATAAATATAATGAATAAAAATAAAATGATTACTACAAAAGAAATGCTACAGTTATATACTATAAGGTTAGTGTTTCCTACTCAGTATTTGCACAATGAATATTGTTACCAACGGTCTCCCTGCAGCCCCAGCTCTAAAATCCTTGAATGAAAAAGAATACCTCAAAAGCAAATTCCAGAAAAAAGTGTTTTGGCCAAATCACGTACCAAAGGATACGTTGTATGCTTGCAGCTTTTCTGGATGTTTCTGAGCCAGTTCATAAATGCTGTTAACATATTTTTGTAAAGCTTTGGCATAGTCTTGACAGTCCAAAGGGAGAACGATGGAGTCGGCCAATTCAAAAAGGATGCCTCCTCGAACCTGAGCCACTGTGAGGTGATTCTTAAAAGTAGGGTCATAAAAATTTTCCACTATTTCATAAGTTTCATAGACGCTGTGATACACTGGATAGCTGCTGTATCTGTCTGTTTTCTACAAACGTAAGAAAGAATACAGTTCTCATTGCCTTTGAAATACCACACGTAGTAAATTAATATGAAGCTGAAAAACAAAAGAAATTTATTACTGATGTCTAAAGATATTTCATGGCCAGTTGCTGAAAAAAACCTCCATTTCTCTGCCTCTTTCAATTCTTTGTTTTCTTTAAGCTTCATCTCTAGTCCTCCACAAATAGGTTATCTTTGCTTATCCCTCTCTTTCTCCTCCACCCCATTCCCACCTCTCCTCAGTGTTCTACCCACACCGGAAGTAAAGTTACCAATTGAATGTAGGCTCTTTGCAGGCTGAGAGTGTTTCACTTTTGTCCTTTTATTTACAATGCTTCACACACAGTAGGCGGCTTATTAAATTCTTGTTGAATTGAAATTGAACATAATAAAAATATCAAAAAATGTAATAATGATTTGAAACCAAAACATGAATGCCCCACCTAATGGAACATTTTTTATTGATGTAAATGGCAATAATACTAGACTGATTATGAACTAAAAGAAGGCCCCAGCAAATAATTGAGCTTTATTTCTGCAAAGAACAAGCAACTCTAAATTTATAAAGTCTGAAACCCCCAAAACATTAATCCTTGAAATTTCATTAATCCATTATTAATGGAAAACACTGGGCAAGTGGTTGACAGAATTGGGTTTTAGAAGTGATTCTTCTTTTGTAATGTCTAATCTTGGAAAAATGACACTCTCTTTGTCCTTAATTTCCTCAGTTAAATGGTCCCAGATACCTTTCTCCTATAGGATTCTTATGACTGAGAAAATTACTATGTTATAGCTAATAAGTCATACTTGACAACTGTTGGCAAAAATGATAACAGACAGATATTTTTGTAGCCTTTTAAAATTTACTCATTTCATCTGAGTTTCACAACATCCCAATAAAGTTTATATTACAGGTATTATTATCCCTATGTTAAAGAAGAGGAAACAGGGCCAAAGAGGTTGAGGGATTTACTAGTGTCAGAGGAAGGGATTTGTATCCAAGCCTCATGACTCCAGGGCAGTTAGGTGGTATAGTGGATAGAATGCCTGGCTTGGAGTTAGGAAGATTCATCTTCCTGAGTTCAAATTCAGCCTCAGATACTTACCCTGGGCAAGTCACTTAACCTGTTTGCTTCAGTTTCCTTATCTGTAAAAGAAGCTGGGGAAGGAAATGGCAAACCACTCTGGTATCTTCGCCAAGTAAACCCCAAATAGAGTCACTTATTAGTCACGACTGAAAATGACTCAGGAACAAAACTCTCATGACTCCATATCCAGCACTTTCCCCATGGTGCTATGTTACCTCTGTACTGTGTGTTGTCACTACCTACCAGGTGATTTTCTCCATATAATCACAGATTATCAGAATTGTAAAAGGCCTTCAAGATCATCTACTGACCCACAGTGGAGCAGATATCCATGTTATTTCCAGTTATTGGTCATCTACTGTTCTTCTGCGAGGCAGTATTCTTTGATTTCTTTCACATATGTGATGGTTATATGTAAATTAATTTAAATGATTAAATATAGACTCTGCATGGTATTTATGATTTGACTGAAACACTGATATCATGTCATAGAAATAAAGTATCTTCCCACTTTAACTTTGTTCTGTAGTGGCTGCCTTCCTTAGTAATAATCCAGCACAGCAGCTGGGCATGGCAGTGGTGTACCTTAAAGCTCAGACTAACTACAAATCCAATTCAACAAATACATATTAAGAATCTATTCTGTGTTTGTACTTTTCTAGGCTAAGGGGATATAAAGAAAAATCAAAACAGTTCCTCCCCTCTAAAAGCTTACACTCTACCATTATCAATATGGGTTATGATCCTAAGTTTGAGATAAGAAAATCATCAAGTGGGTTTACAGGAGTTTTACTCTAAAATAAAAGGATTCTAAATGAATATTTTGTGAGGTGTCAGATTAACATAACTAATTTTAGGTAGGTCAGTCATATCAACATAACACACTTTAAGCCAACCTGGAACAAGGACTAGCAGAAGCATATCTGTGGAAAAGATTTAACACCTTCAGTTTCTCTACTATGGCAGCCATCAACTCACAACTGCCTAGCTTTTTCCAAACCCTTTTAATCCCCTTGTGGCCACAGCTGTTTGGAATGATCATGCTTGGTAGAGACTGCAGATAGGCAACCAAAAGGCACTGGTGGATTCAAACTTACCCAGTTTTTAGTGTAGCGAGCTCTGCCTGAAGGAATGCCAAGTCTATGAAAAAATACTTCAAAGTCATTGCCAGATCCCAATTTGTTAATCCTTGAAAAAGTAAGAAGAAAAACATTAAAAAAATTTTTTTTAACAGTTTCAAAAACTGTGAAAGTGCTGTAGAATAACATCTCTATATGGGGAAATTTTAGCTTTTCGATTTATGACTTCCTTTCTGATTAAAAATTAATTTTCTAATAATATTTTAATGTCTTAGGAACATAATTTGAAAAACCAGACCTGTCGATTGGGAATAAGTAGAAGGATATCTATTATTATCCAGGAATATCTAATATCTATCCATCCATGTATCTATCTCCAGGATATCTTTCTATTCTTATACTAAAAAATATTTTGGTGTTGTAGAAGACAAGATTCTTCATACAGTCAATTGAGTAGGGAGGCCGTGCAAGGCAGTGGAATTTGGGACTCAAGGAGGTGAGTTTGAATACCAACCCTTACTTACTACCTGTATGACCCTGGTTTAATCATTTTTACTTTCCAGTTTAATGACACCACCTCCCCCAAAAATGGAAAACAGGAGGTTAGAAGAGATGACCTAGATGGTCTTTTCTAATTGATCTATATGACTTGGAATACATTTTTAGGCTTCCTGAATTAATACTTCTATCACTTCTATTTGTAGCAAGTAAGATTCTATTAACATTGGCAATATCTGTCTGATAAAACAGAAGAGACAATTCTCCACGTAATTTAGGTCACAAGTCTATCAATTAATTGTCTTAAATTATCTCAATTGTTGTTCAGCATTATTCCATTTCACTTTCCATTTCTTAGAAAATTTAGTATTATTATTATTCCCAAATTGTAGATGAGAAAACTGAGGTCAGAAAGGTTAAAGTAGTGGTCTATGATTAAAGATCTAAAAAGTATAAGAATCCAACACTATTTTTCTGTCTTCTGCAATATACAGTTACACAGAGAAGCAGATGTTTAGGTAACAGGAAGTACTTATTTGTTTTATTATCAATAAAAGAACTAGATTAGGAATCTGGAGAAATGATTTTCAGTCCTAGCATTGTCACTGAACAGCTATGGGATCTTGGGTAAGATACCTCAATTTCCTCAGCACTTAATGAATGCTTTCGATTATTTTCTAAAGCTTAGGCCTCTGCACCATATCCAGTGACAGCTATGGCCTGTATACCCCAATACCATATTTTGGAAAAGTGGGATTCGGAACAAAAATCCTATAGTCAAATAATCTTAAAAGTTGTCAGTTTAAGAATGAGAAGTTCTCAAGAGTAAAATTTTGAGGAGAGCTAAATATAGTGAAGGGAATGAGGATAATGGACTAACCACAGGGTCCTAGAATGAGAGCTGGGTGGAATTCTGGAGGCCATATCTCTTCATGACTCATGCTGAGTGTCACCCTCTACAAACAGACCTTTCCTGATTGCTCCAAGTGTTTGTATGCCCTATTTCCCTAATAGATTTTATCTTTTGTTTTTATTCATCTTTGTACAAGTTTCTTTTCAGGGGATGGTAAACTCCTTAATGGAAGTGACTGCTCCATTTCTGTCTGTATCCTGGGCACCTAGCAAAATCTCTGGCAGACAGCAAATGCCTAAAAAATACTTGATTAACTGAAATGAATGTTGGTGTTAAAGAGATCAACTTTCACCGTGCTAATTAGCTTAGAGTCATTGAAAGCACTACTCTATTTCCCATTGTCCAATTTCTTCCTCCTAAAATATTTGGGTTAAGCTTATTATTTATTGTTCATGATGTGTGTGTGTGTGTGTGTGTGTGTGTGTGTGTGTAAAAACTAATACTGAAATGCTAACTCAATGGATAGCCGACCAACATGAATTTCATTAGTCAGTAAATAAATACTTATTAAGCTCCTACTTTGTGTCAAGTTCCGTGCTAAGCACTAGGGATACAAAAAGAGACAAAAGACAGTCCTTGCCCTCTGGGAGCTCATAGTCTTAGGGAGAAGACTACGTGCAAACAAGCAATATAGAAAATAAATAGGAACTAATCATTAGAAGGAAGTTACTAAAAGGGAGAGGTTTTGGTAACCTCTTTGAGATGGGATTTTATGTGATTTAAAGGAAAAGAAGTAAGGTATCAGGTAGAAATAAGGAGGGAAAGCATTCCAGGAATGGGGGACATCTAGAGAAAATGACCAGGACAGAAACGTGTCCTGTTCATAAAATAACAAGGAGGCCAGGGTCATTGGATTGAAAAGTATGTGGCAGGAATAAGACGAAAGAGGATTGGAATTGTAGGAGGGAGCCAGGTTATGAAGGGCTTTGTTATGGGGAGCCACTAAAGTTTATTGAGAAGAGGAGTGACTTGTTCAGACTTGTACTTTAGGAAAAAGTGGAGTATGGACTGGTGTGGGGAAAGACTTGAAGCAGGCAGACCCACCAGCAGGCTGTTATAATAAGTTTAGAGAGAAGTTGATGGAAGCCTTCACCACAGTGGTGGCAGTGTCACAGGAAAGAAAAGTGTATGTTGGAGAAATGTTTAAAAGTTAAAATTGACAGGCCTTGGCCTCAGAATGGATGGAGGGGTCTGGGGAGGCTGATAATGAGAAGTCAAGGCTGACACCTAGGTTATGATCTGGAGGGCTGGGAGGACACTTCCCCAATCCAGTACTAAGGAAGTTAGGAGAGTGGGAGAGTTTAGGGGGAAAGTTAATGAGTTAGATTTTGGACATGTTGAGTTTAAGATACCTATTGGAATCCTTTTTGTGATGTCTAAAAGGCAAAGGAGACGTGAGATTAGAGGTCAGAAGTGATTTTGGGGAAGGAGAGGTAGATTTGCAAACCCACAGCATAAGTATGGTAGGCATAAGTATGGTAATTAAGTCCATGAGAGCAGATGAGATCACTGAATGAAGTAATATAGAAAGGGAGAAGAAAAGAGGGGCCAGGATAGAACTCTTGTGGAACACCTATGCTTAGAGGGCTTCTGTGAAACATCACGTAAAAATTATTAGAAAAGGCATCAACAAACCAAGGAAAAACCAAGGTCCTTGCTTGACCACTAACAAACCATGTGACTTTCAAACAATTCATTTAACCATAGTGTAACTTTACCAGATCTCCACAATGCAAAGTCTTTTTTTTCATATTTTATAAGAGTACCTTGCTTCCATCTCTGTCTTATCACTCTCTTATATACATTCTTACCTATCAGGGTGTAACCTTCAATATAATATAAGTTCCTTGAAAGCACAGACTATGTTATTTTGCTTTTTTGTATTTCCAGGACAATGCTATTCACATAGCAAGAACTAGAAAAATATTTGTTAAATTAAAAAAAAAAGTAATACAATATGTATTTTTCATTTACTTTACTTTTCTAGTGTGGATTGTCAGACCAACTTTTTTCACATTCTTGTGGCTTTCATTGATGAATGTAACAATCCAGTACTTGTTGCAATCAATTCAGTATCATCTGCTACTAAGAATATTTGGAGAACCACACCAATAATAGGTTTTGTTTTTTTCTGGACAGGGCATCTCCTAGGAGATAGCTGAACATTTGACACGGTTGCATATTATTTTCCTATTTTATACTTCCTTTACTGTCAACACATTGGATCACTGAGCTGTTACCACTGTGGTCACATCTGTGATAGTATTATTCAATTTTAATGTATACATGAGGAGATTTCATAGATCTCTTCTCTTTCCATCCATTTGCTGTCTTCCAGTTTCATCCATAAATGCTTTTAAGATCTTTGTTTGAATGCCAGGGTACCTGAAGGTTTGTTTTCTCCTTGTGTATTTTTTTTGATGCTTTGCAAGATGATATGGCACATAATCTTCTGTCATCTTCCTCTGTAAAAAACACGTTGAACTTTAAACCTGTGTTACCCCTGGCTGCTATAGCTCTGCATTTAGCAAGGAGATTGTTTGCTACCTGAAACAAGGCTTGGTGTATTTAGCTTTCTTGTTGTGCTACTTTGCACTGTCCTTAGCCCTCTAAGAAGTAGTGATAACTAATGTCTTTGTTTTTGACCATTTCTGATTTTTCAGAGTTATGAATTCATTTAAGCAGATCAGGCAAAAGCTGCTAAAATTATAAAGATCGTCTTCTATTTATTTTTGCTTTTGGTTTGGTGTTTATTTTGACCTTTGCTCTAACCAATAAATATTCTTACTGTGCAGAGAGTTGATTCTGAACTGCCTTCTATGCCTAAAACTACTCAATTCATATCTGTTAATATTTAGTTAATTTAAAATTTTTTATGGTGTCAGTGACCACTAAATCCAGAGTTTTCAATTCTCTTCCTAAATAAAGTGCTCATCATATAGAGATTAGTCTACCATGGTGACCAGTTAGATAAAACTAAGCTGGTGTTCCAGGAGCTAACAACCTGCTCCAGTCCCCATGCTTAATCTGTCTCCTAGGATTGCCCTGCCTTCATTGCTGTGGAGGCTGCTTAACTCCTCAAGAGGAGAAGTAGACTTTCTAGTTCTTACATTCATGGACTCATGTCCTCAACTATGGTACTACACAGAAAGTTGTTACTGAATTTGATTCTTAATTATACAAAGAGTTATGAACTTGAAGTCTAACAAATTCTCCCTTTTGGTACTTATACTTTAGGTATATATCCTGATTCACAGGGTAAAACACACAGAAAATAAATAATCATCAATAAAGACTCACAAAATGATTAGAAAAGAAGCCAGTAACTTATGACTAATTGTAATGGTAATGGGGATTTGAAGATCTTCCCTGCCCCTTATATTGGCAATCAAACAGGTACTTAGCACTTTGTTTCAAGTTCATGATTGTATCAAGTATTAAGATCCAGAACTTGTGAATCCCACAGTGGGAGGAAGTTGCTGATATTACAGAAGCCCTAGGACCTTACTGCTGGTTCAGAAGCCCTGAAAGAGGATTTTCTTGTTGTATGTTTACTGAAATCCTGGAGGAAGTTCTTACTGACATTTTCAGAGGTCCTGGGACTATACTGATGATTGGTGTTGATTTCTCAGACCTTGTTGTTGGGCCTATGTTGATTTCACAGGCAAAAAGTGAATTGATGAAGATGCCGGCAATGTGGATGGATGTTGTTGTGGCTTTGTTAAGCTTTGTCTTCCCAGGAACAGAAACTGTGAAGGATTTGAGGTGGACTAGACATTGTGAGCTTCAGTATGGAACAGGAACAGCACAAGGAGCTGGACAAAGAACTGAGAGTGGTCTACCTTTGAACTCAGATGACAGTTGGATAGATTCAGGCAGGAGCTGGGACCATGGAAGAGGAACCATGGAAGCTGAGAGCCTGCCTTGAGTCTAGATGAAAAGACCTCTCCTTGGGTATTTTATGCAAACTGAGAAGATCATGATTTACTGTGACCTAGGAGTGGAGAACTTTGACCTTTGTCCTTTGTATCCATTAAGGAGACAAGCCTCCTTAAGGATGACTGAATTAAGGACTTATTAAATGATTGAGTTACTAAATGATTGAGTTACTAAATGAATGTACTTCTTTAAAACTATGTGGCCACTTTGGTGAAAACTAAATGGCCATTTTAGTGATAAGTTATGTCATAACATTGTGAATTCTGTGAATGTTTTGTCTTAGTTTGTCACGAATAAACAGAGAGTTCACTATATTGTGCAATCAGAACCTTGAAGCTGTTCAGAGCAGCAGTCCTTTGGAAAGTTGCTTGTGCTTAGCTTTACACTTATACAATCAGTGGATAATATTTAAATATCACTGAGATAGAGTTTCTTTGTAAGGCTGCTCATTACCCAGTGTGCATTTCTCCTCCCTTCAGCATAGTCCAAACCACACCAAACAAACTCTTTATTTCCACTGACTTCTCTCTCTATGGTCTTTCTGACTACTTTCTTCTGTGGCTGTTATAAACCCAGCTGCCTTGGTGGCTGCTGTAGGGCTATACTGCTACCTGGGTAGATGATACAGGGAAGACACTAGCTGCCTTTCAAGATTTCACAAAGTCCTTTGAAAAGGAAAAGAAGATACAAGAGGGTCACTCTCCTATACCTGATTCTCCAAACCAAGAGATATAGTGTTCATGTTTCAAAGCTGGCAAGAAGAGGATACTTGAGGGGCAGGATTATACTTTTTGTACATCCAAAATTCCAGCTCAGCGGTCAACTAAAAGACTTTTCAAAACCATCCAATTGGTACTCAAGAACCATCATGTCCAACAGGAAAAAGTCAAAAGATATCTATGCATGTCCTGAAGTAGGGGATGGGAGGGGGGAAATCCCTCCACCATGTATGCCTAGCAGGGCCATATTAAGCTTCTAAGTGTTTACCTGGAATGCCAGCTGAATATGGTGTCACTACATGGGTAATCTACATTTGGCTTCTCCCATTCTTGCTCCTAATATTTTTCCACATAGTTTTTGCTATTCTTTTTTGTTCTCAGTGATGGAAATTGAAGTCACCAAATATCAAAGATATACAGTTGAATTAGCTTGAATGCTTAATATTTATGACATGATATTTATTTATTTTTTTGAATGACTTGTCTATTTACTTTTAATTTACAAGATTTAGTTCCACAATCACTTGAGTTTCAGATTTTCTTCCCCCCCTTCTTTCCCCCTCTCCCCCCCATGGTGGCATGC
>CM053582.1:143381359-143454544 GCA_028627135.1 Pseudochirops cupreus
ATTTAGATTTCTCCTTCCATCCTGAGGATTATAGAGTTGTCTTTTAGCTGTGCATTGTTGAGGATAGTCCAGTTTATCAAGGCTGGTCATCATATGTAAGATGTGTCTGTGATTATGTACAAGTTTTGCCTGGTTCTGCTCTTCTCACTTAGCATCAGTCCGTGTAAGCCTCTCCAGGTAATTATGAAGTCCATCTCCTTCCCACTTATTATAGCACAATAGTATTCCATTACATTCATATACCATAGCTTGTTCAGCCATTCCCCAATTGATGGGCATCCCGTATATGCAACCACAAAGAGAGCTGCAATAAATATTTTTGTACATGTGGGTCCTTTTCCCACTTCTGTGATCTTGTTGGGATATAATCCCAACAGTGGTATTGCTGGATGACATGATATTTATTAACAATAAGTAACTGCATTTAAATACCCAGATGTTTTTCTTTGGGGTTGTGTTCTACTAAACCCCTTCCTATTTTTTTTTCAAAAATCAAGGTGCAAAAGAAAACAATTTGAACAATATTAACCATAAAAAGTAAAAAAGAATCATTTTGAGTTACAGCAAATGCTAATAATGATAACTAGCATTTATATAGTCCCTACTATGTGCCAGGTGCCAAGAGCTTTACAAATAGGATCTCATTTGATCTTCACAGCAACTCTGGGAGGTACATGTTATTATCACCCCCCCCACCCACACATTTTGCAGAGGAGGAAACTGACACAAACAGCTTCTGTGACTTGCTCAGGGTTACTGAAGTCAAATTTCAAACTAAGTCTTCTTGAGGCTATTCTCTGTGCTCTAATATACTGCGCCACCTTACCTCCTAATCAATATATAAACTTATTACAGGAGCCTGAAGTTTATGTGTACTTTGTATTTTCTCCTCTGTGTTATCTGTTAAATACTTCAATTGAATATAATTTGTTGGAGGTCTCTGAGTCTTGTTTTATTTTTTTCTTTGTATTCTCTGTACCTGCCACAGAGCCTTATAGTAGACACTTGATAAATTTTATTGAATTAAATGGAATTATTCATTCATTTACCTGGGTAAGTCATTGAATTCTGTTGAAGGATTTTTCTCCTTCCAGCTCTCATACAGAGATTTGTCTTCAAAACCCTCATCAGGACTTCGAAGCTAAAAAAAAAAATACATTAGAAACATGTCCAATTTAAAATAAGTCATAGTGCTTAACCTTATATAGAGCTTTGGATTTTCCAGAGCATTTTTACGTAGATTATCTTCCTTTCTTACACCAAGGTATCATTATTTCACAGATGACGAGAGGCTCAGATATATACAAAATTGCTTAGCCAACACTTGAACTCCAGACTTGCCCTGTTAACTCATCAGAATAATCTGCATATTAATGAACTCTCAAAGGCTGAATATCTTTCTGGGACCAAAGAAACAAATCTCTAACGTCATAATTTTTGGCACCATAGCATGTGATAGTCCCAGTACTTTGGGGGAGAGGAAGCTTGACTGGAGCTCCTGAAATAGTGCCATTTTTTGGTTATTTTGTCCACATTCACTGAATGGTCATTCACCCTACCCACTTTTAAGGCTAATCTTCCATTTGTTGACAAATGGCAGCTTTGTGAATGGTTAACAAGTGAGAATGGGACACTGTGTCTTCAGAGGGCCACTTAACAAACTCACTTTTGAGGTTAGGTTGCTCCTAAAGGATGATGGTTACAGGAATTTAGGGTCCTACTTAGATGGCATAATTTCTTAGATAAAAAGGAATCTTCTGTGTCAACTAAGGATCATATTAGTTAGACCTTGGTTGAAAAAAGCATTCATCCAATGCTCTGATTTTGTAGATAAGGCAGTCAATAAACATTTATTAAGCACTTATTATGTGCCAGGCACTGTGTAGCAATTTGCTAAAGATTATACAAAGGAAGTAAGCAGCAGAGTTGATATTTAAACCTATTTTTTTTTTCCTTTTCAAGAAAACAAACTGGGAGAGGACCTAAGTTCAAATCTGGTCTCAGACACTTAACACTTGTTAGCTGTGTGACCTTAGATTAAGTTACTTAACCCCAATTGCCCTGCCTTCCTCTCCACAAAAAAGAAAGAAAAACAGAAGAAAACAGACTTATTCCTGACTGCCTATATGTGCCTCATTTAGAGTGTTGGCTAAGTGCCCCACCCAATTTGGTGATGAAAGTCACAAATGAGAAGTTCTAGATTCATTCTATCAATTATGCCTTCAGGGGAAATGATACTTTCTGTGATCCAGTAAGTAAATAAATATTAATCAACACCTACTATGTGTCAGTCACTGTGGTAAGTTCTAGGAATACAAAAAGCAGCCAATTTCCACTCCTACCCATTCAAACCAGTCACTGCCTTTACAGAACTCACAGTATAATGAGAGACAACAAGTAAATATGTACAAAAAAGCTGTATACTGGATAAAAAGGAAATAATTAATAGAAGGAAATCACTAGAATTTAGAGGGCTAGGGTTTAGTTGGAACTTGAAGTAATCCAGGGAAGCCAAGAGGCAGGGATGAGGAGGGAGAACATTCCAGGCATGGGGGACAGTTAGTAAAAATGTCCAGAATGAAGATATAGAGTATCTTGTTAGAGGAACAGCAAAGAGGTCAGTTTCACTGGACTGAAGAGCATATGTCAGGGTTTAAGATATAAGAAGGTTAGAAGGGTGAGGGTGGGTAGGCTATAAACAATAAATAGGGAATTTTATATTTGATCTTGGAGGTGATAGGGAGTTATTAGAGTTTATTGAATGGGGGTTTGGTATGATATAGTTATAAGTCAGGACTTATGATTAAGGAAACTCACTTTTGTGGCTGAACAGAAGATGGAATGGAGTGGGGAGAAACTTTTGGCAGGAAGATCAATGAGCAGGCTTTAGAATAGTACAGGAGTAAGATGATGAGGGCCTGCACAAACATGGTTCAGGTGGCAGTATCAGAATAATAATGTCGTATTTAGTTCTATAAATGATGACAATTAAAGGAACATGATTTGGGTTTTCAAAAAATAGTATTACAAATTCAGCACCAATCCTAGAAAATGAGACAAATTGTCATCCAAAGAGAGAGATTCTCAAAGTTCTTTGTGGATCTGGCACTGGAATGGTAATGGGATTTGAAGATTTTCCCTGCCCCTTGTATTGGCAAGCAAAGAGGTACTTAGAACCTTGTTTCAAGTTCTTAAGAAACAGAAGTAGTTAACACCTTGTTTCAGCTATTTAACTACTTAGCACCTTGTTTCAGTTCATGATTGTATCAAGTATTAAGATCCAGAAGTTGTGAATCCCAAGGTGGGATGAATTTGCTGATGTAACAGGAAGGGGCAGAACAGGGAGGAACTAACACCATATATAAGGAAAAGCCCAAGCTAGAGAGCCAGAACTGCTGGGAGCCAGAACTACTGGGAGTGAGCAGCATGGAGGTAGAGCTGCTACTGCTGGAGAGAGAGAAAAGAGAACTGAAAACTGAACTGAAAACTGAGAATTGAGAACTGAACTGAGAACTGAGAACTTCTGAGAGAAGCAGCATGGAGGCAGGGGAGCTATCGTAGTGAAGAGAGGAGGATCTCTGCTTGTGGGAGTCTATTTTGTTTTGAAGGCCTGACTCGAGGGAAGGTTTGGGAATGTGGGTGTTTGCTACATTGATTATGTGTACCAACTTCATGGTTACTGTAATGAATTTGACTTTTGGGACTAGATTTTGTGGTATTTGAATAAATACTTTGGTTCTGTCCTTCATGTGGAGAGCCTATTACATTTTGTGATCCACAACTATACCAGCATATTCATGGCCACCATGGGTGTTGTGAATATCACATTGGTGTTACAGGCACACTTCCTTTCTTTATTATGATGATGGAAGGGGACCAGTGTGGCATAAACTCTCAGACTTGGTTGATATGGTTAGTTTTGTCAAACAGTTCCCCCTCCTCCCCTTCATTCTTTTTTATTCTTTAGTTATAAGGGATAGCCTCCTGGGAATGGGAGGGGATGGTACATATTCAGAAAGGAAGATAATGGAAAAAAAAGACATAATGAAAAGAAGGAAGGAAGGGAAAAAAAGAAGAAAAAGAAAAGGCCTGCAGAGATATGAATTAGTAAGGGAATATTTTACTCTAAAATTGACATTTACTTGTGAAAACCAAACTCATTAAGTAATAATACAAATTAGGGAGTACTGTATGACAAATAATTGAAGTATAGTATAATAGGAGTTGTACCAAAGGCATCTTGGAACCAAAACAACTCTGAATGCATTAATGCACCATATTGCAGGAAAAAAATTTTGTAATAGCATGTGATGGTAATATATTTAGCAGGAAGGCTTTTAAAAATTATTTTAACACCTGCTTATAATCTATTTTCTGAATTAAAATTAGTATTTCAATTCCCTGAAAACTCTCTAATTTTTTTGTTTTCAGTAACAGTGATCTAAAGAGCTAGAAACAATTTTTAAAAAAACCATCTCATGCTGGAGATGAAAAAACTCAGAGGGAAAGTGATTCTTTGCTATAATGCTGGGAATTCTCTAAAAGTTACTTGGGAACTAAAACAGAGAGTTATGTAAGTTTCTGCTTGAAGCTGAGGAATTTGTTATTCGTGTCATCTGCCAGAGTACGAAGGATGGACACTAGAAAGAAGTCCCTAGTGTGGCTTCTTCTAAAATAGATGAATGCAGTCTTCTGAGAGAGTTCTGTTTTGCAACTCTCTGATTCCCTCACCAGATAATTTTTATGTTTTAGTTATTTTTATTTGTGTTTTTCCATCCTAACTGATCATATGGTCCATGTGAATTCTTTCTTATCTAGATCATCTCATCTTTCCATCTCCCTTAGTATCTAGGACAAAAAAGGTACTTAATAAAAATATGCTGAATGAATGTCTTGAACAGAAAGTCTGTACATTCAAGTCATAATCATTTCACAGTGATGTATTTTCAGTTGGATATAGCTAATCTGAGTTTCATGATCTCTAGAAACTTCTTATTCTGTAAGATGAAATTAACTCTGAAACTCATTTTTCCTCCCTCTACAACTATTCCCTCTCTTTGATTGTAGAGGGAGGGGGTGAACATTTAGGAGCTCCTTCCAGACCCTTTGTTTCAGGAGGGTGCCCAGGGAATTCACCTTATCATTTTCTATCCCCAGTAACTCACTACTCTGCAAAATAAATTCAACTCTAACTCACACTTGCTCAGATAATTTCCTACCCCAGCTACAGGACTGCATCATAACCCCACTCTGGTTCTCTCCTTCTCTACCATTTTTCAGCTTCTTTTTAGGTGTTGTTTTTCTCTGTTAACAGGATGAGTTCCTTAGGGGCAAGGACTATCTTATCCTTTTGTTTGCATCTCCAGTATTCATTACAGTGCGGGGCATATAGTAACACTTAATATTACTGCCTTTGATTCTAGTGATCAATCAGGTTAGTGTCATTCCCAGATACTTCTTGGTAATCTGTAAAATGGAAAATATAAATATAACGGAAGGACAAGTGAGGCTCCAGTTTTGGTAGAGACCCAAGTTAAAATCATGCTTGACAATTACTAGCTTTATTAACCATCAAAAAATCAGTTGATTTATCTGAACTTCTTGATTTGTAAAATGGGTATAATAATAGTTGTAGTACTTACTCTCATAAGACTATATGATGCTACATGAGATAATGCATATAAAGTACTTTGTAAACCTTAAAAAGTACCATATGATATTGATACAATTCAGTTCAGCCTAAAATGAAGAGAATATAAAAATGCTTGATTTGGGAATCCTGAGCATCAACTGAAACTTAATCATCCCTGAACTCTCAGATTTAGGAGAAAGTTTACGTGCATAAAAAGTTGTTACTGTTCAAGGTGAAGGGATTCATTTCAAGGTAAAATAGTGCTACGAGGGATCCTAGAAGTGGAGATGCACCCTTATGTTACCCTTTTGTTCCCTAAATAGATACCTGACTCAACTAAACTTTTAATTTTTTTATAGTGAAATTGTTTTTCTGGCTTGTTTCAGGTTTCCCTAGGCTTAGTATCTCTCATGATAAACTTGGTATCTTAATATGATAAATGACATGTTCCAAAACAATGTATAAAACTGGCTATATATGTAATGTGATACCTTAAGAAAACAGCAACTTTGTAACTAAAAAGTCATTTCAAAATGATTTAAGTGCAAATAGGACAGGACTTTTAAAATTACCTCTTTTGTTAGGCCGTATACCAGTCTGTACATTAGCGGTGTACAATCGATTCTCAAAGTGTAGTTTCCTGAAACATGAGAATAGAGGTACACAACATCTCAAAACAAAGCACAAATGAGAAAATCTGACTTTCCTTTATCAGTATCTAAGCATAGAAACTCTAAGAGCTGAGATTAACATCAACATGAACATATTTTAAAATAATTCTTTCCGACAGACTTCTGATTCTTCTCATTTAGGAGGCAGCCCAATAAAAAGAGAAGACGTTTTCGTCCCACCACTAAGCAGAAGGTAATCCCTGTGAGGGCAAGGAGTTTTTCTGTTTTTTGTTCTTTCTGTTTTCAGTACCCAGCACTGTGCTTTGTATGTGGTGGGTGATTAATAAAGTGGGGGTGGTTTAAGCTAGATTGGGCAGAAAAGGGCAGCACTCATGTGGGAAATCTGTGGTGAGCTGAGCTAATGTCAAAGTGCTGATCTTCAATAGCTGAGGAGAACAGTCAAAGTCGAAGGGCCTGGAAAGAAGAAGTGCATGCAAAGTTCTGCTTGACCCAGTAGAACTGGAATGGTTACAATTCAATAGAGGTCTCCAGCACAAACCAGACTGGTATTGTTCAAATTGTGACTCCCTGAAGCACCTATCTTAAAGGGTGCATTTGGGGGTAGGGGGAAGGAATATAGGAAAGGTAGTTTTATTCCAACAAATAACATATAAAGGAAGATGAAGGAAAAAATGCATTGTTCATTGTGACCTCAGTCCTATTTAAGTAAACAATATGTCTTTTTTTTTTCTTTATCCTCTTTTATATGTGATTTCTTGTAATAAATCTGCCTTTCTTATTATTTTAGCCACTATGCTTGTAAGGATGAAAGTGAAAATTTATTGATTTTCACAAGGTGATGCTCTCACTAAAAAGTAGAGAAATAGTCCCCAGTGATAAATAAGGTACTTCATACCATAGAAAACTCTGGGTTAAGTGTTACGTTAGTTTATCAACTTAATATGTGACTCTAAATGAGGAAAATAGGACAACAAATACGGGAATTTTCCCATAGTTTAAAAACTAATCAATTACATGCTTTGTAATCTTACTTAAAGATCACAAAGAAGACACCACAAAGAAGATACCTCTAACGTATAAAAGTGTCCCCATCTAGGAATCAAATTCCATCCTCCCAAGTGGGAACATCTAGTTTTAAAGTAAAGGAAAATAATAAAATACATAATCACTGATAAATCAGAAGAGTATGTAATGGAAGGCTTAGCAATCTATAAACCACTTTTATGTAAAATGTCTATATACCTATGAAATCTAGCTTTCTACCTATCAATTTCTGACTGTATATATATTTCTATATACTTTCATGGAGAAGCACTTGTCTATCTCTTCATCTCTTCATATATCTATGAGTGTCTGTATATCTAACTCTACAACCATTGTTCTGTGAAGTTTGACTTCAAAGAGTCACACCTGAGGGTCTAGAGGGCCACATGTAGCCTTGAGGGCACAAGTCCGTCCATCTGTCCGTTGCGCCCCTCCCCCCCATCTCTATGTTTAGGTGGTGTAGTGAATACAGCACTGGGCTCAGTCAGGAAAATTTGAAGTCAAATAGGGCTTCAGATGCTTACTAGCTATGTGATCCTGGGAAAGTCATTTAACCTTTGGTTACCTCAGTTTCCTCAACTGTAAATTGGAGATAACAGCACATACCTCATGGGGTTATGAGCCTCGAATGAGTTAATATTTATAAAGCAGTTAGCATGGTGCCTGGCACATACTAGGTGCTACATACTTATTCCCTTTCTCCTTCCCCTTCTATATGTCTGTCTATATATCTATGTAAAAGAGTGTCTATCAATCCACCTCTTTACCCGAATGTCTCTCTGTCTAACAACCTGTTTATTGATGTGAACATCCAGCTATCCATCAATCTTTGTCTAAAGTGCTTTCCTCATGACAATCTTATCAGGGAGCAAGTCCAGGCATAACTGCTCCCAATTTATAGGTAACAGAGCAGGTTCAGAGAGGAGGTGAACTGCTTTATCTTTATAAAGCTACTAAGTATTAAAAACTGGAATAGAACTAGCTTTGAATAGAGAAAATAGGCAAAGAAATTGAGCAAAAGAAAAGGGTTGCTGTAAGAGTACTCATTGGTAGTAACCTATGAGCACAGAACTCGAAATCAGGAGATCTGGGTTTTAAATCTGTTTGTGAATTTGAGAGGGGGGAAAGTCACTCTCCTGAGGCATGACTTTCCTCATCAACAAAATAAGGATAATAACGTTACTACCTCCTTTATAGGTGAGGTTTCATTGTGAACAATGTCCAGAAAATGTTTTGCAGTTTTAAAGTCCTATATAAATATCAGACGTTGTCACCATCATTTCAACAAAATAAACATTAAGCTAAATATAAAAGTATTTTTAAAAAAAAACCCAATTCTGTATTATTTATGTCCACACCTATAGGAAATGAGCCCTCTTTTCTAGTTTTAAAATTTCTTCATTGGATCTTTGATTTTATTTGTATGGATATTCTCCACATTGTAACCCGCCCATTTCTTCTCATTCTGTATAATTCTTAGCCATTTTCTCCCTCAGATCCTTAAATAGAGAGTCTGCCTGCCTAATGGGCTAGAGGCTTTTCTCTAGGTTTTTGATGTTTTGTGAATACCAGTGCAGGACTTAGCCTGTCCATCATTATGCCTCACTCTTTCTATATGACCAGTCCCCACCTTTTCCAATTATACATGGATACCCACTGTATGCAGATCATCTTTGGAAATAGGCTACTACTTACTTGTACCCTGCCTCTCTCCATTGCCCTTTGAATCATTTACAACTTTGATTCTTTAGAACCTACGAGGTTCTCAAAAACTAACAGCCATAAAACATCAATGAGAGAACACCTGTGCTCCTACTCATTTTTCAGAATGGCTTAAAGTTTGCACAGCACCATGAAGGTCTTTGAGAGGCTTTAAAAAATATAACCAAGAATTTAAAAATAGTAGAAATATATAATTTTCTATATCCTTCTAAACATCAGTAAAATTTTCCTTTGCAAATCAGAACTGACGTCAATGTCTGGTCTTCTGTCATGTTAGATACATAGGCTACGCAGTCAAGTCTTCTCTATTTAGGTTTAATCTTTAATCATGATTGATACCTCTTTAACCTCTGAGGACTATAATATAAATGTCAGGTATAAATGTCCTGAATGGATAGCTACTGACTTCCCTACCTCAGAAACAATAAATATATGCTTAAGGAATGGCAGTCTGTCTCTTTTGAGCTATTTCTGCCCTTAATTATCTGAACTGCTATTGAATAGAATTGTTTTTAAAAAAAAAAACTACAAAATTGAAAATAATTAAATCCCTTTCTTAATACCAAATAATATTCACCTTCTACAGAAGAATCTGCATTAATATAAGCTACTCCACGTTCTAGAAGTGTTTTTGAATTTTCCTAGAAAAAAAGAAGAAATACACATAAACATATTATGTTTCCTCTCTTTCTCTATCTCCCTCTGCTTCAAAAAACAAACAAACCAGTAATAGGGCTTTAAATTTAACCTGAATAACCATATTCTCCTTTGCTTGAGAACACAATTTCTATTTCTAGAAAGCAATAAAAATCATGGAATACTATAAGGAAATAAAAGATAATCAATAATCAAAGATTGGTGCTAACTTCAGACACTGGTGTTTAAGGGAGTAATTAATGGTTGACACTGAACGAGTTAAATCAATTTGGAGCATTTATCTTTTAGACAAACTTAGCCCTACTTTGTATACCCACTTTCTTGGAAAATTGTCTGACATGACTATTCTTGTCTGTTTGGTCTTCTCTGGAACCCAAACTTCCTTAATTGTGGATTCATAGTTCAGATCTTGGACACGCTTTATGTCTCCTGCTTCTCTTCCACCCACACCCTCCTTGACAATCCTTTCTAGCCCCACCACCCTGGAGCATATTATCACCTTTTCAGTGTGTTCTGGAACTGAGTTCATCTGGCTGAAGACTAGATGGTTAGCAGCCTTCAATAACCAGCCAAAACCCAAGACTCTTCCAATCCCTTTCTTAAATGATAAACGAGACCATAAACTTCTAATTGTTCCTGCCACCATACATGCCTATATCCTACCACCTTTACAGCTTTCTTCAATGATCAAATCAACATTACTGTTGCTGTTATGAACTGTGTAAAAATCTGTTGCCCTACGATTCCACTGAAATGGATATGAATCTGAATCCTAAGTTGCCTAGGCCAAAATACTTTTCCACAGTCAACATTCCTTAGTCCCTCATATCAATCCATGTGGTTCCACTCTACCCTATCTTTCTGCTCTACCTTTCGGAAACCTGTCCTGCTGTTACCAAAACTTTCTTAACATTCAAAGCATGTTGTTTCCCAAAATTTATTTCAATCTTCTATGTATTCTATGTTATTTCCCTCCTCTCCCAGTAGAATGTAAGCTCCTTAATGTAAGGGCTGTTTTTGTTTTTTGTTTTTGTATGATTGGCACATAGTCATCCTGGCATATACTAAGTTCCAGGTGATTATGAGAAAGTAAAAGTCTGCCTATTCTGTTAGATTTCATTACAACACAGTATTGACTAACCTCAGCCCACTCAGTAGATCCCAATAGACCAAATTCTTCAGCATCCCAGCTAGCGAATATCATTGTTCTTCTTGGCCTCCATCCTGGAAACAACAGCAACATATACAGAGCCTTAGAAAATACTCCACATAAGTGACAGCCAGGATCATAATAATTTATATGTTTATTAATAGTTATCATGAACACAAATCAATTTGACATACATAAACTAATGATGTCATTCTAATTTTTTATTAATTCAAATTTTTAATTCAATTATATCAAAAAATATTTATTAAATACCTAATACATTTATGGCACTATGTATAGAAGTGAGGATACAAAGACAAATAAGTAACCTAGTCCCTGTAATCAAGGAGATTACACTCTATCCCATGACATATGCACTTACACATCTATTACTATTTATTGCTGCAGTTGTATGGCAGATCCTCTAAATTCAGAGCATTCTATGAGTTTTATGAATTCTCAATATTTATGCAAATTCAAGAAATGAAGAGACGTAAATGTCTTCTAATTTTTACCTCTAATCAAGAAAATATTAGAGACTTTGGATGAAAATTTTTCTCTCAGTATTTGGGTTTGTTATTGTGGCACACAGTCAGTTTTGAAAATTTCACCCACAACTCAAGGGTGACATATTTTTATCTTCTAAAAGCATCCCAGACCCATTTCTCATACTCTCCTTAGGAACTCAAAACAGAGTTTCCATAGTTTTAGCATTAAAGACAAAGCAAACACAAGAAACTGCATGATGTTGGCTTAAAACACTAAAAGCCAAATCCTATATGATTTTAGTTACCAATCTTGCCACCAAAGAAGAGAGAGAAGGAAATGGATGACCCTCTTTTCATTTAAAAAAACAAACAAACCATGAAGGAAAATGGGTATAAGGTGTTGCACTGTTAAGTCTTTATTGGTGATTCTATTTAGAGACCTTACCCTAATGGATTTAAAATACTGATGAATGATAGAAAAAAGTACTAAAATGTAACTTTAACACAGTTTTATAACAATATCAAATAATTCCTGGGACTAAACATTAGGCTAAATAAATATAGTATCTGAACAAAAATATTTGACTTTACATGCTGTTGTCACATCCATGCATCAAATGAGCTGATCTGGAAATATGTATTTGCTTTGTAAGTACTATATTGGGCTAAAAGGTCTCAGCATATTGCTGAGCTCATCTGACAAGTTAGATAGATAGGCTGTGTCAAACAATCAACTGCAACACAAAAATCTAATCCAAATTCAGTTAAGATGAATAAAATTTTAATTTAGTTATTGTGGACCTCAACAATCACATTTAATACCATTTAGTGAGAATTCCATTCAATAAACTTTTATTAAGTGCCTACTATGTGCAAGGTGAGTTAGTAGGAAGAGGGCCAAACTTTGAATGGTGAAAACATACTTCTGTCCAAGTCTTCTGACTTGATACTGACTTTATACTTTTGACACATATAGTCTTTATGACTGTGAACAATTCCTTAAACTCCTCGGTGCTTTAGTGAACTCTAATTCTCTATCTGTGATAGCATGGTGGGACCAATGCTGGATGTAGAGTGAGGACATTTGGTTGGTTCAAGTCTGGGCCTTCCTACTTGCTGCTTGTGTAAGAGATAATTATTTCATTTCACTGGAATTAATTTTTCCTCATTTGTAAAATAAGGAGCCTGGACTAAATGACCTTTAAAATTCCTTCCAACTCTAAATGTATGATGTAAGTTACAGACCAGATCTTCATTGGTATTGGTGGCAGGTATAGTTTTTAGAGCTGTGTAGATCTGGATTTCTCTGGGTCCCAACATGCTGCCATATTCTCACAATCCTCTTATAGCTTAAGTTTGTAAAGCATTGTCTTCATAATGGTAGACAGGGCAAGCATTATATTCATTTTACAAATGAAGAAATTGAGGCTATGAAATACTCTGAAATTTGGGCAACACCACACATTTGTTATGTACCAAAGTGAAGATTCTAAAACTAATTTATATGTGACTGAGTAATCCTTTCCAGTCACCAGAAGATGGGAAAGAGATAAGAATCTCAGCAGGATTAGAGGAGTTATTTTACAATTTCATGATTAATTGTCTGATTACTTATAACCTCAGCTGAAAGAGAGGGATTGAGAAGGAAAAGGAAGGGCCCATATATATAAATATATATATATATATATATATATACTCAAGGGCACTGACTGAATAGGAATAGGAACCTTGTACATGTGTAGTGACCTGAGCTGTTGGCAAATGAGTGTTTGGGCTCCATCTGGTGGCTCATACAGATATAGCATTCTAAGGACCAATTCTATCCTTTTACTGTAAATGTAGAGCAAATGCTCACATGGAGTGAGGCACTTCCTCTTGATAGTACATTTCCAGCTTCTAATTATACTACCTCTCCCAGTATTCTGCAGTTACCCTATGCTCCTGCCAAAACTGACTAAACTCTACTGCAGCCCATACAAAACTGCAAAACTCCACTGTAACAATCTTTGGTGGCTTTTCATTACTTCTAAGATAAATTACATATTTCTCCGTCTACCTTTCCATTTTTATTTCACATTGTTTCCCTTTAAATAATCTACAATAGTGGTGTAAAACTCAAATAGAAATGGAGACAATGAAACCATACAGACAGATCACTGTAGGCTACATAATGACTTAGAAAACCAAATATTCACATTAATAATTCCACTGTAATTTTATTTTGTTAAAAGATTTCCCAATTACATATTAACATGGTTCCTGTGCACTCAGGAGTGTTATTACTCCAGTATGCTTGACGCCACCGTACTATATTTCAACCACCCAGGACTAAAACAAGTTGTTCCCCATCTGAAGTATACTCCCTCCTCATCCCCACCTGTCAGAATCTTTGCCTTCCTTAAAGTCACAGCAGGTGAAGACTTCCCTGATGCTCTCAAATTCGTAGTACCCTTTTTTCATTAAATTACCTTGTATTTATTTGTCCTAAAACATATTATATGGCTCCAGGAACATATGCATTCCTTGAAGACATGGGGTGTTTATTTTTGTCCTTGTATCCTCAGCTCTTAGAACAATGCTTTGTGCATAGCAAATGCATAAGAAATGTTGGATGAATTGATTTGCATTGAATAAACCCATAATATATTGTAGTAAAGACAGCTAACTTTTTTTATATTCTGAAAAAAACCTTGACAAATCTATGCTAATTTACTTATGAATACTTCTGAAATTCCACACAGTTCATTATATCATTTTTAAAGGCAGCTTTTATGATCCTGGCTGGCAGAGTTCTACATTATTCTAGCAGGATGGAAGAGTCACAGATTGGACAACCATACACATGAAAAAGACTTAAGACTTTTAGTGGAATACAACCTTAATAAATCAGTATTGTGAAATGGCAGCCAAAGATATTAACATGATCCAAGACTACATTAATAATGCATGAGTGTCCAGAAAGAGGGAGGCAATATTCCCATTTTGGGTCATACTGTATCACAAATGTTGTATTCAGTTCTAAGTGCCATATTTTGGAAGAACATTGACAAGCTGAATTATGGTAAGGGAGAGAAAAGCAGAATTAGGAAAAAACTGAAAAATATGCCATATGAAGATAAATTGAAAGAAATGGAAATATTTAGCCCAGAGGAGAAAAGACTTTGGGCAGCATACGAATTGTTTTCAAGTATCGAAGGATTAAAATGTGGGACTATGAACAACGGGTTGCAGTTACAATGAACAATAGTTCAGTTCAATATATGGAAAAACTTTCTAACAATTGAAGTCATCCTAAAGTGGAATTAAGTGCTTCTATTTCTATAGGAAGTATGTATTTCAGTAAATGACCTTTTTGGTCCCTTTCAACTCTCAGCTTCTATGACTGATGTCAAGAACATGCAATCTTAAAAATAAACGTGCTTTAAGCATCTATGGTAACCCCTATAGCAACTTTAAAAGTATCTTACACAGAATTTAAGTTCAACAAGTGTGCTAATTGGCCAATTTGAATCTGATTGAATCTTTACCTCTTTAGTTCTTGAGTTACATTACCTTCCCTTTTCAGTTTTCCATAACTCCTCACAATCTCATGTACTACAGCAGCTCCACTCTGAGGATCAATGCCACCAAACACCCATGAGTCACGATGACCTCCCAGAATTACATACCTGTCTACACAAAAAATTATGAGGGTTGAGAGATGATCAGGAGGTCCCTAATCAACTGATTTCTCCCCAACACTCTTAATACACAGTAATAACAAAATTACTCTCCAATAATCATAAAATCTAAGGGCAAGGTAGTAGAAATGATGAAGTAATAAAATCTTAATCAAAATAGAAGGAAGGGTTTATACTGTTTGTCTTTTATGAGATAGGAAGAAGTTCATAATCAACTTGATAGAATTCATGTGTCTAGACATTGAGACCTTCTAAAAATAGGCTTCATTCTTACATTGTAGGTATGAAGTACCTTAGTCACATGCATTCTTTTCATGTGTGCCCCTCTATTAGTGAACTCTATATGTATGTCCATTTTTTCCACTGATTATTATGCAGTTTTGAGAGAGTGTGCTACAGTTTATGGGAGAAAGTATAGTCACTATCCTTACTATGCCATTACAATAAATGGCATAGCTTTGAGTTGACTGTGTTTACTGACTACCTATAAAAAGTAAGCCCACTGGTGGGATCTCTTCAGGTATAATTTTAGGATTATAGACCTACAAAGTACCTTAAACCTGAGGTAGCTACTCCATGGGAAATCTATTCTGGACAGAAGAGATGGAAGTGTTACTGCATTTCAAAAGTATCTATGCAAAACTTAAGAAGTTCAGTTACATCTAAAAACAGAGAAGTCCCATTCCCTTAGATTGTAAGCTGCATGAGGCCAAGGAAAATATGTATCTAAAATTTTGTATCTCCTTAGCACAAAGTCTAGTGTTCTATTAAACAAACACACAGTAGGTACTTGATAAATGCTGAACTGAATTTAATCATAATACATGATAGTTTCCAACTTACAAGACATTGTTGTTGGCTCTTTGGAAATCAGAAAGCTCTTTCACATCCAGACTATTTTACAAATGGTAGTATTTGCCAGATCTGTGCACAAAAAGTCTGCTTGAAGGGAATAGTGCCTCTAAAGCAATTTTCAACTACTCCTTATAATTATTCATAACATTGTTTCTGTGGGATCTAAGTTCCTTAAGGCTAGAGACAATTGTTTGTTCTGTTTTCTTTGAGATTTTTTTCTTCTTTTAATCACCAGAAACTAGCAGAGCAAGCACTTAATAAATGCTAAGTGAATTGAGGAGAATCCATTCTGAATTCCAAATCACCAACAAGGCATTCTATTTGTGTGGGGAGTGTGAGGGAGAGTAGTACCACTGGGTATTGGCTTTTTTTTTTTTTTGGTATCTGCAGTAGATCCAGTTCAATCCCTCCTCAGATATTCTGAATTGAGGAACAAAGGTTTTCTTGGGATGTAGAACTGTTCTTCTAGTTCTCCTTCTACAAATGAAGCAAGTGGATTCAGAGTAGCAAGTGACTAACTCAAGTCAAAGAATTTACAAGCCGTTTTCTGGGATTGAAAACCAGATATTTTTACTCCAAATACATTGCTATTCCCACTACCCGAAACTCCCATTGAGTTTATGAGTGGAAGCTTCACAGAAAGCTGGCGTTGGAGTGAGAAAGAATAACATGTTATTCATGCCTCTGCTATATACTGGTGATGTGACCCTGGGAAGGTCACTAAACCTCTTGCTTCTTGGTTCCTTCTTCCTGGGCAGGAGCAAGGAAGCATCCTCCTCAGGTTTTGGTAATTCCCTCTATCTGATCAGCTTTTGAGGGTTCATTCTGTCAACAGGGTGGTATGACATACTGCATAAAGCACTGCTATGGTTGTAGCCATACAATCATTTCCTAAAGGAAATACTCCTATACATAAAGTCAATCACTGTTGATTGATGATAATGACAATTACACCTCATAGGAAGCTGCATTAGGTGTCTGGTGGACAAAAGTCAAATTTCACTTAAAATGTGAACATGGGAAGGAAAAACTCCATATCCAAAGAATGCCTGCTACTAAGAGAGGAATTTAATTTAACCATATAGTTTATGTGAGTCAATGATTACAATAGTGAAACCAAATATTTTCCAGGAAGTAACCTTTTAAACCTTGTACCTGAAACTGAGGCACAAGGTTAATTGAAATGAGATGGGGGCAATCTCACTCTAGCTTCAATGGAGGCAGCTGTTTTGCACTGGCAGGAGCACAACCTTGGAAGTCTGAACACCAAGCCTTTAAAGCAGTGGTTCTCAACCTTCCTAATGCCGCGACCCTTTAATACTCGTATATGGGTGTATCTGCATGTGGGCAGACCCGCCTGGAGATGGATAGAGGAGCGGTATCTTGGTTCCTAAGACCATTGGAAATATGTATTTTCCAATGGTCTTAGGCGACTCCTATGAAAGGGTCATTCGACCCCCAAAGGGATCACAACCCACAGGTTGTGAACCGCTGCTTTAAAGCCTTGCCGTTTCTTACTAAATGGAGGAAGCCTCTTTATCTCTCTAGTGTCAGTTTCCTCATCTGTCAAATGAGGGGGTTGGACAAGACATCCTCTACATTCCTTTACTTCTCTAAATCCTATGCCCGATGTGGAAAACCTAGAAATAATGAAAAAATCCCTCTGTAAAATCCATTTTTCATGTCAGGCAGGTCTTAGAATAATTTGAGTAATGCTCGTATACATAGAGATACTTATAAGGACATAACATTTTAAATTATCAAATATTAAAATCATAGGCTAATTTTACGACTGAAACCAGACAGCTTCCACATACGGTTTTCAAAACAGTGATTTCACTAATAGAAAATGGAACTGTGCGGGAAAGGTATATGTAATCTTAAAGGCAATTCTGAAAGTACTTCTGATTATTAATGGGGAACTTAAAAAATCAAATTATTTGTAAAGACAACTGGAACATGGAACTTCTCTGGAAAGGGTAGTGTCATTGGAGTTGAAGGAACCAGATCCTAGCCATGCAGCTTAATTCCTGTGTAATCTTAGGTAAGTCTAATCATCTCTCAAGACTCAGTTTCCTCATCTGTAAATGAAGGTGCTGGAATAAATGATTTCCAACTTCTTTATATCTTAAGATTCTAAAAGCAATAGTTTTGTAGTCCGACGATGGGTTCATCTATTATAAAGAAGCATTGATTTAAAAAAATTGTATTACAATTCTGACACTTAAACAGTTAATTTAACCCCTCTGCCCTCAGTTTCCACATTTGTAAAATAAAGGAAGGAATTGAACTAGATGTATGCAAGGTCTCTTCCATGTATAAAATTTTATGATCCCATTATACAGATAGATGTATGTGTGTAACTCCTTAAACTTCTTTCTTTACCCATGATGGTCCCTGCTCACATTAATCATCTAAAAAATAAATGCTTTACCTGGTTCCACTGCTCCTCTTAAGGTTCCAATCACATTGTAAATCCTTGTTATTTTGTTGTTGCTATGAATATTCATTTTGACTTTTCTAATGCAATTAAAAAAAACACACATTAGCATTGTGAGTGGATAGCCACCAAAACACACCAATTTGTTATGTGTAGTTTTCTTCCTCATCCTACCCTCTCTCATCCCTTTGTCCTCCTTGTTTCCTGTGTATGTATGTGTATTTGCATGTATATGGTTGCATAAGTATGCATATTCATGTGCACATATGTGTATATATAGCCACACACATAGCTATATGTATACATGTCTGTCTATATACACACACGTGTATATTTATGTGTATGTAAGTATATGAATATGTATATGTGACAGGCAGCAAGGCTTATAGTCACTTGGCTAGCCTTGGTTTAAGGAAGATCTGAGTTCAAATCCTGCCTCTCAGAAGCAGAATACCAAGTATACACAGAGTAATTTAGAGATGAGGATAATTCTAACTATTGAGGAGGATCAAGAAAGGTCTTGTGAAGAACGTGGCCCCAGAGGTGAATCTTAAATGGAGCCAGGGATTCTCAGAGATACAGGGGAGGAGGAAGAGTATTCTAGGTAGAGAGGAGAGCCAATATGCAAAAGCACTAAGGTGGGGAAACAGATGCTGGCTAAGAGAAACAGCAAATAGATTAGTTTGTGTAAAACTTCATATGTGAGGGGCAGGATTGAGAAATCATTTTAGAATAACTGACTGTCACCAGAATGTGAACAGTTTTTAAATTCCAAAAAGAGAAAATTTAATTTTGTTCTAAAGCCACTGAAGTAGCGTTTTGAGTTGGGAAGAGTCACGTTCAGTCCTATATTTCAGAAATATTAATTTGGCAATTGAGTAAATTACAAATTTAAGAGGAAAGAGACTGGAAGTAGGGAGGCCAGTTAAGATGCTATTCTAATAGTCTAAAGTCAAGTTATCCAGCTCATTTATAGATGAGGACATGAAAAGCTGGACAAGACTAATTGATTGAACAATGTCAAGTTATGATTCTATACCTGTTTTCCCTTTCACTATTTAGAAATGTCTATAAGTTTCAAAACACATTGTCTAGACTAGGATCCCCCCCCTTTTCCCCAAACTTGCTTCTGAACCCTTTGGAGTATGCCTTACTACCTTAGGATGGAACTGAAATTATTTTCTCTAAGGCTATAAAATGATCTCTTATTTATGACCTGTTTTCATTTCTCATTCTTCTTGACCTGTCTGCAGTACTTGGCATTGTTCACCCTCCTCCTGGTGACTCTCTCCTCCTTGGGTTGTTGGGTTCTTTCGTGTGTGTGTGTGTGTGTGTGTGTGTGTGTGTGTGTGTGTGTGTGTGTGTGTGTGTGATATTGCTTTCTCCTCATTCTTCTCCCACCAGACTTATTATTTCTTCTCAGATTCCTATGCTACATCATTATCCTTGTCTCTTCCCTCATCCTTTTCCCTCTTCTCTTTTCTATCTATAATCTCTTTTAGTAACCCAATCAGTTTCCAGATCTTCCAGATCTACATATCAAATCCTAATCTCTAGAATGATTCCAGCCCTGCATCACCACAGAACTGCCTGTTTAATACCCTAGGAAGGGTCACGGAAGCAGAGACATCAACAGGGAACATCAGGCATGATTATCTTTGGGCTATGGCAGGAAAAGGCAGTTCATAATGGTCTAGGATTCCAGAGTCCACACTTGAGGGCAGATCAGGCAGTTCTGGGGTGATGGTACCTGCAGAGGTCAGAATAACTCCCAGATTAGCCAAATCTCAAAGTTTATGGATACTTCAGGATTAGAATGCATCATGTGTTTTCACAGGAAGGGAAAGGAATCTGCTCACATGGGTCTGATTCGTTTCCTATTGGTGCATGTGTCAGTTAGCGAGGAAACTAGAAATTACTGGCCTACAATGTTCCCAGGAAAGAAGTTTCCAGATACAGAAGAAATAAGGTTCCAGAGAAAGGGGCAGGATAGACAGGAGGAAGTACCAAGTAGGAGGAAGGTATATGACTAGGGAAGAGAGAGCCTTATGGTCAAAGAAAGACTAGACAAGAAAAATTAGAGTTTTTCTGGGCTATTCCACTATTTCTACTCCAAACTTTTCATTCGCTATCTATCCTACTACTTTTCTCTTCACTCAGGTTCATATGCTTGACTTTTCCCTCTACCTGATTTGGAATATGTAACCTGTTGTCAAGACCTATCAAGTCAACCTCCACAATAATATGTCTCACAGTCAGCCTTTTTCCCTAATCATCTAACTGCTCCCCTAGAGACAAGTTGGCATCTCATTACCTATTGCAACAGCTTCCCTCCTAATTAGTTTCTTGGTTTGAAATCTCTCCTTTCTCCAATTCATCCTTTACTGAGCTTCTAGAGCAAACTTTTTAAAGCACCAAAGACGAGGGTACACTACTGTTCAAGAATCTTCACCCACTCTGTTAACTCTAAGATAAATTACTAACTTTTCAGCTTAGCATTTAGTCTCTCACAGTCTCATGCCAGTCTGCCTTTGAAAGCTTATTTCACATTTTACATTTTGTAGGTTCATGTCAGCATTCTCCCTCCCACCTCTGTGAAAAAGCAGAGACTTTCTCCCATTAATAGACACATTCCTTACTCACCTCCATCTCTTAGAAACACTGGCTTCCTTTAGTGCATCAACGAATGTATCAACTATTCCACAAAGTCTTTCATAACTAATTACATTGTTTTCCTTCCTAGGAGTATGGATACACATATCTGTTTACATGTTGTATTCTCTCCCCAGTAGAATAGAAACTTTTTGAGAGTAAGTATGGTCTTGGATTTTATCTTTTTCTCCCCACAGCTAACACAGTGCCTTTCACAATTGGGGGTGCTGAAGGGAGTGTATGTCTTTTAGACCTGTGATTTCATCTGTATAGAGAACTCCTAGAGTGGAAAACTCCTTCCATTGATAGAGTTCGCAACTCATCTGTAAACTATATATCATTAGAGTTATCTGTGCTTATGAGAAAACAAGTAACCTGCCTATGGTCACAGCAAGTATACATCAGACACCAAATCCAGATGTTCCTTCTTCCAAAGTTAGCCCATATTGTTGAAACCATGATGCCTCTTGCTTTGCAAATAGTAGGATCTTAATAGATTGAACTTAGATTGAACTGCTGAATGCTACAGAAAGACTTAGGGATTGTTGTTGGAAACTAGCCTCCTTACTCTTTCTCACAAAAGACACTCCATCTCCTGACTCTAGGCAATTTTACTGGCTGTCTCCTATGCCTGGCCTTCTTCCTCCTTAACTCCATCCCCTGGCTTCCTTCAAGTCCCAGCTAAAATTCCATCTTCTACAAGAAGCCTTTCCCAGTCCCCCTTAATTCTGATAATGCCTTCCCTTGGTGATTGTCTCTAATTTGCACTGTATATATCGCCTTTGTACTTAGTTGTCCCGTTGAGAGCAGGGATTGCTTTTTGTTTTGGGTGTTTTGTTTTTGCTTTCTGTTTCTTTGCATTTATTTGTACAGCAAGTACTTAGTGAAATAGCTGGCAGGCATTAAGCATAGATGATTAATAAGTCCTTTCTGACTTTACTTAAAGCTACAATTTTTTGATTGTTTACAACGTGTCACAATATATCATTTTTGTTCTATAATTTGTATATATTCATGGATACACCATACACCGTATTTCAGTACTTCAGGCACAGCTGGTGAGCCAGCTATACTAGGCCCTAGATAGTACGTATGCTGTTACAAAGATGAATTCAAAGCCCTTTCAGGCTTGTATAACCTGCCAAAATTTGCAGTCCATTTGCATTGCCTTTGAGAATCCAGATTCAACTTCTTTTTAATATGAGGCCTTGGAGGAGGGAATAATATATTACTTTATTGATGATAAACTATTTCAGAATCTGGAAAAAATCTATTTCTCTACTGTTTTGCTATAAAAATAATTTTTTTAAAGACAGTTTTCACTTTTTTAGTAAGCCTACAAGCATTTATTAAGGGCTTACTACATGTGCCTGGCACAGTGCTAAATGACAGGGTTACAAAGAAAGTCAAAACACTCTCCTTGCCCTCAAGGAACAAGCATTCTAAATTAAGCAGGAAAAAACAAAACTATATAGCAATTTGAGTTAACTAAAATCAGCTGAAATGGAAAACCCAACATTCAGCAACACAGGAACCATATTCTAGTTGGTTCAAAAAAAATATTACTCTCTATGCATAAAGCATTAGAGGTACAGAAGCAAAATAAACAACAACAGTAACAAGATTCTTTGCCTTAAGGACCTGACATTTGTGTTACACGTGAATTAACATTTGACTACTTGATTTCTATTATGATAATTTGCTGGAGATGGGAAAGTAAAATATAGCAAGATAACCGTGTAGAATAGTTTCCGGTAAAGCCGGGCCCAATGCTGTAAGGCACATTAAGCCTTCCTTTCCAGCTGTTGTCTGGTGCTGCTGGTCCTCCCATATTTCTGTAATACACAAAAATTAGTATTAGTGTTAAATCTGTATTAGGTGAAAGAAACATTTGATCAAAAACTAACAATCCATCAACAAACCTTTATTCATACCTGCCATGTGTCAGGCACAGTGCTAGATGTTAGAGATATATAGATACCAAAAATATAGTCCCTGCCCTTAATCGACTAATAAACATTTATGAAACACCTACTAGATACCAGGCAGTGCAAAAGCCAGTGCCTGCCCTCAGGGAGCTCACAATCTAAAGGAGGAGAAAGGACCTTCCAATCTACTATAAATACAAAATAAACACAAAAGAGAATGCGGTGTGAGTAAAACTGAGTAACAGTTCAGGGAATCAAGAGACTTCTTAAAGAATATGGCCCTTGAGCTTAGCCTTGAAGGAAGCTTCTGAGTCTGAGTCTGAGTTGAGTCTGAGATGAGAATGGAGGGGATTCTGGACTTGGGAGATGGCCTACACAAAAGCTTGGAGTGTCTTATGTGGGGAAAAATAAGTTGGCCAGTTTGTTTGGAGTAGAGTGTGTGTGTGTGTGTGTGTGTGTAATTAGTCTGGAAATATAGACTATAGTCAGATTGTAAATTATTTTAAAATGCTAAAGCGGAGTTTATATTTTATCTTAAAGTCAAAGGGATAATCCACTGAACCTTTTTAAGGAAGGAAGTGCCATGGTTAGAGCTATGCTTTAGAAAATATCAATTTGGCAGTAGTGATGAGGAAGAAGGATTGCAGACGGGATGTGACTGAAAATCAGGAGACCAATTAGGGGGCTGATAAGTGATGAGGGTCTGAACTAGAGTAGTTACCGTGTGAGTTTGAGAAAGAGGACTCAGAGATATGAAGGCAGATGTGAAATGATCTGTCAAATTATTGGATGTGGGGGCAAAAGAGAGTATTGAGCTGACTCCTAGGTTCTAAACCTGGGTAACTAGAAGAATTATGATATTCTTAAATGGGAATTTTAGATGAGAGACAGGTTAAGAGGGAAAGATAACTGTTTTGGACATGTTGAGTTAGATCACTGCAGCTAACAATTATGACATCAGAGGACTAAGGATATCCTTCTCCACCTACCAGAGTGGTAGTATACTAGGAAATATCATCATATAAGGCCAGAGGATTGATTTATTTTGCTTAATTATACTTCTTCAATTAAAGGGAGAATAGATGGGGACAATGTTATTGAGAAATGATCAATATGTTAAAATAGTAATATTAGGAAAAATATTAATTGACTATAGGGTTAGGATGAAAAGAGGCTGAGAAGGAAAATAGTGAGTAAAAATAACTGGGCATAGACCAATATCTTACAGCTTTTACCAAGATAAGGTCAAAATAGATACATGACCAAAATATAAAGAGAGATTTACAAGTAAATTAGAAGAACAGAACTTTTTACTTATCAGACTAAGGGACAGGCGAATAATTTAAGAATAAATGAGAGATAGAGAGCAAAGTTAGGGATAAAATGGATAATTTAGGTTACATGAAATTTAAAAAACATTGTATACATAAAACCAATGTAGCCATGATCAGAAGGAAAGCAGAAATTTGGGGGGAAAATTAAAGACAATTTACCAGATCAAAGTATCATACCTAAAATAGATAAATAACTTTGTCAAATCTATAAGCATATGAGTCATTCCCCAATTACATATGGATATGTATATACACACACACACACATATGATGTGTACACACAAATACATATACTTATTTTGGTCTAAAGGTAATCATTTCTAGAACAGGCTAAGGGAAAGGAAGAAAAAAAAGAAATGGTCAAAGGATATGAACAGACAAGTTTCTAATGAATGAATCAAAACTATTTTTAGTCATATGAAAAAAATGCTCTAAATCATTATTGATTGGAGAAATGCAAATTAAAAGAACTTTGAGATAATCATTTTACACCTACCAGATTTGCTAAAATTATAAAAGGGGAAAGTGATAAATGTTGGGGGGGATGTGGAAAAACTGGGACGCTAATTCATTGTTGGTGGAACTGTGAAGTGATCCAACAATTTTGGAAAACAATCTGGAATTATGCCCAAAGAGTTATTAAAGTGCCTATACCCTTTAACCTAACAATTTCATCACTTGGTCTATTTCAGAAGATAATCAGGAAAAAAGTAAAAGAACCTATATGTTCTAAAATGTTTATAGCAGCTTTCTATAGTGGAAAAGAATGGGAAATTGCAGGGATGCCTATCAATTGGGGAATGGCTGAACAAGTTGTGTTATATGATTGTGATGGAGTACTACTGTGCTATAAGAAATGATGAGCTCAATGATTTTAGAAAAACATGGAAAGAGTTGCACAAAATAATGAAAAGCAAAATGAGTGGGACCAAGTGAACAATATTGTTTTAAGAATGACTTTGAGTGAATAAGTTATTTTTTCCATTATAAATACCCAAATTAACTATAAGAGACATATGAAGAAAGATGCTATCTGCATCCATAGAAAGAACTGACAAATAGAAGTATGTATAGAATAATTTTACATATGGATATGTATATATACACACACACATATATGATGTGTACACACTAATACATATACTTATTTTGGTCTAAAGGTAATCATTTCTAGAACAGGCTAAGGGAAAGGAAGAAAAAAAAGAAATTTATATGATAGATTTTTTTTTTGTATATTTGAAAGGAATAGCAAATTGTGCATAGTAGATATGTAGTTTCTTTTTTTATTTTACTATGTCATGGAAATGCTTATATTCAATAAATTGAAAATAAAATTTAAAAAATAAATTTAAAAATTGACTATAGATATATTCAAGTATACTCCAGTATGTAGATCTGAGGAGTCTCACCTACATGACTTAGTGTACTTCTACCATCTTACATCTAGTCTCCTTGTTCAAAATAACTTCCTAAAGCCCAGCTCTGTTTTTATTACTTCTCAACTGAGAAAAAAAAACTTTAATAGTTCCACATGTTCTATAATATCTGTTCTCAGTCTTCCTGGCACCAATGAATTATTACAAAGAATCTATACAAATTCATATTTACATCAAGCATTGTTTTAGCTCCAACAAAGTATGTGAGAGGACTAAGCATAATAAATAATCAAACACATTTTTTGCAGACTGAATTAATAATGTTTCACATGTGCATATTCAACATATGGAAATGCTGCTAAAATACAAATTATTTTAAAATATTATATATTTTGTAGTTATTTTAATTGAATTTCCCTTTCCATGACTTCCTCAAGGATTTTATATATAGAATATATATATAGAAATGCAACTATGAATAATTTTTCTCCTTTTGTTTAGCCATCGTTTATACCTTCAATTTTTTGTGTTTTATTATTACTGTTAGCATTTGTATAACTATGCCAAATAACGGTGCAGAAGGCATCCTACTTTATTCCTATATTTATTAGCTTATTAGTTTTTGCATTTCCCCACTACAATTAATGCTAACTTTTGGTATTAGATCTATACTTTCTAATCTTACTAACATGTAACCCTACTGTGTCAATGATTTGTACTTGTTTTCAGAATAACTGAGTGCTGTATTTTGTCAAAGGTGTTTATTTTCTATATTTATTGTTAAAATATAATGCAAATGTTTTTGCTTTTAGTATATGTTAATTATTTTTTTTAACTATGAACCATCCTTACTTTTTTCACACAAATTCCACTGCATTATAGTGGATTTTATACACACATATATACACATATATAGGTATATACTTTTTGCTAGGGTGACAAAAAGTTTGTATTAATGTTCATTAGTTTCTTTTAAAACAATAACTTTTACTTATGCCTTTTCCTTTTATATCACTGTCATTTCTGGATAATACCCTATTCAAAAGAATTAAACTCTCTCCTTGCAACAAAGAAAAATAGGTAAGCAAAAATAACTTATACAGCGAATGTGTCTAGCAATGTATGCGACATTCTATTCTTATTGTCTCTCATTCCTCTGCCAAAAAGGGGCGGGGGTTATGCTTCATTATCTATTTTCTGGGGCCGTGTGTGTGTGTGTGTGTGTGTGTGTTTTAATAATTTAGAATTGAGTTTCCTTTTAGGAATATTTTCATTTACTTTATTGAACTTACTGTGCATATTTGTATCCTAGGTGTTCAGAATTCTACATCTAAGAGCTCTGAGAATATCTGCACCCCGTAATTCACCATTCTTGCCTGCAGCTTGGTTTCTGCTGACATTTTCAGGAGAGCAACCCATGCACAGAATTAATGCTAATTACCAAAATTTTTGGTGCCCCCAAACGGTTCAATGTCAGAAATAGATACAGTTTTATCTGTTGAAATAACCCTAAAAGAGATGTGTTTATTCCTTCTACATTCCAGATGAACTATATATTTGTCATTCAGACCATTAGCTGTATAGACGAATCCCCTAATATACGTTCTCCCCCTTTTGGAATATAAGCTCTCCAAGGATAGGGACTACAATGATTTTCTATTTGTATTCTCAGATCTCAGGACTTTGTTCATTGTGAGCACATAACAAATGTTTTTCTATCCATCCATCCATCCATCCATCCATGTTCTGCTTATTTCATTCTGTATCCATTCATACAAGCATTCTTTGTTTCCTTTAAGATCTTTCTCAAAGTATGGATTGTGATATAAAGATTTATAAATGGATTGTTACTGTATTTTTAATTGCTTTATAAAGTCTTACTTTCCATAGTCCAACTTTTTGCCAGCTTTTATTATGCAGAATATTTCACTATAGTTAAAATTCTATACTGTAGGTTAAATATGTATTTACATTTTGACCTTTTGAGAAACAGAATTATAGATTAAGAGCTGGATAAGACCTTAGAAATCATCTAATACAATGCTCTAATTTTACATATGAGGAAAACCAAGAACCAAGGAAGTTAAATGACTTCTTCAAGGTAGCTTTATGGTTGAATTAAAATGTCAACTGGATTTATTGACTCCATGTTTATTCTCCTGTACTGTGTTGCCTTTTTCTTTTGTTAGTGTCAAGGTGTCCAATTAACCTTTTGCTTTTACATTTCATTCTTTTCACATGTACTTACTCTAGTAAGATCTGGGCATCATTGTATCCAATTGGATGAACAGGAATCTTTGGAAGACCAATAGCCTCAGTTATATCATATCTATAGGCATATTCTGGGGAAAAAAAGATAATTCACCTTTTATGACCAAGACAATCATTTCCAATGATTCTGTTATATACAGTCATATCTTTGAGTAAAAGAGAAATTGCCTACTTTTCCTTTTAGAGCTCAATAGTCTAAGTAAGAAAACTTATTTAACATAGAACCTTTTTATGGTCAATGTTTGTTTTTTTTCTTGGAGAGATAATTTTGAGTTGATTTTAGAAAGAATCAAAAATCACTGTATTTCAAACACACAAAAAAGCATATAACCATGATCTGAAGTTAAATGTATGCATAGAAAAGATGGTTTTGGTATAATTAGTTCATTCTTTGGCCAAAAAACTAGAAAAAATCTGGGTAGATGATTCCTCCCAGGCTATCTGGTGTTTGCAGAAAAAAAATTTAAAAAAAAATCTCAGGAAAGGGAAAATATTGTAATGAAGAAATAAGAATTTATAGTGAGAACAGTATGTGATCCTGGACAAAATGAAACACACAGTTAGCAATGCAGAAAATGATAATATTTACCTTTCTTGACTTCTGTGGTATGATAGAATCTCAGAGTTAAAAAGAACCTTTGTAGCCATCTACTTCACTCTGTACTTGTGAAGTAATTACTTTACTATGTACCTGACATGCAATCATCCAGTTTTTTTTTTGAAGATCTAAAAGGAGAGGAAACTCACTATCTACTAAGAGAGCGCATTCTACTTTGGGATTGCTCTAATGATCAGAAAGATTTTCTTTACATCAAAGTTAACTTAATTTTTTTGTCATTTCCATGCGTTCTTAGTTCTGTCCTCTGTGGCCAACCAGAATCAGCCTAATCTCTTTTTTACATGTCAGTCCTTTGGTTATTGCAAAGAACTGTCTGTCATGTTCCCTGGATGCCTTTTCTACAAGGTAAATGCCCTCAGTTCCTTTAATGGATCCTCAGTGGTATGGATTGCACTCCCTTCAGAATCCTGGTTCCCCTCAACAATAGATGAACATTTATCAGGTGCCTACTAAGTGCCAGGTGCTGGAAATAAAAATACAAAGTGAGACAGGCAGTCAATCAACATTTATTAAGAGTCTATTCTGTGTCACTGTGCTGGGTGCTGGGGCTTAGCATCGATACAACATCTCTCCCTCCCTCTACTTAATAGTATTTTATTTTTTCCAATTACATGTAAAGATAGTTTTCAACATTCATTTTTATAAGATTTTGAGTTCAAATTTTTCTCCCTTTCTCTCCTCCCCCCTCCCTAAGACAGCAAGCAATATGATATAGGTTATACATGTACAATCGTGTTAAACATATTTCCACATTAATCATTTTATAAAAGAAGAATCGGAACAAAAGGGGAAAAACACAAGAAAGAAAAACAAAAAACAAAAAAAAGGTGAAAATAATATGCATCAATCTGCATTCTGACTCCACAATTCTTTCTCTTAATGTGGATATCATTTTCCATAATGAGTCTTTTGAAATTGTCTTCAATTATTGTATTGTTGAGAAGAGCTAAGTCTATTTTGGTGAAACAATATTTTTTTAAAAACTGAATTTACACCATTATCTCTGATCTGAATTATACTATTAAAATTTTTATCATTCAGGCAACAGAGAGCATAAATTCTCTCTCTCTTCCCCCCACCCCCCACCACAGCATGTATACTGATCACGAGCTGAACAATTCTAGCCTTGGTGGCTGCATTGTGAGTTCAAGATATGAAGGGAACCTGGGTCTCTCAGGGCTATGGATAAAACAAAACCTTCTTGGCCTGGCCTTTAAAGCACTCCACAACTGAAGTACCAATCTATTTCCATATCCATTTATGGACACTATGTTCCAACCAAATTGATCAGCTTTTTTTCTGAACTTGACAGACTAGTTCCCCCCTCTTTATAGACACACAGGCCTAGAATACATTTCCTTCTTTACACTTTCCAAATTTTTGATTTTCACAATCCATCTAAAATGACATTCTGTTCCTCACACAATCCACCTACCATCTCCTCTCCTAAATTGTGTACTGGCTGATCCCCATGCCTAGAATCTACTCCCTCTTTACTAACAAATTCTCTCTCTTCCTTTAGTACATTGCTTAAATGTCATCTACTGTTTGAACCCTTTCTCGATTCCCTCAACTACTAGAGCCCTCCCTCCCAATCTACACCTTCAATATATTTGTATTGGTTCAAATTTTTATATGTACTTGTCTCCTCCTCCAGAATATAAGCTCAGTGTAAGTATATGCATCTCCAGGACCTGGCTCGATGCCTGGCACACAGTAGGAACTTAATAAATACTCACTGATTGAGTCCTTCGAGGTTCATCTTAGTTGTTTGCTGTTCTTCCTCAACCTCCACTAAAAGGTTTCTATCCCTTCTCAAAAATAACTAGGACACTTTGCTCTCTCCTTTGCATCCCCATTCACCCTCTAGTATTATGCATATCTTTATACTTCATACCTCTCTTCCTCCCATTCAGCTGAAGTGTGGTGCCCTAAACTTGAAGGCTTGAACTGTTTCATTCTTGTTTTTGTATGTCCAGAACCTAACACAATGTCTTTAGTGTGAATACATATATGTGCATACACACATACATATTTTAGAGGTCAAGTGAGGACTGATCTTTTAATTCATACAAGGAGGAACTACCAGTATGATAACTCCCTATCATAACACAGACTGTCAACTTAGTCAGTTAATAAACTTTTATTAAGTGCAAACTAAGTGCAAGACACTGTGCTAAATGTCAGGGACACAAAGAATGGTACAGGACAGTTCCTGATCTCAAGGAACTCATAGTCTAATGAGGGAGACAATATACAAACAACAATACACAAACAAGATATGCTAGAGATAAGGAACCGAAGGAAGGCACTAGATTCAAGGGAAATCCCATGGGATTTAGTCATAGAGACACCTGGGGCACTGAGAGTTTCATGGCCAGACAATGAGCATATCTCAGGGGCAGGAGCTAAGCTCCTATCTCCTGACTCCCAGGTTGGCCTGTTACCTACCATGCCACACTGGAAGTATAAGGAACCTCATAAATGTTTGCTGAATTTATTAAAAACAACAAGAACAACAACTATACTACCATTTTGGCTCTTCACAGAATCATAGAACTTGAGAGCCGCAAAGTACCTCAGCAGGCATCTAGTCCAATTCAACTAAATTGTATTCTCTTAGTTCATAGATGTTTTAAAAAGCCATTATAAGCAAATTAGATGATATCATTAACAAAAGATACCTGTGTACAAGTATTTCATTTCTAACAATGGCCTTGTTCTAAGGAATGGAGTTTAGGATCGGTTTTCCTAAATCAGTATTAATTTATGTCTAGTGAACATTCCCTGAATTCTTGGCATTAAATCTGGCATCACAGGACTTAAAATAGCAGAGAAGCTGATTATAAACTGATCACATATTTCAGCATTCTGAGGTCTCTGTTCCACTTTTCAGGAAAAGAAAAACCATACTGCAGATGAATCGACATTGCAGTTGCCTGTGTTTGCCTGCCCAAGGACATCCAGGAACCATAATCTACTCCTTCACTTGGCAAAGCACTTGTTTTTATTTATTCCCTTCTGTCTCCAGTTCTGACTGAGGACTCATGACTCACCATTAGCTGGATAACCTGGAGTGAGAGGGTCACCTGCACCATTGAGGTTCAGCACATTTCCACGCTGGGCACCACCTCCTGGAAGGTTCCAACCCTTTGGATAAGGTTCTACCCCAGGGGAAGAATAATCAGCCGGATCAGAATAGAGAATAACCCCTTTGGCTCCTGCCCGTTGAGCATTTTTAACCTGTAAAATGAGTTACCCTTTGTAAAAAAAAATTCCAATTCAGTCGTACCACATTCCAGAGCTAAGATTTTTCACTATTTTACATGGAAGCCTAGGCACATATTAAAATCAAATTTATTTGACCCTTACTCCAATGAGAATATATTGATCTATTTACTTTGCCTACCAAAAAAGTACATTTTAAAAGAGGCATCAAGAGTTGAATTGTGTGCAAATAGACAAACACACACATCAGGCAAATCCTCCTTGTGCTGGGTCCCCAAGTAGTAATATTCCATGTCTACTACCATAAAAAAGACCATATGATCTAGTTACCCCACATTCCAACTTCCCAGCTTTTCCCTGAGGTAAACTTTTCCATGGTAGGCGAGCAAGTTTGAAATCTGATTCCTCTAAAAATCCTTGAGTAAATCAGAGTAAGGTGACAGACCAGGTCTCAAAAGGCTGCTATACATCTGTTTTACCTATATCCTCTTTCCTTTAAAAAATGTTACTGAATTTTAAATTATATTTTATAATAACAATATAGCAACATAGTAGTATTTTACAGTTGAGTAGTACTTTATATTTACAAAGCATTTTCATATGCATTTTTTCATTTTATCCTTACAATGACCCTATGAGGTAGACAGGCTAGATAACATTCTCTTCATTTTGCAGATATGGAAATTGAAGCTCAGAGGTTAGGTGATTTGTCCAGGGTCATACAGCCAATAAGTATCAGAGTCAGGACCATACCCAAGTCTTCAGATTTCTAGTTCAGTGGTTTTATTCTCCCCCCCCTGCCCCATTATATCATGCTGCTTCTCTAACAGTAAATATTAATTAATTTTATATGTTTCAGAATAATAAAATATTTAGAAGATGGCAATAAATGATGCCCCTTGATGCAAATTAGCAATGCACCCTCTTGAAATTACAGAAACAATTTGTGGAATGCGGTGTATGTTATGTCCATCTTCATGTTCTACAATAGCCTAGTCCCAAATATTCTGTCATTCTTAGGTAATAATCTAAGTAGCTCCATCTTTGACTCGAGGAGGGACTTTTTACAGAACAATAATGCAAAATGGTGTCAGAATTAAGGAGATACTGTAATTTCAATAAAATAAATGGAGTGCAGAAAAGTGGGAGAAAGATTGGGGGGAGGGGAAGGAAGGTGAACTTACCTTATTTCCTCTGAAAATTTTTCCATATCTAGCAATGGCAATTTTCCCAGAACAATTGATTCCTAAATCCCGTTCCAATCTAAAAAAATCTTGGGTTCTTGCATAATTTACATACACTAGTTCACCCTATTGGGAAAAAAAAGATGATTTAAAACTAGAATGCACTTTCTAAAGCAGAGAAATTACACATAAGGCTTTATCATTTTAAAGTAGATCTTTTCAAGGTATTTCATACTCAAAGTCTTATTTCATTCTTACTGCTAACAGAAGAAGTAGACAAGGAAGAAACTGTCTCCTCACTTGATTAGTTAGGTAACTGATTAGGAACCTGACCAAGGTCACATACATTAGGTGATAACTATGAAGTCAGAGTTAGAACTCACATCTCCTGACAATTCGGTGATCTTTCCTTCTGTAGAAGGCAAGTATTGACTGGGCCAGCTTGATAGTTCAGGTTCAAAATTAGAATAAAATGAGACATAATTAGTCCATCTAACAGGTAATAACAAGGTTTACATAGCTGTAGAAGGAGAAGGATATCCAGATCAAGGATATCATATTCATGGAAAATAAAGCATCCACCAGTTGATCAGAATTTCCCTGTTTTGGTCGTGTTGCTGGCTTATCAGCCCCAAAACTCACCCACCAAAGCTGGACCCTAAGCTTTGCTCTTCTGTATTAAGGTTAAACTTTTCTCTCCTTTGCCAGAATTTTGCCCTCCCTTGCCCGTGGTGGGGGACAGGGGTGTCCTAATGATCCCTTGCTACCCTCCCTCCCATGCTGGGGCCTGAGTTTTGTATTAGCTACTATTCATCAAATAATAGTACCTGTTAGCCCTCACATACCAGAAACTGGAGAGGTACTAAGATGCAGTGGCCCATTCCCTTTTATTGCTATGGATCTATCCAAATTGTCTTTATCTCATTACAAAAGTTATCAAGAAAAGCTGGTTCCCCCTTGAAACTTTTGCTGATCTCCAGTGATCAGCTCATCAACATGTTCCTTGACATATTTTTAATAAACTCCTTTAATTCTCCTTTTCCTGAGCTTTCCCTCATTAATCTGGATGAAAGCCTGAACAAAGAATTCTCCTTTTATCACCTTAAAGCACTATATAAATGTTAGCTATTATTTATGAATAAATGAATAAAAAAGCATTTAGTAAGGACTTTACTATACAAAGCATTGTGTTAAGTATTGATCAAATGAACAAAAATAAGAGACTCTACTCTTGAGGAGCTCCCATTCCAATACAGAGAGGAGGTGCATATAAGAGGTTTTAGCTTTCTGTCAGTCAGATGGAAGGAGCCAGTGATCCTGAGAGCACAGAGGCGAAGTCGATAGTAATGCGTCTTCTTTAAGGCAAGTTCCATGAAAAGATTACATCCTTTGAAACATCTGATGGTGCCAAGGACTTTGGTAGTGAGAACTTTGTTATCTTATTCTTAAGTAGCTGTAGAAGAGGGATTACTCAGGAATATCACAAGACTACAAAACCTTTGAAGTTTACAATGTCATTCTCTGGTTAAGAGATGGAGAGTCAGATGTTCTACCCTCCCCAATGTCCTCAGCACTTCTAGGGTTGGAGGGGAAATAGTTTCTCCTTTAAGGATGACCACTACTCAAAATACTTGGCCTCCATATCTACTTGCTACTTTATATAAACCCCGTAGCCTGTGACAGTCAATTAGTTCTTAGTTAATCCTAAAGTAATTCCTGTGTAGCAGCAGTCCATTTCTACTAATTACCTGGGATACTCTTTTTTTACTTGATTACCAGGATTGTACCTAGTCTGAAGCCTTTGGTTAACTGATTCAATAGAGATGACTAGGCCTCATTCACACACAGTATATAGCTCTGACTGATTCAAAGAAAAGTTCAAGGTCTCTGGATTTAGTGAAGTAGGGGTATGGAAGCCCACCATGTTGCACAAGATAATTTTGGGAATGAAGGCACTAACAACATGTAGAAGATAAGATTTCATGTGGAAGGTGCCATTTGAGCTGAATCTTGAAAGATTTCCTTGAAGGAAATCAGGAATTCCAAGAGGCAGAGGTGAAGTAGGAATGCATTACAGGCATGGGAGACATGCAATTACATGGAGATGGAAGACATAATTTTACAAATTCTGAGCAGTGAGGGATAGGTCAGTATGGCTAAATTCAAAATGTGAAGAGAAGAATATAGAAGAAGACTGAAAAAGTAGGAAGGGTCCAGGTTGTGAGGAGATTTCAATGTTGAATAAAGGAGTTTATATTTGATCCTAGTGGCAATGACAGTTTCTTGAGCAAAGGGTAACATGATTTAGGAAAATCACTTTGGCACCTGTGTGAAGAATGAAGAAAACAAAGATAGGAATGACAGTAAAATTAAATCAAGTGTGCAGAGAAGAAATATATCTCAGAAGTCACACAAATTTAAGGGTTCAGTGACCAGTTCTCAAGATATCTGAAAGGTATGATATTAAGTTATTATAAAAAGTTATGCATATTAGTACTAACAAAAGGTCCTTAAGATGATACTAATTCTTATCCCTACAAAATCCTTATGAGAATAATTTAATTAACAGACTTTTTGAGGGTATCCTTCATTAAAATATGAGAAGGAGCAATAATGTTTTACACACTACTGCATATTATACTTTTAGAGTTAATTTTTAGGAAGCTGTAGGGAAAACAAAAACCTACTTTACTTGTTTGTTACCCTATGAAAAAGAATTTCATTTGGCAAAGCAAAATTCTGCTTGAAAGGCTCTCCTTCAATATGGTGTATCTCCTGTTTGTATAACTCCTCCTATAGACCTACTTTCCCAACTCTCATTTGCATTAGAAGACTGGGTTGCCAAAGCATCAATACTAATTGTTTCCTTCATAGCTGTAGAGGTAAGCCTGAGGGGATTTTCATAACACTTTCTCTTTTAAGGACCCACCAGTGTGTTCCCGATTGATTATTAGCCCAAGCTAAGTACTTATGAAAATATATTTAATAAATCTTTATAGTAAGGATTTATCATGTGAACTCTTCTCAAAAGGGGGTATAGTCTCCCTTCGTCCCCCACAAGATCTCTGGGAAGAAAATGACAAAAAAGGAAAATGATAAATGTTGGAGAAGATGTGGGAAAATTGAAACACATGCATTATTGGTGGAGTTGTGAACTGATCCAACCATTCTGGAGAGCAATTTGGGCCTATATTTAGGCAATAATAAAACTATGCATACCCTTTGACCCAGAAATACAACTTCTAGGTCTGTATCCCAAAGAGATCATAAAAACAGGAAAAGGACCCACATGTACAAAAATATTTATAGCGGTTCTTTTTGTGGTGGCAAAGAATTGGAAATTGAGGGGATGTCCATCAACCAGGAAATGCCTAAACAAGTTGTGTTTTATGAATGTGATGAAATACTATTGTGCCATAAGAAATGATGAACAGACAGACTTCAGAAAAACCTGGAAAGACTTATATGAACTGATACTGAGTGAAACGAGCAGAACCAGAACATTATACCCAGTAACAGGCAATGACTGACTTTGATAGACTTAGCTTTTCTCAGAAATGCAAGGATCTAAGACAACTCCCAAAGACTCATGATGAATAATCTTATCCACACCCAGAAAAAGAACTTTGGAATCTGAATGCAGACAGAAGCATACTGTTTGCTCTCCTTTTCTTTTGTTGTTTGGTTTCTTCTTTCTTGTGCTTTCTCCCATTAGTTCTAATTCTTATTTACATCATGACTAATGCAAAAATATGTTTAATATGAATGTATAAGTAGAGCCTATATCAGATTGCATGCTGTCTTGGGAAGTGGGGGAGGAAAAGAAGGGTAATAAAATTTAAAACTCAAAATCTTATGGAAGTGAATGTTGAAAACTAAAAATAAATTAATTAATTATACAAAAAAAAGATAAAAGATCCCTGGGAAGAATGAGTTCAAATTTTGGGAGCAAATATGGCCAAAGCATAAATTCATGGTGCCTGGTTACTAGAAGTCATTTTTTATTTCACAGAGGACATGTGGAGGTCTGCTTAGGCTCTCTGTCAAGCATCAAAGATGGTGTTCCTGGAGAGTCCTGAAGCTATTTTATCCTCAGCACATCTAGTTTATCCTTGGTAAGTCTGTTGATTACTGATGACACTACTGTCAGCCAGTGATGAAACTGGCAGACACTGCTACCAAATCAGAATTCCAGATCTCCCAACTGTTCTGAAGTCCACAGAATTATCATTTAGTTAATGGTGTGATGTATGTGAAGATAAATTTAATCCTTCCACCATCCCTAAGGGCAGTCCATCTCAGGAGTTCCACACTGTTGCTTAACTGTCCTGCTGCTGGAAGGCAGGATTCCAAGCTGGCTGGCTGTTTTATACATTACTGTAAGGTTCAGGGCTGATACTCTTCAACTAATCATTAGATATTTCTTACATAGCATCATCTGCTTTAATCCAATGACTTAAATCCATTATGATACTTTTAAATTGATTGATTGGTCAAATTTAGAAGCTGTGGTCTTCTGTGACTTAACTGGAGTACAAGTGGAAATCATCATGCTCAATTAAACATATATTAATGTCATAAAAGATTCTTTGATGATCTCACAATAGATATAACTTTCACAATCTTCTCATTATTGATATTAAGCAAGGTATTACACAAGGAGACCAATATGCTTGCCGAAAAGTGTTTTTCACTACTTCAAAGGATTTCCAGTGCTGAGTTCAAACTTGAGTAATCCCATGTAAATGGTAAGGTCCAGCAACTGCTCTTCTTCATATTTTGCTAATTATTTCATCATCCGGAACAAATGCAAAATCCTCTAAATGAGCTCCCCAACTACTCAGTTTAGCCTAAATATATGCATAAGTATAAACAAGTTGTTGAGGAATTTCTTCTATCTATATAATGATATAGATAGACAGAGCAACAGTTCAATCAGTTGGTTCATCAGTACATATTATCTTGAAAAAATACCACAGAGGGACAATATACTAATCCCAGAACTAAACAGGAAGATTAGAGTAGGATTCATTGTATTTGCAAAACTGCAAAATTTTAAATGAACCTAAGGGTCTTTCTGAAACAAAAACCTATTTTTTTTAAACTTTAATGTTTCCCATGTCATATACGTATACATTTATGGAATACCACAATCATATCCTATTTTATTTCTTATTAATTTGTTTTGGATCCTTACTTTCTTACTTTTTATCACCTTTTTGCTGCATCAATTCTTTATTTATTGAGTTCATTTTAATTTCAATTCCAAATTTTTGAGATGTTAACAAATTTGCTCAAATCAATGATAAAGTAGGGCTACAAAAAAATTAGCTGAAACAACTAAAGATGGAAAAACTATAATGAGCATCCTCTCACAGTACTTTAGTTCTCTGACTACATACAATGACCCTTTTGTATGATTTACAGTGAACTATTGTTCTCTTCCTAGGAATAAACACACTCTTGCATTGTGGTTTATAGGAGAATTTGTTCTTTTCCCTGTCAACCTTCTATTGTCCTGTGCCTGTATCTTTTTTTTTCTCCACTATGAAGAATTCAATGACTAGATATAAGTATAGATGGGAAAGGTCATTGGATAAAAACTTAGTTAAATTAAGAGTATCTAATGTCCATATAACTCCCACATCCCAGAGTTACAGAGAGGAATTGAACAAACATTTAAAAAAGGGAGAACAAAAGGAGAAACTTCTCTATCTACAAATTTCTTCTGTCAAGAAACACAAGTGCCTGGTGCAGAGCAAATTTGTAACAAATGCTTGTTGTTAATGTTAATTATCTCTATCAACTTTTCCCCTCCATCAGTATGATATTCTCTAAAAGAGACTTTAAAAAAAACCTAAGCATGCAAGTATTAAATATATGAATTTTAGGACTGTATAGGAAAAACAAAAAGATAACTCACAAACTCATCAATCTTTGTGGAGTAAGTTAAGTACCATATATTTTTGTATCTTTCACTACTGATTTACTTGCTTATTTACTGAACCTAATGTTAATTTCAGGGTCAAGGTATCTGAATAAGTAATTTTCAAAAGAATTGCAAAAAAATTAATGATCGCAGAAAAATAATCACAGATCACTAATTATAAGAAAATACAAAATAAAACAATTCTGAGGTTGAAATTATACCTCACTCCCGGGAAATTTGCACAAATTGCAAAAAACAGAAATAACTGATATGAGAGGCTGTTGGTATAAGGAGCAGTGAACTGATATAATCATTCTGGAAACAATTATAGATATTCATAAAAGAGTCTAAACCATTAATATCCTTTGACTCGGTGATACTACTATTATGCAAACAACTCAAAGAGGTCAAAATATAAAGGTCCAATATATACAACACATGATACACTTCATAAACACTTTCTGATTGATAACACTTCTTGTAGTAGCAGAGAAATAGAAATAAAGTGGCTGCCTGCTACCTGGAGAATATCTTCAACTGTGGTTTATAAACATAATGGAATATTATTGTACCAAGAGAAATAACAAATATGAGAAATTCAGAGAAGCATGAGACTACTAATACAAAGTGATACAGAAGAAGAAAAAATGAAGAAATTGAGGCCCAGAGAAATTAATTTACTTGTCCAATGTCACATGACTACTTTGTGGCAAAATGAGGACTGGGATTCCGTTCTCCCAACTTTAGGTACAATGATCTTTCTACCGTACCGCACAGCCTCCCAGATATACACTACTCTATTTTCATAAAATTTCTACCATTCTTTCCCATTTCTATGGTAATATAATGGAAGTTATAATGACTTCACCAAGGAATTCTGTGAGCATTATTGAAATGACCATGCTCAGATATATCAAATTCTACTAGATGAAATGTTGACTTTAATTTTACTGTCTCTTCAATGACACAAGAAAAGCTGTATGCTGTAGGATACAACGTTAGATTCCTTAGCAATATTACTAAGTGACTACAAGGATATCATCCCTCTGTCCAGCATTATTTGGAACTGTCATTATAATCCAACACTTTCCTAAATGATATTCTTTTGGGGGGAGGGGGAGGAAGGCAAGGCAACTGGGGTTAAGTGACTTGCCCAAGATCACACAGCTAGTGTTAAGTGTCTGAGGCCACATTTGAACGGAGGTCTTCCTGACTCTAGGGCCAGTGTTCTACACACTATGCCACCTTGCTGCCCCCTAAATAACATTCTTAGAAATTCACCAACATATCTTTTCTTATTAGCTTTCAAAATTTCACCTTCTGATATATTTTTAAGGAGATACAACAACAAAAACTAGGTAAAACTATGTTGCCAAAGGTAGTTATCAAATTTCGGTATGGTTCTTTATATTTTATCCTTTTCAAAAACAATAAACAGTTGCATTTCTGTAGATTGTTTTCATGCTGGAAGATAAAGTAGATGAACATTCAAGCCTCCATGAATCTATGATACCCTCCATTATTTCATATTTTTTTGTATTCTTTACCTCTGGCATCCCCTGTGGTGAAAAAGCACTAAAAGGTGGCACCACATCTGGAACATGTTCATATCCTGGAGGAGGGGGTTCAAATAATGATGTGTTGAAAATCTAAAAAAAAATTACAGTTATTAAAAATTACAATCAAAATCTGATTCTTTTTTTTTGTAGCAGTCTTAGTTTGGCTCAATCTAATGGCCCTTCCCTCAAAACTAGAACACAAGCTCTTGGTAGTATGTCCACAGAAGTGGGATGGGTCAAGCAACAAATGTGTAGTAAGCCCCTAGTGACCTATTTATTTTAGCATGTGTCCAGCACTGTGCTGTACACTGTGGGAGAGGACAAAGAAAAAGTGTAAGGCATCATTGCTATTCTCTACATTTCAGATGTTGTCACGCAGACAATAGCAACTAGAAAAAAAAATTATGTTTCGTAAGAATTCAGAAAAGGTAGAGAAAAACAGAAGAGATAATGATAGCTGTAGGTTTTTTGCTAGCCATATCTGAGTCAATATTCCAGTGAAAAGATTGAAATAAAAGTGATTTTTAAAATACTGACAGGAAATTTTGAGAAATTTGAAATAATGCATCTTAAATCACTTTAGGAGTTTAGAAAGAGGAGTAATGTGTTATTTCACAGCTTACAATGGCTCGCTGTACAATACTAGATAAAATACAAAACTGAGGCAAACTCAAAATGTACTAGAATGTACCATCACATCACTAGACTCGAACTGAGCACTGATTTTCACTTGCTGCCGAAGTTATTAATATTGGAGGAGGTCTTTTATAATGATGCCAGCACTTTTTGAGACACACATTCCCTTTCCATCACCCCTGGTTTTAGACTCCTTGATGGAAACATATTGTATTATCAAGGGAAACAATGAAAACAAGTAGGAATGAAGGGGGAATAACAGTTAAAATTCAAACTCTGTAACAAAGCAGTAATGATCATACCAACTTGTTCCTCACTTAAAAAGGGAAAAGTAGATCAATAGAATATACTAGACAGGTGATAAAAATAACAACAGCAAGAACAATAATTAATAATAGCTGGCATCTATATTGTACTTTAAGCTTTGCAAAGCATTTTAAATATATAATCTCATTCGATCCTCACAACAATCCTATGAAGTATGTGCTATTACTATCTTCGTTTTTTTTTTTTTTTTTTTTTGCTTTTTGGAGGGCAGGGCAATTGGGGTTAAGTGACTTGCCCAAGGTCACATGGCTAGTAAATGTTAAGTGTCCGAGGCCACATTTGAACTCAGGTCCTCCTGACTCCAGGAGGTGCTCTATTCACTGTGCCACCTAGCTGCCCCTACTATCTTCATTTTACAGAAAACAAAACAAAACTGAGGCTCAGAAAGAAAAAAACATGAGGCTCTTGATTGTGACAATCATGGTGTCACAGCAGTAAGAATTTGAGACAGAAGGAATTAGAACTTAACTTTCCCTGATTATTGCACTCTATCTTGATAACTATTGGTGTAACCATCCTCTTTAGTGCCAAAATAAACAGTATTTCCAATAGGAATAACTATTTCTCTCACTGTTTCTGCAGTCCAAATCCAGAAATCTTTATGAAGAAAATGGTTCTGTTTGAGCCATAAATGCCCATAATATCTTACATTTGTATGGTGCTTCCTATTTTTAAAGCCTTTTTCATTATCTTATCATTAAGAACACTGAAGTATATAGTGAAGGTATTATTATCCCTAAACTGAGACTTATGAGTCCTTGAGCCTAAGGTCAATCAATTAGTAAGTGGCAGAACAAGTCAGGAAATGGAGTGTTCTGACTCCTAAGCCAAGGCTTTTTCCAATCCATTGAGCTGGCTGAGGGAAGAGGATGATAGGGATGAACAGAAGGGGAGGAGGAGAGAAGTCACCCTGGGATGAAGAAAAGGACTGAGGCAGAAATTCACCTTCACGATAGAGGACAAAGTGAGAAAATTATTTTTCAATTACTTTCACTTAGTTACAGTAAAGTAAAAACTACACACAATTTTGCACTTACTTAGAACAGCTTAATTTTCCATCAACATTTATAATTGTCAGAAGACTTTTTATGATAGATAATTTCTAATGGAAATCTTTCTTAAATGTACGTTACTCCAGTCATTCTTATCCATATCTTGACACTGGATCCAGATGGCTCCACAGGAGAAAGTGAGGCTGGTGACTTTGCACAGCCCTGCCTCACTTAAATCTAATTCATTTGCAAGTCATGGCATCACTTTTCTGATGTTACAATCCTCTTTGAGAACGGAGGATAAACAACAACCACACTTCCCCTTTTTCTCTAACAGTAGGTTGCACAGTTGGGCAGCTAGGCGGCAAAGAGGATAGAGTGCCGGGCCTGGAATCAGGAATACTCTGGCATCAGATACTTCTTAGCTGTGCAAACTTGGAAAAGTCACTTAACCCCTATTTGGCTCAGTTCCTCATCTATAAAATGGGGATACACTGAAGAAAGAAATAACAAACAGCTCCAGTATCTTTGCCAAGAAAGCCCCATGGACATAGAGTTGGACATGACTGAACAACCACAACAAACAACAACATTTTATAGAACTACAATATAATGACAAAATTCATTCAGAGGATGAAAATCTTTTAGAATCTAAAGGGAAATAATAAGAAAAGAATGAAGTAGGAATAGAATTTTCAGGCAACAAATTACATTACAAAACAGTAATCTTTAGTTAAAAGAATAGAAAAGCAGACCAGTAGAACATACTACATTAGAAGAATCACATAGGGGTGGCTAGGTGGCACAGTGAATAGAGCACCAGCCCTGGAGTCAGGAGGACCTGAGTTCAAATTTGGCCTCAGACATTTAATACAAAAGTAGCTGTGTGACCTTGGGCAAGTCACTTAACTCCAAATGCCCTACCTTTCCCCCTCCAAAAAGCAAAAAAAAAAAAAATCATATACCTGAATGAAATAATTAACCCAACATTCCATAAACCTATAATAAAGGCTACTTAAAGATATCCTTATTTGTCAAGAACATCTGGGAAACTTGTAAAACAGTTTGGAAGAAATTAGATTCAAACAGGGAGGCAGCTTGGTATAGTGGATTAAGCCCTGGGCCAAGAATACAGAAGACCTGAATTCTCACCTCAGCTATTATGGTAAGCATGGAGCCTGCTTTCCCAGCCTGAGGTATCTAAGTGGTACAAAAGATAAGAGTGCTGGGCCTGGAGGCAGGAAGATCTGAGTTCAAATTTGACTTTGGACATTTTATTAGCTGTGTGACCCTGGGCAAGTCAGTTAATGGATGTTTGCCTCAGTTTCTTCAAATCTGAAGTGAGGACAATAATAGCACCTACCTCACAGGGCTTTGTGAGGATCCAAACGAATGAATATTTATATAAAACACTTATCGCAATGTCTAACACATAGTAAGTATTATATAAATGCTGACTCCCTTTTCTTCCTTTCCCTCTCCCACTGTAAGAAAGCGATAATGATAGCAACTCTATTACAGGCTTGTTGCAAGATTCAAATGAGATATATCCCCAGAATGCTATATAAATGTTAGCTATAATTAGCTTAACAAATATTATTCCTTCATGATTTAACAATGAATGAATGACATTCAAACTAATGAATTTTATAATCCTTTGGTCTTCATTTTATGAATGCTGCATTTCATTTGCAGATTATCTGTAGATTCAAAAAAACCCTAAATAATTGTACTAAGTTACCGTCACACCATTACACATTTCAAATGGAAAAATGATCCGCTTATTAAAAAGTTATGGGAAGACATACTTAGAGAAGAATAGGAAGTTATAGCTTTTGCAGTGGTTAAGAGAGAAAATAAAAATAAAATAGAAAATAAAAAGAGATCATAAAAGTCAAAAGACAATCTCTTTTATAAACAATTTTAAAAACTTTTGGATAATTAAAATCAATGAAATTAGAATGACAATAGATATAAATGAAAATCAATGCTATATTTTATGTTAAAAATCTGAATCCAAAATTTATAGGGAATTGACACAATATCAGTAATCTCCCAAGAAAAAAAGTAGTTAAATTATTCAAAGTTGCTATTAATCAAAGAAAGGCAAATTAAAACAACTTTCACCTATAACCTCATAATCTTCAAATTAGCAGAGATAGAAGAGGAAATTCAATTGTGAATGGGGTCAAATAGCTGCCAGTAGATTTGGGAACTGGTCAAATCATTCTAGAAAACAATTTGGAATTATTCATGAGAAGTTATGAAACTGGTCATACTTGGACCTAGAGATCTCATTACAGGGATTATATCCTTGGGAAGTTAATGACAGGAAAGAATCAGATGTACAAATGTATTCACAGTATCATTACCCGTCATAATGAAATGTTCCCAACGATTGGAAGAAATGGCTGAACACTCTAACATATAAATGTAATGGGATATTTACTTATCATAAAGAATAATCCAAATACTGGTGGCTATTATCTACCAACCCCCAAGATATTCTTCCTTCCTCAATGAGTTCAGTGCCCAACCCAGTTTTTTCTCCTACCCTCATGTTAATAGACTTCAATATATATACTGATGTTCCCTTAAAAGCTTTATTATGCCAATGGCTCAATCTAGTGCTATGATCTATTCTTCCATCCATATAAACTACACATACATATGGTCATATCCCTGATCTTGTCATCACCCACAAGTATTCTACTTTTACATGAACAAACTCTGAACTTCCTTTATCTGATCATAATCTTTTATCATTTCATGCTCTCCATGCCTTACAAAATCTAATCTTGATTTTCATCCTTACCATAACCACTATTTCCGCCATCCCTCTTTCTTTTGTGGGCCCACACAAATAGTACAAGTGCCAATACCCTTCCTTGTATTAGCTGCAGTCTCTTCCCTTCCCTATCTTAACCCTTTGGTGAATCCATCCTATACTACTTTATACCATCTAATCCATTTGACTCCTTGTTCTGTAGTTGCTGATCAGTCTTTGACAATGCCAATCCTGGATTATTCCCAACATCCACTTCTTTCCTTCATATTTATATAATATTAAACAGACATGAAGAAAATCATGAACCATGTTGAATGAGTCTATTACCAATTTATTTTATCTAATCTTAACTGGGCTCTCATTGCAGCAAAGCAAACATTCTAATGTTTGTCATCTAATTCATCAGCTATCTCACACTCCATGGCAGCTATTCCAGGCTTTTTTATTTCTCCTTAAACTCCTCAAGGCACCCTTCCCACACCATCTCAGTCTAAGACTTCATCTTGTACTTAATGAAAAATTGAAACAATTTACTGAAAATTCTCTCTTCTCCCCTCCTCCTTATCTCAGACTACTTAGACAACCTGCTTCCACTATCCCTTTATTCCAGTGTCAGATGAAGAGGTGGCCCTTTTCCTTGACAATCCAAATGCCAAAACATGTAATCTTGATCCCACCCTCTTCCACATTCTCCAGCAGATGAATACCTCTCTCATCTCTCTGCCTTCTCCCAGTCTCTAATCCTCAATTTCTCCATATCTACTGGACACTTCCCTGCTGCCTACAAACACACATGTTTTCCTCATCCTTAAAAAAAGCCTTGTCTTGATCTAGCTATCCTTACTGGCTATGATATGATCTCTCTCCAATTTTTCTTGGCCAAAGAAAATCATCTGTACTCAATATCTTCACTTGCTCTTCTCTCACTCACTTTTAAATGCTGGAATCTGGCTTCCAGTGACTTTATTTAAGTCACTCCCTTCTCTAGACCCTAATTTCTGCTCTTAGTACCACCCTCTTATTTTACCTTCTACTCAGTGTTCTATGAGTCTATAAAGAACATTTCTTAAATCATTGTTATCTATTTTTGGGGTGTGTGGGTGTGTGTGTATGTCCCTATCTCTAGGGAATATGAAATGATGAGGGATGGAAGAATCAAGTGAAGGCTTTATGAGGATAGAGGAAAAATTGGCAGTTTTATGGGTATTAAGGAAGCATCCAGTAAAAAAAAAAAAGTCGACCCAGTGGTAGACCCAGTCAGAAAAGCTGCATGAATTTTTCTACCTCCATTCAGCAGTACATGTGTAGAAGCAAAGGCAGTAGAGATCATAGGAATCATCCATGACTGAAGCTTGGCAGGGAATAACTAGGGATATGATCAAGGAGACATGGACACAAGAGAAGATGATAGCATAGAGTTAAACTGGCTCACCAAGGAGTCAAGATGAGGAAAAGAAGCGGAAGTGGCTAGTGCAGTGGTGATGGCCTGTAAAACAATGGTTTAGATCAGTGGTTCTCTACCTTCCTAATGCCGTGACCCTTTAATACTCGTATGTGGGTGTATCTGCATGTGGGTGGACCCACTTGGAGACAAATAGAGGAGCGGTGTCTCGGGTCCTAAGACCATCGGAAATATGTGTTTTCCGATGGTCTTAGGTGACCCCTGTGACCCCTGTGAAAGGGTCGTTTTGACTCCCAAAGGGGTTGCAACTCCCAGGTTGAGAACCCCTGGTTTAGATGAAGAATAGGGTCTGATATGGTAAGGCATAAGGAGAAGCAAAAGGCGAATAGATTGTGATTAGATAAAGTAATTTCAGAGTTCTTAAACAAAGAAGGAGTACATTTTTGGGTGATCACAAGATCAAGCTAAGGTTGATAGATAGTAAGCTTACTTAAGTTGTCATGTACAAGGGTCAATATAGATAGGCTGTCTGTCTTCGTATGGGATTTCTTCTGTGGTATCCCCAAACAACCAATTTCCCTTACCTCATTTCCATCTTCATCAATGATAGAGATATAGTTGGGATTAGTCTCATTGGGGTAAGATAAGAGGACATCATAGTGAATAAGTTCAACCGAATCTAGGCCAAATTCCTTCCACTGGGATTGGATTTGCTTCGCAAGATCCAAGTTTTGTTCCGTTCCTGCCAGATGTGGGATCCGTGTAAAATTACTAGTTGAGAAAAATGGATAATGGTTAAAAACAACATTTGATTTAAATCATCTTTATTTTTAATTCATCAGAATACAAAGAAATATAGAAGTACTTTGCAATACATAATTCTCTGCATATGGGTGAGGTACTATAATTGTTGTCAAATACAATCTCTCACCATGTAGAGATGTGATTTTTTTCCCACCAAATTCCTCATTTTCTAGAACTATTTCTTGATTTCCATAACAACTGTGAAAAAAGTGAGGAAGAGAGAGAATCTTGAAGAGGCAGAATCAAAACTGAAGTAAGAAGTTAGGAGACTTAGGTTTCCTAGTTCTAATTTTACTGTGTAAATCTCATAAATTCTCTGGGAATCAGTTTCCTCATTTGTGCAATGGGGTTCATGGGCTTGCCCTACTTGTTGTGAAGAAGTGAAATATGTATGTATATATACAATTCTTGCCTTACTATCTCCCTGCACCAACCCATCCTATAAACTGATCCCAGATTAATCTTTTTAAAAAACTATTTTATCTCTAATTTATAGAATAAAACAAGCATTTCCATAACATAGCATGGGGAAAAAAAGATTACACATGAAACTGCAAATCTCTTATGTACAACTTTCAATTCCTTTTAAATTTATAATAAAATTACCATGTAAATTTCTTTTTTTTTCCTTCTCTCAGATTAATCTTAATGGTCAAGGCTAATCATGTCCCTTCACTGTTGAAATAAACTTCCAATGACCCTTATTACCTACTCAGTAAAACCCAAACTTATAGTCATTTACAAACTTGTGCTCACTTATCTTCCTACCCCCTTATCTCATACATCTCCTTTTCATAAAAAAAATTCTGTATTTTAAGCTCTAGTCAGATCGCCTTCTCACCTTTCATCAAACTTGCTCAGTTCCATTATCTTTGTTGTCTTGATTCACACTACTTCTGTATGTCTAGAAAAATAGCCCATCCTTCAAAGCCCAGAAAAATGTTATTTTAAGCATGAAACTTTCTTTGATTCTCCTCTGCCAAAAGTGATCTCTCTCTCCTTTGGGGAATTGTCTCCTGCTTTATATCTCTTATCCACCTATGATATTATAATTTTTAATAGCTCTTTGATGTGGAATTTTGTTTTGTTTTCTTTTTAATTTTCTCCATATAAGGAACAACATAAATGATGGTATCTGACCAGAGTAGGCCTTTTAATTCAAAGGGAAGAGGAGAATATGTAGGTAAAAACAGTTTAAGCAGATTAGTGTGTCTGTCAGTACAGTCCCTGATGTCAAAGGAATTCTTTTAACCCTCACGTGCATCTTTACCTACCTTACTCATGAGGGGTATATTCAGAAGGCTAACCCTAGAATGACAAATTCAAAAAAAAAAAAAAGAAAGAAAGAAAAAAGAAAACTCCAAATCCCTTTCTCTTCTTGAATGTGATACAGTGCTGACCTTAATTGTTCTGGCCATTCAGATCCAGCCTTTGATTCTAGAAGGGGATGGGTTCTGGGAATTCCATTTGTTGCTTCATTTCTAATAAGCTATTTAGACATCTGAGACTTTGGGTAGCCAGTGCAGAAGACTGACATAAGAAGCAATGTTATTTTTCTCATATGTACTACTGGTAGTTTATAGGCCATCAGTAAACCAAACATTAGTATGGCGTCTTTGGGATCTGCTCCTTGGGATCCAAAAATTAAGCAAAAGCACAGAAGTGGAAAAGTGTAAGATGTACATGAGGGACAATAAAATAATCCAATCTGGATGGAGCATAAAATAAATGGAGGGTAATTGCTTGAGATTAAATATTGCTAATGCTAATATGTGCTAATATGTATGCTAATGCTATTATAGACTGTGTATATGTGCTCATAATATATATGCTAATGCTAATATAGAATACTTTGAAAGACAGAATAAGTAAACTGCATTTTAATTGGTGTCATAGAAGGGTTTTGATAAGAGAAGTGATTATTGGATCCATATATAAGGAAGAAAATGTGACAGTAGTATGAAGGCTGGATTGGAGTAGGGAGAGAAAGTAGCTGGAAAAACCAGTCAGGAGGCTATTGTAAATGGTAAATGGAAATAAGTGCATCTATTCAGATGGTGGTAGTGGAGCTAGAGAATAGGGGACAGATGCAAGAAATACTGCAGAAGTAAAATCAGTAGGACTTACTAGATGTGACAGGAGAAGCAGAGGGAGGAAACAAATATAACCCCAAGTTTCTGAACATAGAATACTGGGTGCCTGCTTCGTGAGATCAATGACAGCATTAGAGCAGAAAGAGCATTTTGTTAATATATTTGGAAGAACAGTCAGTGAGCTATAATCCAGCCCAATAGATGATATTCCAGAGGGTGGAGAAGCAATCAGAGTTAAGGGACTTGCCCAGAGTCACACAGCTAGTAAATCTGGAGCAATACCTGAAATTCATCTATCTTTTAATGAATTTCAGTCTTTTTCCAGGCAATCAGCAAGGAGTTGATTAAAAAAAATCAGCAACTCCAGCCCAGCAGCTGAAGTCTTCCTGACAGCTGAGCCTCTGACTACATTCTTTCTTTGTATATGTGATTATATCATCTAGATTCCTTCCTATGTCCCCCCTCACTCCCCTTCTAGAGATGTACTCCTAAAAACAAAATTTTTTTTATAAAAAGAAGAGAAAAACATTTAGCAAAATCAATTAACACATCACCAAAATCTGATGTTGTATGGAAGAGTCCAAGCCTGTTAACCCTAACCTCTGAAAGGCATGAAGGAAGATTTTTTTCTTGTATTTCTTCTTTCACACCAAGCTTATTTTTCATTGTTTCATAGTTTTAATTGTTTTGTTTCTGTTTTTTTCTTTCCATTTGCATGGCTGTAGTCCTGCATATTGTTTTCCTGGCTGTTTTACATTGTAAAGTATTTTGTAAACCTTAAAACAGTACATAAATGCTAGCTACTGTTTTTACTATTCATTTAAAATGTATTATTTACCATATTCACTACTTTATTTTAATTTTTAAGATGATTACTATTATAATTGAGAGTTATACACTTATTATTTATACAGTGTCAAGAATCTTTCAGATTAGATCCCTAGCTTGTAAGTGATTTCAAGCATTTGGGTATATCATACACACACCAAAACCAAAACAAAACAAAGAAAAAAACCCTTTTTAATTTGCTAACCTGTAAAAGGAAGGCAATGCTATTTGTTTCTAGTAAAAATGTTGTATTATTCATTTTCCAAAATACTAAAGATATCAGTGATTTCAAAGCAGAGGATAATTTAGAGGGTAACTAGTATGTTATGGAGAAGGGCTCTGAGGCCCAGAAAGGTTAAACAACTTGCCCAAAGTCAAATACAAAGTAAATGAAAGAGCCACACCCAGGTCCTCCAATTCCAAATCCAGCATTCTTCTTCTTCTTCTTTTTTTTTCTTTTTGGTAAGGGGAAGGCAGGGCAGTTGGGGTTAAGTGACTTGCCCAAGGTCACACGGCTAGTAAGTGTTAAGTATCTGAGGCCGGATTTGAACTCAGGAACTCCTGACTTCAGGGCCGGTGCTCTATTCACTGTGCCACCTAGCCACCCCCCAAATCCAGCATTCTTTACAATTCATCACACCTGAACACATCTGTTTTTTTTGTGATTAAGGATCTCTGTCTCCACACATATCTCCCATTCTTACTGGCACTTTGCTTCTGTCCATCATCACACTGTGCTCCACTGGGTTCTCAATGAGAAGCACAAAAAGGTGAAAATCATGAAGTACAGTTAATAGTATTTTCTTGCCCGGTGAAATGCAACACAATTACAACATAATTCAACATATATGCAAGGATTTAAATGCCAAGTTTCTTCCTGAATAGGTAATTCAAGTAGGAACATTTCTGGAAAGGACTATTCTAACATGCTGAAAATTAATTTTAAAACATATGCTTACTATAAAAATGCTTTGATGTTTTCAGCTTTCAATTCATCCAGAAATGCTTTCTTCATATTTCGGTGGGGAATTATGGTACTAACTTCACCAGGGGGTTTTGCAATCCATCCTGTAACACATACCCAAATTTCACAATGAATTGGTGAGACATATGTAAATCTTGCTTTAAGTTATTAGCACTTTAAAAGATTATTTTTTTAAAGATTCATCATTGTCATGGATATAACAATTTAGCTTTTGAAAGAAAAATCTTCATTATATTTTATTGTCCACATTTGCCAAAAATGTTTATCATCACCAAAAGATCACGGAATCTCTGAGTCAGAAAAGACCTCAGTGTGAACCTATACTGGAAAAAGATCTCTCCCTACACTATACATGGCGACTGTTCATTTAGTTTTTCCTCAAAGACCTCTCTCTAGTGAAATGGAACCCACTGTCTCCCAAGACAACTCAATATATGTCTATATAGCAATAAGCAAGAGTAAGCTTCTTGCTATATCAAGCCTAAAACTTCTTTAATAGAATGTACATGTTTTGTTCCTTGTTTTCTACTCTATGGCCAAGTAGAACAAATCAAATCCCTTGTTTGCACATTGGTTTTTCAAATACTTGAAGATAGCTACTGTGGTCCTCTTCAGGTTTCTCTCCTCTTTGCCTTACTTTCTCTAGCTGTTCTCTAGTTTACCAGGATTTTCCCACTCAGGACAGGGTACAAGAATTTCTAGGACCGTCACTATGTCTCGTTTAATATAGCGTAAGGCCCTGTTATGCTTGTTTGCTGTGATATGCCAAAATTGACTTATATTAAGGTCAATCTATCAAAACTCCAAGGAACATACCGTAAACTAGAGCTCACCTAACTTGTATTTATGAATTGATTTTCTGAACCCAAATGGGAAATTTCATTTTAGTTCATTCTTTTTATTAGGTTCTGTTCAATAGAAGAACCTGTTGAGTTATTCTGAAATTTTAACTATCGCCCAACATATCAGGTATTTCTATTACCTTTATGTCACCTGCAAATTTTATATGCATACCATTTATGCCTTTATCCAAGTCACTGATAAAAATTTTAAAATAGTACAGGACCAAGCTCAGGGTCCAGAAACAAAGTAGAAGCCTCATTCCAAGCTGACATCCTTGATGATCATGGATTCATTAATAAATGCTTTTTTTTGGGTCCTGCCAAAAGGTCTGAATCTACATTATTTAAATTTCCAAATAATCCTTCTATCAAGAGAGCCCTTCTGTAGTCAAGTTTCTCTTTTCAAATTTCTTTTTTTAAAAAGATTTCAAACCTCTTTAATTTGCAGATTTTAAAATGTGCCTTGCAATAATTAAAATTATTTGAACAAGAAAAGATACCGCGATTAATTGCATTTACAGCTTGCCTGGACATTGGTACTATTTTGCATTGTACTTTGCTAAACATTTTACTTTGCTAATTAAGCTTGACAATATTTCTATTCAGGTTCTTCTTTCCCCAACATGCAAGTTCTTTTGATACCCCGGACCAAAATTAGCCAGAAAGGAAGATGGGGAAGCAGCACAGCAGGATGTTCATTCCTACTCTGTCCTTTGGTTTTCTTTTGACTTTAAAAATGGCAGCAGAGTCATTTAAATTTAATCCAACCTCTTCACATCTTACCAAGAAAAACAGCTAAAAGGAATAAAATTTAAAAAGCAACATTTGTAGAATGTACATATTAACAGGACAGATTTCTCATGTCCAATTGTTTCTTCTGGAGACAGTGAATTTTCCTTTTGTGTTTCTGTCTTCTTCAATTTCAACTTAGGGAATTTCTGAATTTCAGCAATAACTGGTTTGTCATATAGTTTTACAGACTAAAATGTGATAGGCAGGGTGCAGCAGTAAGGCAGATATCCAAGGTGGCAGTGCTAGACTGTTCCGTAGTAAAAATTCTCAGAAATCCTCATTAAATCATTCTTTTGGTGTTGGAAAGCTGTAGCAAATGAAAAATTAGAGAATTCCCTCTAGTTGTCGTACCTCATTATTTAATAATTCATAAAATATTCACAATATTACTTTATTCATACATTATTGTAACACTTCCAAGGGCATTAAAAAATTTTTTTTTAATGGAGTCTATATCTCTGACAGGCAATAAATGAATTAAAATTATAATGAGTTTGCCATACCTAACAGACTATTTTAATGTAGTCCATTTTATGAATGAGATTAGCTGAAGCCTTTCTGGAGTTGATGAGTTCAGATAAACTGGTCAATGAGATAATGAGATTCGTATAGGCTGGTCAAAAAATACAAAACTAACAGAGGTCCCTCCACTTTGGCCAAATGGACTGAAAAATGGAATAATGATGTGCCTACACATGTGCAATACTCTGAACCACTTTGCCTACATGCCCCGGGTTACCTCACCTGCCGGTCCCGGATGACCTCAGCTCTCCATTCAAGGCAAGTTTTCCTCTATATCATAGAGTCTATAAGAATATCTTGCTTCTCCCAGCTGGGGAGTGGGATGGGGAGGGGAAGGGGAAGAAGGTCTCCCTTAAGAGGTGTTCTCCCTTAAGAAGCCATCTCCCTTAGGGGGCCCCCTCCATTAAGGGTTTATGACTGCCAGTAAGGAGGAGTTTGCTTGGTGTTTTATCTACAATAAATACCTCTAATTGGTTTGGAGATAGCCTGAGCAAATTCTTTCAAGACAACAACATGATAAACACAAACCTTGTGTTGAGGTTTAACAGTTTGGTGACTTTGCATCTCTTCAACAAATACTGTTATACTGTCCTTAAAATAAAAGACAGTCCTTAAAATAAAATACAATCTAATTTGAAAAGCTTTAGAGAGAACAGCAGAAGGATATGAGCAGCATTGCCTCACAAGCTAGAGAATAGAAGTGAAAGAAAAAAATGAGCCCATGGAGAACTTGACATAAGGCCCAACCAAGTGAGATCATCTCAACAGAATTTATAGATGATACTGAAAGAATAAAATGACTTAAAATTCCACAGCTCTTCTGGTGCTTTGGGGGCAAGCTAGTGATGAAAATGAAATCCCCAGTTAGCACATTTGTACTCCACCGATTTGGTAGTTTTTTTTAATAGAATCCTTCTTGTCTTGAAGATCTGTCAGTGCCTCAGCCTTTTCCATTTTATCTAGGTTCTCTCATTTCCAAATTTTGAAGTTCCTATTGACTTTCAAGGGATTTTTTACATATGAGAAATTTTTGATATGATTGATGAAAATTGAAACTAACGGTAAAAAAAAAAATAACCTACAATGTGTCTTCCATTTGAATACTTGTATCTTTTTTTCCCAACATTTTTTTCATCATTGACCTGGATAAAAGCATACATATGTAATCAAAATTTGGGCTGACATAAAGCAACAAAGAAATTATTGGAGGTGCCATGCTTACAGGGGATTAAGGAACAATTTCTATGTAATTTAATCATTTTATTAATAAGGTCAGCAGGTTACTAATAAAAGGATGGTCATTTGGCCATCTCTTTTAGACCAAAGACAATTATGACTGCAGACTGTTTATTTACCCTTCAAAAGGGTCCACCAAACAGCAATCAAATCTAATTGACTAAAGTGTTTGGAGATGGGCTGTATTAAAATGAAGGCCTGAGTATCTCTTGAATAAGTTAAGTATTTCTGTACCAGACCACTGATAGCTTTAGGTCATCAATTCAAAGAATGTATACCCTTTTCAATGGGGGGCGGGAAGAGAGGAAGGGGCTGACACTGGAGAAATTATCTCAACTCAGAACCATCACCCCTCCTTCAGTTATCTAGACAAAAGGATCTGTCTCCACCCGAGTGAGAGTTACCCCACAATGGATTACCCCACCCTAGATTAAATTCCTTGCAAGGTTCAGTGGGGTCTGACCTAGATCTAGGAGAGTCAATGCTATCTTATTATCAGTGATGTCCTTCAATAAAAGGGAACTTTTTAAAACAACAAATTTAGGGAATGGGGAGAGCCTCAGAATCTCCCCAAGATATTAGTTATTAATAATAATTATTTCTCACAAAGATCACTCATCTAAAAATCTTATGGATTGCCTCTTATGGATTGAACTCCATAATATGCCTTAAATATTGGATGACCACTGGTTGCCAGGGTTTTTAGATGAGATTTCTGCAATAAATGGTGGTTTGTCTCTGAGGTCTCTTCCAATTTTGTATCTATGATTTTCTGATTTGATCCTCAAAACAATCCAGTGAAGTAGAGTATACACTATTATTCAGTTTTATAGAGGAGAAGATAAAAGTACAGAGGGGATACGTGTTTGCCAAAAGTCAGATAATTGGTAAAACCAGGACTTTTCTCCATACCCAATTTATATATGTATTTATTAGAGGTGTATTGATTACATTCCAAGTTTATTTTTCGTAATGGTATAATTCAAGAAAAAGAGTCTGATAGAAATTAGGTTTAAGTCAACACCTCATCATATACCACAAAAAGCTACAAATAAATGCATGACATAGATCTTACAAATTATAGAGATACCTTTTTTTTTCTTTTTTTTGGAGGGGGGAAGGTAGGGCAATTGGGGTTAAATGACTTGCCCAAGGTCACACAACTAGTTTTTGTGTTAAGTGTCTGAGGCCAAATTTGAACTCAAGTCCTCCTGACTCCAAGGCCAGTGCTCCACTCACTGTGCCACCTAGAGACACCTTTTGCAACTATGAACAGAGAAGAAGAATTCGTGACCAAACAAGGGATAGAAAGGATAACAGAAGTAATGGACAATTTTGATTATATAAAATTGAAAAAAAAACAATACAGCTAAATTAGAAAGTGGGAAAAAAGTCTGCAGCAAGTTTCTCTGATAAAGATCTAATATCCAAGACATTAAATAATTGATATGAAAATATAAGAAGAACAATTCTACAACAAGCAGATGGACAAAGTACCATAAATCTTCAATTTTCATAGGGATAACATTCCTACAAAATTGTATGAAAGTAAAAAAATGTGAATATGGATATACTGAACCTATGGAAAATATGGGGTTAAATCCCCTTGACCATGAAAAACGGAAATCTTTTACTTGAGATTGCTGAAAATATGCTCTTCTGCACATAACTATTTATAACAAAACATTAATTCAAATATGTATCTTTCCTAACATAGTGATCATGAAATAAAATATAGTACACAAAATAAAATTGGTAACATGCAAAACATTTTTTCTTGCAAGTAATTTCCTAGAATTCTGTGACCCTTTCGTGCTCACTTCTCAATTAAAAACACTGATTTCAGACAACATTCACTTTTCATAATACAAGAAATCTAGTGACATAACAACTTTTCTCTCTCTCTCTCTTTTCAGATATAATTGGCAGCCAAGAGGGGCTACAGACATTTTGGCACAAAGTTTATCTAACATCTTTATTTTTGTACTGAGTCACATCACTGACTTTGCAAGCGTGGGCTTAGAGTCCAAGTGGTGAAGCATAATTGCAATACAAAATTTAGTTTTGAGTTTTAAAGGCAAACAATGAAAACGTGCAACAAATGCAAGGGGAGTTCTTTACTATGGTGGGGGTGAAAAGGGCCAGTGAAGTGCCTAGCAGGATACCAGCCACTCCACAAACTTAAGCACATCAGGCCTCTCACTTTTTTCTCTACTGAACATAGCTGTAAATATGTGCAGTTCTCCACAGGAGAGAGAAAATGAGGTTACTGATAAAATCAAGTGAATGCTTGAAGTTATAAAAGTTTAAAGTGCAAATGTTGAGGACTGACTGTATATGAACAAGCAGTTGTCAAAGGAAGAAATCCAAGCAATCAACAGTCATATGACAAAATGCTTTAAATCACCAATAACAAATGCAACTTGTTGCAAATGGTCCATATCACACCCATCAGAAAGACTCCTTTCCAAATAAGGAAAATTATTATTCTTGAGGTTTTGGGTATACAGACAGGCACATTAATGCACTGTTGCTGGAGCTATGAAACGGTTCAGTAGTCTTGAAAAGAAATTTGGAATTGTACACCAAATGTCATTAAACTGTATGTACCCTTTCACCTTTCAATACCACTACTAGGTAGTGGTAAAGAAATCAAAGAAGAAAAAGGCCAATACATTAAAACATGCACACACACACACACAGTGACTAACCATAACTCCAGAGGAGTAAGTATGAAGCATGCCACCCACCACCTGACAAAGAGATGGGGTTCTCAAGGTATAAACTGAAACATATTTTCAGATATGGCCAATGTGTGGATTTATTTTGCTTGAATGTTCTTATTTGATATAACTGTGTTTCCCTAATTGGGGGAGGAGATAAAGTAGGTAACAGAAGAACAACAATCCAAAAAAAAAAAGAGGGTTATTTTAGCACATAAAAGGTATTTGGATGGCACAGTGGATAGAGTGCCAAACCTGGTGTCAGGAAAACCTAAGCTCAAATCAAGCATCAGACATGTTCTAATTGTGTGACCCTGGCATATCTCTTAATCCTTTTTGCCTCATTTTCCTCACCTATGAAATGAGCTGGAGAAGGAAATGGCAAACCATTCTAGTATCTTTGCCAAGAAAACTCCAAATTGGGTCATGGAGAGTCAGACATGACCAAAATGACTGAACAACATAGTATTTAAAATGCACATAAGAAAACTGAAGGAGATTCAGAAGTAGAAAAGCAGAACAGATTTTAAATCAATGTGCTCAAATCATCTAATTTTGAAAAGAAATGCAATCTGTACATAACTGGGATTTATGGTTTCACAGGCAAGTCTATTTTTCTAATTTTCTTTGTATATGGAAATACTCATGTTTATCAATGTTTGTCAAGTTCAAATTAACAAAAAAAGTAATTTTAAAAAAGAATCCAAGTCAATAAGTGTATTCAAAATACATTCTGAAATGTGATCTACCCAACAATTTTACATCATGTACCTAGTACTTTTGTGCCAGTTAAGGACAATAGCATATGGTGTGTCTCACTCTAAAGCCCTGGGAAGCCACCAAAGCTCATCATGGAGACTGAACTTAGAAATGTTCCACTCACTAACAAATAAGCAACTTCATCACTAGCAAAACCACAACAACATGATACCCTGTTCATTCCTAACAGCTCAAATAAACCTCTCAGAAATGTGTCACCTACTATGTGGCCTCCATTAGTCTCTCCCATTCTCTCAAGTCTTAAGTGCATTTACAATGGGAACCCAAGGCTTAGCCCTTTTCATATTAATTCAATGATCAACTTATTGAATAGAAATCAAACTGAGGCAGAATTTCAAAGGAAAAAGAAAACCCTACAATCAATTCAATGTTATCTTGTACAATTACTGAATTGCTTCTTTTTGTCTTTTCTCCAGGATGGCAGCTGCCTTAAAGGCAAGCCCCAAGTCTCATAGATCTTTCTATCCTCCTGAACCCTTCATTTTGTCCATAAAATAGTGATAATATAAATAATAGCTAGTTTTAAGGTTTGTGAAGCATTACACATTATGTCATTTGATCCTCAACAACCCAAAGAGGTTGGTATTGTTATGATGAAGATGATGCCATTTGATAGATAAGGCAATTGAGCCTGAGAGAAGTTAAGGGATTTGCCTATGTTACACAACTACCAAGTATCTGAGGTGGAATTTGAACTCAAATCTTTAAGTCCAGCACTCTTATCTACTGGGTCACTTAGCTTTCCATATACATACAATTCTAGGAACAGAGTGTGTGTTCTCAATAAATATTTTGGCTAACTGACCTCTTCAGAATTACCATTTTCAGAAATCTATGTAAAAAAACCCAATAGAGTCAAAGAATATATAGGATTTATAAGGAATTTCAGAGACAAACTGGTTCAATCCCTTTACTTTACAGATGAAGGAACTGAGATCCAAAAAAGGGCAAATGATTTGCACCTGGTTGCACAAGTAATAAGTAACAGAACCATGGTTAAAGTGAAATAAAAAAATTCAAATCCAGTAACCTTTCCATTATACCATTCTCCCCAAAGTGGTGAACTGAAAAGAACATATGCTCTGTTACTAGTTATATGATTCTGGGAAAATCACAGTGTCTTCTTGGGATTCATTTTCCTCAATTCTAAAATACTAGAGGTGGTAAATTACATGATTTCTTCAAAGCACATCTCATGTTCTTTGACATTTTATGGTGAATCCATAAAATGATTTCATTATGACATATAACATCTGATGAATTTCATCTAAATCCAATAAACAAATAACTGACTAATGTATATGTGCTAGAATCTGGAATTAAACAGACAAAAACAAGTCCCAACCTACAATCAATTTACATGGTTGAGGGAGGGAAGAGGAGAAATACAACATGTACCCAAATAAGTACAGAAGAAGAAAAACTGAGTAGGGGGAAAACACTAAGAAATGAAGATTTCAGAAAAGGCTTCATAGAGGAGGTGGTTACTGACTGAAGCCTTTGGGAAAAGATGAAGATTCTTAGAGGTTGAGATGAAGAAGGAATATATTATAAGCATAGAGTACAGCTTATGTAAATGCATGGAGGGAAGAGATGGACACTGGGGTTCAAGATCAGCTAGAAATCTAGTTTGGTGGGAAATAGAATGTATGAAGGGGAAGAATATGAAACAAGTCTAGGTATTTCTATTCCAATTTGCCTACCCTTGGAATTGGACACTAGGCTTTCTGAAGCAATTTTTATCTTTGGGCCCTCTAGTCCAAGAAAGATAGAAGAAATGCCCACTAAAATTATAGGAGAATTGAGTGGTTTTTCAATGAACAAGTTGGGGAATAAATAAATCATGAGGATGAATCAATATCTTTCATGGGAAAGAAGAGCTGAGTAGGAGGTAGCATAAGAGAAGGGAAAGGAAGAGACAGAAAGAGTTTAGTAATATACCATTTACTGAGTCCACAAATGAATGGTAAAAGTTTGATGATTCCTATCATCTAATCCAGTGCTTATCAGAGTGCCTGGCACATAGCAGGCATTTAATACATTTTATTGATTAGCTATTGAAGTGAAGGGAAAAATCTTTAACATGATGGGGATATATGCAGCAGAGGAGAGGGGTCTAGGACTGTAGCACTAGAATTTGGGGTAGCATACCTCCAAATTGGGAGAAAGGATGCCTCTGAAATGAATTTACATGGAGAAGGAGGTATGGCTTTTCAGTGGGCAATGGAACATTCATTGGTTGGTTTAGTTTAGAAAAAGTTTGCTAGGTGAAAAGAAGTCTTCTCTTGGGAGAATTGTGGGCATCTATGGAGAGCATCTCACACTACAGTGAAATGATATGGGGTTTCTTAGGGGACCTCAGAGTGTTGGGTAGGACAAAGAGTCAGAGAACAGATGATATTGCCCTTGGGAGGGACACTGGTCATGGTGAAGAAAGAAAGTGGCATTGTCTATTTCTACTTTCTAAATCTAAAATTCTTTGGCCAATAAGTTTCATAATCATTACTTAATGCTTCATTACTAAATGAGGAGTTAGCTAGTTACTTGTCCTGCTGGCAACTGTCTAATCTTCTAAATTGTAGAGAAGGTGTTGTCCTGCATTGGGAAAGGGAGTCTCCTCAACCACCCTTATACTAATGAAATTATAATTCCAGTCTCTTATCTACTGTGTATAGGATATACAGGGATGAAGAAATGTGTCTGAGGATTCTGACAAGCAGAATTTAAGGTATCAGAGGGAGGGGATAGAGAACAAAGTGTGTATAACAAATTGATTAAGATGGCTAAAAACAAGACTAGAAAGATAAAGAAACTGTGGATTCTTCATTTCTGCCAAAATAAAGTACATTTCATTTGTCTCATGGTGTTAAGAGAAACTTATATGTAAAAAGACTCCTACATTCCAAAAGGAAATCATGTAATAATAGCTAAGCTTTTAAAACACCCACTGAACAAAAGATTGCCATACATCACCAGGCTATAAGCTCTCTTTATAAGGCATTTGATAGAAAGTGATAGTCTAGTTCTGCTTATATAGTCAGCAGGGAAACAAGCAGAATTAGTCACCTGGTAGTAAAGTGTCACTTAAATACTGGAATTGAAGAAATCAAACTGAAAAGCAACTAGGCTCTCTCCTATTTTGAATGCCAGAAAGATTCACATTCCCCCTTGTTATGATCAGTCACTTGAACTCAGTCAACTGCCATGACATCAGCTGTCCTCTGACTTCTGACTAATATAACAATGATACAACTTAAAGAATTATTTTGAGGATGTTAGTTAATATTTCAAAAGTTAAATATAATCATCAATGACCTACCCCCCAGCCCCCTCCCCCAAGACAAATGCATTTTATTAAATTCAAGCATAATCTTAAGAAAAAAAAACCCTCAAAGTTCAGTAGAGGGAGCCAAGAACAATGAAAGATTAAAAAAAAAACACAAAAGGATTTCAGTGACCATTAATAATTTACAGATGAAGAAACAGACTAAGAGATGTTGAGTGACTTGCCAAATATCAGTGCAACAATACGTGAATGAATGGGAACTGGTACCCAGATCTTCAGGCTCCAAATCCAATGTTGTACAAATGAAGTAAAATGGTACTATAAAACAATACTGCTATTACTTTATGTACTATTCTCTTGGTTCTGCTAATTTCACTCTTCATTATTTCATGCAAGTCTATCCATGTTTTTCTAAGATCATCAAGCTCATGATTTCTTCTAGCATAACAGTATTGACCTATTATAGAGCATTCCAAGTTTGCATTGGTCTGATGAGTCATAGTTGGACACACTGAAATTTGAGTCTAGCATAATATCATTTTGATTCTCTTCGAGAAAGAACAACTATTCTATCACAATCATATAATACAACTTCTTAAGCCATTCCCCAATTGACAGGCATCCCTGCAATTTCCAGTCTTTTATCACCACACAAAGAGCTGCTATAAATATTTCAGGAAATGTAGTTTCTTTTGCTTTTTCCCTAATCATCTTGGGAAACAGATCTAGTAGTGGTATTTCTGGGTCAAATGGTATTATTTTAATATTGTTTTAAGAACAACTTTGAGTGACTAAGGCATTTTGACTATTATAAATACCCAAATTAACTACAAACGACATATGAAGGAAGCTGCTATCTGCATCCAGAGAAAGGAGTATCTAAAAGAATGGTTCTATGTGTGTGTGTGTGTGTGTGTGTGTGTGTTTACACACATATACATCTACATTTTTGGGTCCAATGGTAACCATCTCTAGGGCAGGAGAGGGAGGGAGGGAAAAAAAGGGGGAAAAATAGCTTTATATAGCTTTATAATATATTTAAAGGGCATAACAAGTTGTACATAATAGATGTGCAGTTTCAGGTACAATCATCTTTTTTTTCTATTATACTATGTTATGGAAATGCTTGTTTTATTTCTTAAGTTCAGAATAAAATAGATAATTATTTTTAAATGGTAGTATAAGAAGTAAAAGTTAATGTAGATAGAATTTTTTAAAAATTCAAATATTTCTCAAAATGGTAGATTTTCCTAAGGTTGTTCACAAAGCATAAATATTTGTTCACTAAGTATAAGGAACCACATTCTTCCTTTTCTTAAAAATATATAGAGAAAAGAAAAATAGGTTGTTAATAAAGAGATCCTCAGAAGTTCACACAGGAAGGATTTTGCCTCCCTTCCCCTTCTTTTATTAGGTGCAGAAATATAGTTATTTAGATATTTGAAAAGAAAGACTCAGAAGAAGCAGGTTTTGAACAGCTTGTCCCCAAGGAGTTACATTATCTGATCAATACAACAACTCTCCAGTAAGCATTCTGAGCTCTTTCATAGCCTATAATAATTATCTATAGATAAGGCCTTTAAAATCTGAAGAAACAAAAGTACTCTGAGTGTGGAGTTGAATAAATAGGCCACAAAGACAAGATCTTTGTTCTCCAGACAAGGTTTGGGGTAGAAATTGGGCAAGATATCAACCACTGCCCTTTCAAATTGACTTTTATAACAGTTTAGCAAACTGACCTTGGCAGTGGTGTTTCTGGTAGTGATAATGATCAATTGTCAGGTGGGTGGGGAGCAGAGACACTGTAATTGCTATTTATCAAAAGGACTCAGTATCCACACAGGTGAAGAAAGATTGTGTAACCATTATACCTCATTTTATATGGTACTTTACAGTTGGAAACATTTTAAAGTACATTATTTCACTGCAAGCCAATGGTAAAATGATACCTGGCACAGAGAAGGCATGCATTAAGTACTTACTGAATGAACAAATGAAATAATATAGCACGCATGCCTTTTAGGAATGAGGAGATTGATATACACACATATACATACACACAGAGAAAAGGTGAAGGGTCTTACCCAAGGTACAATAGTTAAAACTGAAATTCAGTTTTTTTCTGACTGAGTCTGTTGTACTTTCCACTATCATACCCACTAAACCATAAAAAGACAGAATAATTCCTTTCTCAGTGAAAGTAAAAGTAAGCTCCTTAATATGTTTTCTATGACTTCACTTGTATAATCGATATTATACTGCTTGTTTTCTAAATGGGGGAGGTGCCAGAGGGAGGGAAAGAATTTGGAAATCAACATTTAAAAAAATGAATGTTGAAATAAATAAAGTATTTTTTTAAACTTAAGCTACTTGAGGTTAGAGACTGTCTCTGGCCTCTTTTTGTATCCCTAGCACTTGGCATAGTATTTGTCAGAGAGTAGGTGCTCAATAAACATTTATTGATTAATAAAGATAGGAAAGATGAGAAAAAGCTATACTCATTTGCTGATGACATGATGATTTACTTAGAAAACCCTAGGGAATTCCCAAATAATAGCTTCAGCAAAGTTAAATCAATCACTTAATAAATATTTATTAAATGCCTCCTACATATCAGGCACTGGGCTAAGACTACAAAATAAATCCACAGAATTCAAAGTATTTTTATATGTTAATAGCGAAATCCAGAAGACAATAACAAATATCGTATTCCAAATAATTACAAAGAACATAAAATATTTGGGAACTAATCTATCAAAGCATACACAATACCAGTATAGAATAAATACAAAATGTTCACTTAAGCTAGACAAATATTCAGAGTTTATGGCTGTGCCTTGATAATATAATAAAAATGACATTACCAACGTAATTTTTTTTTTGTTTTTTGGAGGGGGAAGATAGGGCAATTGGGGTTAAGTGACTTGCCCAAGGTCACATGGCTAGTTTTTTTGTGTTAAGTGTCTGAGGCTGGATTTGAACTCAGGCCCTCCTGACTCCAGGGCTAGTACTCTATTCACTGCACCACCTAGCTACTCCACCAAGTTAATTTAAAGATTTAATGCTATGCCAATCAAACTACTAAAAGGATGCTTTACAGAGCTAGATAAAGTAATAGCAAATTTTATTTGCAGAAACAGAAGAACTAAGATATCAAGAGATAATGTAAAAGAAAGATAAGAATTAAGGGGAAATAAAACTTATAGATCTCAAACTACATATAAAAGTGATAATCATCAAAACTATTTGGTATTGGTTAAAAAAAAAAGTAAATCAATAGAAAGACTACAGACCACCATCTTATACCATATTCTACAATAAATTACAAATAAATATATGACTTGACTATTAAAGTTGTTGTATAGTTGTTTTCAGTACATCCAATTCTTTGAGACTTCATTTGGGGTTTTGGCAAAGATAGTGGAGTGGTTTGCCCTTTCCTTCTCCAATTCATTTTGCAGATAAGGAAAGTGAGGCAAAGAGAATTATGTCACTTGCCCAAGGTCACTCACCTAGTAAGGGTCTGAGGCCGGATTTGAATTCTGGAAGAGGCGCCTTCCTGATTCCAGGCCCAGCACTTTATCCGCTGTGCCCCCTAACTGCCTTGAATATTAAAGACGATACCATTAAAAAAATTCAAAAAGAAATAGATGATATATTTTTCATAGCTTTGGGTAGGGTAACAATTCTTCACCAAAAAAGAGATAGATATAATTGCAAAGGAAAAAAATATAAGATTTCAAGTTTATAAGTTTTTGCCCAAACAAAATTAATATTTAGGATTAAAAAAGTAAGTAGTTCACTCAGAAAAACATTTTTATATGAAACATCTGAGAAAGTTTCATTATGCATTTGTGTGTATATTGATATATCTATACACAACTGTACACATACACACACATCTCTTATATACATATCATATGCAGACACAATCAACAGAATTATGACTTAAAAAACTAAGCCCAAAGAAAAATAGTTCAAAAGATATAAACAAACTGTTCTTAAAAGAGACTATTAACGACTATATGAAAGAATGCTCCAGGTCACAAAAAAAAAAGAGAAATAAAAATCAAATCAACTCTGAGGCTTCACCTTGCAACCAACAATGGTCAATGTTTGAGAGATTGTGGCGAGACATAGACACTAATGCATTTGGTTTGGAGCTGAGAGTTTGCCCAACCATTCTGGAAAGCAATATGGAATTATAAAAAGAAAGTGATAAAAATGTCTATATACTGCAGCAGAGATACTACTTCTATGCTTATGACTTCACAAAATGGATTCAATATATATTAAAACACACTAAAATATTTACAGCAGCACTTTTAGTAGTAGTAGCAAAGAACTGGAAACAAAGTAGATACTCAACAAGTAGGAAATGGCTAAACACATTATATACTATGTTAATATGAAATAGAATATTAATGTGGCATAAGAAACAATGAACAGTGAAATGAAGAAGCATGGAGGGAACAAACTTTTACTAAGCACTTCCTACATTTTAGGCACTCTGTTAAGCATGTTACAAATACTATCTCTTTTGATCCTCACAACCCTGGGAGGCAGGTGCTGTTCTTATGTCCATTTTGCAATTGAGGAAACTGAGAAAGAATTTAAATTATTTGCCTAGAGTCTCCGGTGTAGGAGACCTGATTTGAATGCAGTGCTTTACCCACTAAAGCCCTCAGGGGAGGGGAGGAGAACAGCAGAGAATGGCTGGAAGGATTGAGGGAAGAGAAGAGAGTGGAAGAAGGGCTGAGAAGAGAACAAATGGATAACTCTTCCTGAATCCTCTTTCCTTTATATACCCTCTCTTGGTCATCTCATCTCTTCCCATGGGTTTAATTATTTTCTCTATGAAAATTATTCTCAGATCTCTGTTTCAAGCCCCAGTGTCTTTCCTCATCTACAGTCCCACATTGCTAGCTATTGGACAGCTCCAACTTGATGTTCTATGGGCAGTTCAGACTTAGCATGAACAAAATGTAACTTATTATCTTCTCTCACCTGTGCTGGATAGGCAAGGAAGTATATAGGGACTGTACCTGTAATTTTATGAATGTAGGGAACTACTAGACATGGAAATACCCTGACTTGGTTAGGATCACTTAGATCCAGTATGAGTAAGAGGCTGCCTCACAGTCAAAGTAGAACTAAGAGAACAGGCTTTTTCAGTTTTTACTTTCAAAGTTCCAGTTAGAATGTTGGTGAAAAAGAATAATGTTTTGTTGACTATCACAACATTGTGTTTACTAGATATCTCTCATGAGATAAATTTGGGGAAGGAATTTGCATAAGGAGTGTCATCCCAAGGTAGTTACTGAATTCTGTTGATGTCAATGGAGTGAGGGCACTCAGAGTAACTCCTATGGAGATATTATTTCTTGAGAAAAGTCGAAGTCAAAGGCAATTCATAAAATTAAAAAAAAATAGCTATAATTAAATTATACTTTGATACTGTTCTAAGGCTTGGCAAGTCCTTTCTTCATGATACTAGGAGGTAAAAAGTACCAGTATTATCATTCTCATTTTTCAAGTGAGGTTCAAAAAAGCTAAATTAGCACTGATTAAATTATCAGATTAGCCAACACCAAAGGATCGAGCTGTTGAAGGTATAGGATAAAAGGCATCAGAAAGCCTCTGGTAGGGAGTTGGAGGTGTATGACTCTTAGGCTGTAAAATTCCCAAGAATAGGGAAGTTTGTTTGAAGGGTACCCATGTGGTGGGCCCAGCAGGTGTCAGAGTACCAGATGTCAAAGTGGGGAGAGAAACAGAGAAGCACCAAAAGGAGAGGTAGATGAGGGGGAGGGAAGAAGAGATGGCAGTTTTTTAAAATTTCATGATTTTGCCATTGATTAACTTATTTAGTAAAATTAATTATTTTTATTCATAATTCCATTCTCTAATTTCCCCCAAACACTGTATGATATTTGCAATGCATTTATTTTTTGCTTTTAAGTAAAATATATGAAAAGAAATCACATAGTAGTTCATCATTAGATTATTTAGAGAATTTGAATTGCTTTATTGAAACTTTTAATAAGCATTCTCCTCAAAGCAACAATTTTGAATTCTGTAAACAACTGGCTATGAAATAAGGCTAAGACTGTACAACTGATCTACTGTTCAAAGTTCTATTCAATGTCAATAAGCACTTTTAGACAGATATGCTGACTAGGCTGCCACTCTAGCCTGGAGTTACATAATGCATTTGTACAACACCACCTGTCAATTAACCTTTCATCAAACCTCACAGTTAAGGAATTCTGATAAGCTCATAATTTTAGCACACGAGGACTACAGAAAGGGGGACGGCAGTATAGCTCAATCTTAAATTTCTTCTGGGTCAAACAGGTATTTTATTCTTGAACTGGGCTGACTTTAAATCTTAGGATTTATGGCTAAAAGGTTTTAGAACTCAGGGATAATATTGTTTAACATTCTCATTTTACAGATGGAGAAAGAGGCACAAAGAGGGAGAAATGGGTGGCTCAATAGTCACCAATGGTTGATCACAGAGATATTTAATAGCAGAATCAGGACAGGAAGCAAGGTCTAAATTGGCAATCTAACGAATTTGCATCCTCAATGCTTAGCACAGTGCTCGTAGCACATAGTAGGTGCTTGATCAATGCTTACTGATGGTGACTGATTGCTACCAGAGGGATGAGCGACCTCTTATTTTCTGAACTGTGTCTCTATCCTAAACCAATTTAGCTAAACTTGCTTTCAGATGACAATCTGGTATCATTTTGGAGCAGGGGGGCTATTTCTCATATCCTACTAAGAATATGCATTTGTTATCCTGGCAAGAATTTGTATTTAAAATCTTATCTATAATTGGGGAACCAAGAGATTATGACATTAGAAAATAACTGCAAACCTCACTGTTACAGTAAGGCAGGTGGAGGGCTGAAGAAATGGAGCTCATGCTTCAGACCTAGACTGTGTTCCCCTAAGTCTAGCTTGGTTCACTCTAAATTGAAGTCAATTCAGTACAATTCTATTCAACAACCATTAATTAGGTGCCTACTGTGTGCAATACTGTGTATTAGGTGCTAATCAAACTATCAAGCTGTTGTATCCCAGATTTAAGATGTATATGAGGGTACTGAACTAAATAATGATAATGTAGCATTTATATGGCACTTTCCTTTGCAAATGCCAGCTTACCCAAGCTTCATACAGCCTTGTGGAATAGGTATTGCAGGTAATATTAATCTTATTTTGCAGGTGAAGAAGCTAAGGCTTAAAAAGGACAAGCAACTTGACCATGGCCACAAAGTTAGTCACTGTAGGTGGTGGAATATGAACTTAGAGCTTTCTGTGACTAAAGTCCACCATTCCATTCATCTGCAAGGGCCCTTCGGAGTTAACATTCTGTGGCTGAAAGTCTGTAATTTTGAGTCACAGCCAAGAAGATATCCCAGGAGAAAAAGAGAGGTACTTTGGAATTTTGGTATTTTTACTTAATGTTAAGTACCATCAATAAAAAAGGATTGGAGCACTAAAGGCTCCTAAAAGTCAGGGAAAAATTCCTGCAGTTCCTTATGAGCTCCCTTTACTAGCAATTAGGAAAACTGGTTGAAAGAGATTTGATAGGTGCCTGCAATGACCTGGAGTGCTACCAATACATAGCATGCAAGAAAGCAAGCTGCCAAACACACATTTTCATAACCTCGAAATACTGGTGCTAATTAATTTATCTGTGAATGCAAGGGCCTCTCAGTGTATGTGCTCCTTAGGTATGGCATCTACCCTAGGTATTCCTGAAAAGCAGACTGAGCCTCGAATGTACAGGTGCTAAAACTGAGGGAGCTCCCTGTGGACTGCAGGGTCGAGAGGCATCACGAACCCAGAGACAGAATGGGACGGCTTCAGGGATAGTCTCCAAGGCCCAGGATGGTGACTGGCATGCCCCAAATCACACAGGTGGTATCTGAACCAGCACTGGAATTGAAGCACTCAGACTCTTCCACTACACGACCCCGCCTCCCAGAAGAAGCACTATATAGCCGTGTGTAATTAGTAATTCTTTGACACATGTAGCTGGGGAGAGTTTAAGGATGCAAGAATTCCCCTTGTGGGGCAAAGAGGGGAGGGAGAATGAAAGCCTACAACTGCCCCAGTGTAAGCCTAGGGCTGACTCTTCCTTTCAACCCCTAGCTGGCCCTTTCCCCTACTTCGCTACCCCCGGATTAAGAAAGAGGGTGAGCCCTAGGGGATGATGGGGGAAACGCGACCTGCTGCCCAGCGGGGGAAGCGTTCTGCCTGCAGGCGCCTACCGAAAAGAAAGCCGAGTAGGAAGAGGCTGACCGCCACCCCCATGGTCCCCGCGCACAGGCGGTGAGGGTTCCTGCGCAACGCCACCTCCACGGAATTCTGGAGCGGGGTCCACATTGTCCTCCTCCTCCTCCTCCTTCTTCTCCTCCTCCTCCAATCTTCCTCCAGGTTCTCTGGGGGGTGGGGCAGCCGCAGCCGCTGCTGATGCCGAGGGCCTGCCCGCACGTTTCTCCCGCTCTCCTGCACTCTGATCCTCCCCCTCGCCTACCCTGCCCTCTTCTTCTTAGTGGGGCCAAATTCCTTGGAGAAGCGCCTGGGCTTCAGAACCAGCTGGCCTGTGCGCCCGCCTCTCCTTTTGCTACCGGGGGTTAGTCTGGGCGGAGACTCGGTGCTTAAAAAAAAAAAGACACAACCTTTCCTGGTCTTTCCATCCTTTAGCCCATCACAGACCGACGAGAGGACTGGCGGCAACCCGCCTCTGAAAAAGGCGGAGTGATCCGACTGTTGCTTCTTAAGGAGGAATCCAAGCATTCTAACAAGTGGTAACATAAAAAAAGCAACCAATCCGTGAAATTGCCCAGAGCTCGCTTTAAAAAAAAAACTACATATGTGGTTTTAAATCATCATGATTTCGGTTCTCTTGATAAAGATGACAGCCCTTGCACTTCGTTGCTTCTTGTTCTTTACACCCAATCCTTGCTCTCCCATCTCCAGGCCTTTGCACTCTCTCTAGTGCCTGGAATGCTCTCGATCCACGCCTTGGAACACGTAGTTTTCAAAACTCAGGTTAAGCATCACTCTTCACTTGCAGCTTTTCCTGATTTTCCAAGTTTCTAGGGGCTTTCTTTCATAAACTATCTTGGATTTATTTTATATGGATGCAAATACCGTTTTTCTCTCCACATAGAATTCAGCTCTTTGAGAGCAAGGAATGTTTCATTTTTGGATTTGTTCTCTAGAGTCTAGCGCATAGTAGTGTGGATGCTTGATGGAGAGCTGATTAATTATTTACATATTTTCTGCACTGAAGTAGGGGATGGACCAGGAAACTACCCTGCTTTAAGGTTTGCAAAGCATTTTTAAAAAATCCCACAACTCTGTGTGGTAAATATCTGTTATCCCTATTTTACAGATAAGTAAATCGAGTCTCCAACAAGTGAAGGCTCTTGCCCAGGGTCATTAACCACTTAGTGTCAGATCTAGGAGTCAAACTTTGGTCTCATAACTGGATTCCTTGTGGTCTGTCCACTTAAAATACACTACCTCTAAAGACTCCTTGCAGGACAGCCACCCAAATGTTTCAACACAATTGCCATGTTCCTGTTTAGCCTTTTTTCCAAGCTAAGTAATCACTACTCCTTCAATCAATTATTTTATTACATACTTCTGTTACTTTCCCAACAATTATAATTCCTCTCATTCCTGGTCAACTTCCTGAGCTACCTTCAGATTAACTCCAGTTTGGATCCTCTCAAGATCCATTCCAGGTCAAAGATCTTGTGAAATACTTTAGGAGAGTAAACTAACCGGTGAAAGAATCTCAATTCAATTCAAGAATCTTCCATTCAGGGAAGGAAATCTCATCTCCTGCAGGAGGCTTTTCCAGGTCTCCTCCATCCTCTGAGAGCTTAGTAGCAGAGAGATCCTATTCTTTTGGCTTCCGGTTTCAAGAAAGAAGACACATAATTCTAGACTCTCGTCTGGTCTCTGAAGGGAGGGAAAGACTGTGGGAAGAAGCCAACAGGTAGAGCACCTCAATCTTGTCCCTATCCCCAGCAGACCCCCCCCCCCCTCTGTCTCTGTCTCTTCCAATGGTATGACTTATTCACTCTGTTTTGTTTCTTATATAGTCTCATTAGTATAATTCATCTGCTTTCTGTTTGCTATGTAGTTTGATAAAATAACATCGCTGTTGTGCCAAAAGAAGCAAGTGAGACCCCAAGTGCAAATTTTGTAAGTGTATTTTATTTAGCGCGGCTGTTCAGGGATACATCTTACCTTGCCCAAATCAAACAGGCCTGACCAAGGGAGATCGCTGATATATATAGGGTCCCCTGATTCTTAATGGTCAGAGATGGCATAATCAGAGGTTTACAGCAGGGATTGGCTAGTATACATTTTAAGTTTCACCCGCGGGGAAACCTTGGGGGGAGTGGGGCCTGCAGCCAACTTCCGTGAGGAAACAGGAAGAAGATGGCTGGCTAGAGCAGAATGGGGGAAGGGGAAGGGGAAGGGGAAGGGGAAGGGGAAGGGATAGGGATCAAGGATCAAGGATCAAGGGGGCCAGGCGAGGCCAAGAACAACACAACGTGTATGTTCATTGTGGAACTAGCATTTAGTGGGAAGAGAGTCAAGCCTGGAATATATAGCTGGGCTACTCTTCCTCATTAAGAAAAAGTAATCAGGAACTCATCTTGAATTCAACAATTATTTTCCTTAGAGTAATAATATTGGAGGAAGATAGACATTTCTGCAGGTAGGTGGCACCGTAGATAGAAAGTCAGGTCTGGAGTCAAGAAGATCTGAGTTCAAATATGTCCTCAGACACTTACTGGCTGTGTGACCCTAGGCAATCACATAATATTATTTGCCTCACTTTCCTTACCTGTAAAATGAGCTGGAGAAGGAAGTGGCAAACTACTTAGGTATCTTTGCCAAGGAAACCTCAAACAGGGCCACAAAGAGTCAGACATGACTGAAATGACTAAACAACAACAACGACAACAACAGATATTTCTATCCCAATACCGTTTCTCTAAGGAGAGCAGAGTGGCAAGATTCTGATTCCAGTCTCCTACTTCTCTCCTGGCAGGAATCCAATTCTTTCTTGGAGAAGGCTGGGTGGAAGAGTGCTGTGACCAGCCCTGTTGGTGGCCTAGCAACCGGTTGGGTAAAGAGAGAGATGGGGATGTATTCGATAGTCTGTTTATTACAGAACCATTTCATACAGAGCCAAGATACAAGAAACCTACAAGGCTTATATTCCCTATAGCAGAAATTCTTAAGTAACCAGAATGCAAGGACCCTCCTTTGCTCTCCACCACTCCCTACCCCAGCCTAAGGCTAATTATTCATTAAGGCTTCATCCTAGGACCATGTCCAGAGGCACAAACAAACAGGGAGTCACAAACAAGACTTTCTAATTAACTGCCCTGAATTTTCCTTAGTTATTCATAGGACCCAGGCATCAACAAACAAGATTATACTCCTCCTGCATATGTGCCTAGCTACCTCATAGAAGAGGGGAGCATTCCATTAGTGGGGCAGAGGGACCCCAGAAAGTCTACTACAGAAGAGACTCCTAGTGAGTTGCTTGCAGACAGATCCATATGGACACACATCATATATATGGTCATCATACACATCCATACTCCTTAGCCTTTCTTTACTTTTACTTTACCCTTACCTTCACTGTGTAGTCAAAATGAGAAGAGAAACTGAACTGGGAAAACATTTTTGCTGAAAATTTTCTCTTATAAAGATCAG
>CM053582.1:143455044-143473545 GCA_028627135.1 Pseudochirops cupreus
GATATATTAGAGTGGGAGAAATTTGAAGCAGAGAGATGATGACAAGGCTGTTGCAAAAGGATACATGAACATTCTTTTGTTTAGGGGAAGGAGGTATATGGCAAAAATGTTTTGGGTATAGAAACATGGAGATCTGCCAACTGACTGGTTATGTGTTGTGAATCAGGGAAGGAGTCAAAAATGGCCTGGAGGATGTAAACTTTGGTGACAAGAATATTTTGGTCCTTAATAACAACAGAGCATTTCAGAAGAGCACTGTTCTTGGGAGGAAAGATTATGAATTCTGTCTGGGATATGTTGAGCTTAAAATAATTATAAATAATCCAGTTCAAAATGTCAATAAATAATTGGTGATATGGGACTGGAGCTCAGCAAACAAACTAGTGCAGGCAATATAGATCTCAAAGTCATCTGCATGGAGATAACATTGAACCAGGGTAACTAATGAGATAACTAAGGAGGTGGGGAATACGTCTTGAGAGTGGGAGGGTGTGGGAGTGTAATAACCATTGAGGAATGAGTCTAGGAAATGTATCCATTGCTGAAAAGGAGTCCATTGAAGGACACAATTAGTGAAATGTCTCAGGTCCCTCCCTTGTGTTCCAACCTCATGGCAGGTGGTAATATTGTGTTCTCAGAAGGCCAGTAGGCCCTATTTACAGCAGGCAGGTGAAGATATGGCCTGGTTGAGTCTGAACAGGAGACATTTTGAGGTGGGTCTTATCTGAGAACAATTTTTACAACACTGGAGAAGGCCCTGGGATGAAGATGGGCTGGAGAGAGGTGGTCTACATCTGGGCTGGGTCTAATACAGGATGCTTGGAAAATCTGCATTAAAGAGACTAGAAATGAATAGCATGAATTGCCACCAACACAGGTTTCCTTGGGAATGCCATGGGACATGGGCATTAGAAGAAGATAAATAAAAGATCATATGATTCTATTAACTTATCTCTAATACTCCAAGAAAATATATGATTTTCATCAGCATAGGTATTCCTTGCATCAATGCAGGTCATAATTCCATCCTTCACCAACAATTATCAGGAGTTTCTATGGCCAAAAAATAAGGTCTATCACCTACAGATAATGACCTCCTTCACAATTAGCTAGACCAGTAATCATACGATAGGCTTGAAGCCTTTGTATATGGGTAGCAGCTATTAGATAACTATGGTCTGTTAACATAGACTTTCAGATCCTGGTGTCCTCTTCCTTCCACACTGAGATAGTGGAAGACAAATTCAATGTTGTACAATTCTATGAAATAAAAGGTAAGATACAACTTATTCTAGATCCTTGGTGACCTATTCTACTGGAAAAATCCCTACTGACATCTCAATTGCTCAGCCCAAATTTTCAAGGTCTGTTTAGAATAAAGAATCATACGACTTTCAGTCTCTTAAATTTTTTACTTGGATCAGATAGTTAGCGATTTATGTCCTTTTTCCCTTTTTGTATCAATTTCCCCTATAAGATGAATGAAAGGAAGCTAAAATAACCTCACTTACATCTCTATGTCTAATATAATAGTTGGAATGTTCTTCCAAATGATTTTACATAGATGTAATGACAGATTACAGACAGGAAGACACATCTTCCTGAGTTCAAATCTGTCTCAGATACTTACCAACTGTTTCACCCTGGGCAAGTCACTTAAAATTGTTTGCCTCAGTTTCCTTCCTATAAAATGATCTGGAGAAGGAAATGGCAAACCATGCCAATACATCTGCCAGGAAAGCCCCAAATGGTGTCATGAAGATTTGGACCTGACTAAAAGAGGACCGAACAGCAAAATGACAGATGCTGATGATTCAGTCTTTTATATGTCATCATGTTTACATTATCCCAGTAGAACTGAGGCTCTTTTTTCCTCACAGAAAGTTTACACAGGCCAAGTTCTAAGTTGAAATTTGGAAATATTTTTAAAATGCTAATGCCTTTCTTTTGCTGCATTTAAGTTTTACTTACCATTTTATGCCTCCAAATAAAAAATATGAAAGAATATAATTTTAGTCACTTCTAAAATACAAACATATTCATTGGAAGAGAAAATTTGGATGAAAAACATTTTTTGTGACTAAACTAGAAAGCCTTACATAACAAAATCTGCTTCCATGGTAACAGGTACATATTCAGTGCCGAGCATTTTTATTACTCCCATGGATCCATGAGCTGGTTGTTTTGAGTGCCATCCCTCCCAACTCCCCAGGGCAGGTCACAACTCTTCAATGCATTCTGATCCAATGTGATTCTAGGCTATCTTCAGCCATCCTCTGATCATGCTGTATCGAAGATATAGTGATAATACCTAATATTTATTTGGTACTTCAAGTTTTGCAGAATGATTTACTTGATCTTTTGAAAGATTATTCCTATACTTTTTATGTCATGCAAGCCAGAGGCTTTGGCAAGATTGAGATGAATTCCCTGCCAATAGAAATGTTTAAACAACATCTGGATCTTTAGGAATTCTTTAGGAAGTTGTAAATAGAATTCTTAGGTTGGGGGTTAGAATAATGTATGATAAGTTTACTTCTAGTTGTAAGGTTCTGTGAATCTATAATTCTTATTGCTAGAAAGAGAATGGGGAAATAAAGCACTGGACTTGAGGGTCAGGAGAGCTGGGTTTAAATCTATACTCCGTTTCTTAGTAGGTGAGTAACTGGGGAAAGCAACTTGTTCTCTTTGCATCTCAGTTTTTTCCTCTGCAAAATGGGGACCATGATAATGACACTATCTACATTAAAAGGTTAATGGAGAGGGGAAAGCACTTTGTCAATCTTTAAAAAAGCTATCCAAATGATACTTATTATTATGATTCTATGTAGCTGCCTACATGGTATCATTTGAAAGATATCAATGGATCTGCTCTAAATGCCTTCTCCATGATTCTTCATATACAATTACTGGAGACTTTCCTTTGAGATAAAGTTTGAGAAATGCCATTAAGAAATATTATCATATGCTAAGTGAGAAGAGCAGAACCAGGATAAATTTATACATAATCACAGACACATTGTATGTGCGACAACCAACTTTGATAAACTGGACTCTTCTCAGCAACACACAGTTATAAAACAATGCTACAAGTCTCAGGATGGAAGGAGATATCTACATTCAGAGGAAGACCTAGAAAGAACAGAGTTTAAATGGAGACTGAAGCAATCTACATGCTACCATTCTTTTTCATGTTTGGTTCTCTTTCTTTTTTCCCATTGTTCACTCCATTGGTTACAACCCATCTATACGACCAGACTAATGTCCAATTTGAAAATATTTGCAGATCCAATACTTGATTGCATGCCACCATGGGGGGTGGGAGGGGAGAAAATTTGAAACTCAAGAGATTATGGAACTGAATCTTGTAAACTAAAAGTAAATAAACAAATCAAATTAATTTAAAAAAAATAAATACTATCATATAATAAACTTATCTGGAATTAGTAGCATATTACATACATATATGAATACATAGCTAGGTGGCACATCTAGAACACCTCACCAGGAGTCAGGAAGACTTGAGTTCAAATTTGACCTCAGATACTTACTAGCTGTGTGACCCTGGGCAAGTCACTGAATCCTGTTTGCCTTAGTTTCTTCATCTATGAAATGAACTGCAAAAGAAAATAGGAAACCACACCAGTATCTTTGCCAAGAAAACACTAAAATAGGATCATGAAAAGTCAAACATGACTGAAAAATGACTGTATAAACATATAGATATAGATGTAGATGTAAATGTAGATGTAGATGTCATATAGATATAAATATAAAAATAGATACAGTGAACCAATGGAAACCTTTTCAGACTGGTACAGTCCTACTCAGTCCATATTTGCCAAGGCTAATAAACACATGGAGAGGCATTTCTCCTCTTTCAACTTCTTGCTGAATTGGCACTGGCAAGTTTGAAGGTTTTTTCCTATTCCCTTACCCTTTCTTCTTTATTCCTTATTTGGAAATTTTAAGAATACCCTCAGTTTATTGATCCTGTAGGTAACAGGACAATCTCCCATTGGTATTATACTGGCTCTTTGTCTATATTTCTATATGTTTAATCCCTAAGGGGTTCTGGGCCTTCAACTGTGACCAAAGTGTGACTCTACCCCACCATGTGCTTCTCACTGTAGGCATAGAGTAGGCACAGTGACACTATCCACATTAACAGCAGCTCTTCTCCCCTTATAAGCAATAAATTTTGATTAAAAAACTAGCCCTACATGTCATATTTCTCTTCATCTGAACATTCTTGTAGTATGTTTGTATATAATATGTATATGTGAAATATATGTATTATGTATATATATACACACAAAAAACACATTTGTCTATAAACAAACATTAAAATACATATATAAATGTTTATATATAAAGACAATGTTTACATATATACATGAACACATATTTATATATGCATACATTTATGTATAGTTATGTGTGTTATGTACACACACATAAAAGCTAGACCTGTGATTCTTGTATGGATATACATTGCTGTAGGATGTCCCTGATCAAGAAAGTCTCTCCACAAGTGCAGATGAATTCAGTATTTTCTCTGCAATTTTTGGTCTTTGAGAGCTGCTCAGGACACTCAGATGTTAAATGATTTACCCAGCTTTTGCACAACTAGCAGACTTCAGAGACAGAACTTAAACCCAGATCTCCCTGACTCTGGGTCTGTTTAACTGTTCACTGAGCCACACTGTATCATATAATAATAACTTATGCTTATATAGCACCATAGTGTTTACAAAGCACTTCCCTCATCTTAATGCCTAAAGTAAGTATCACAAGTATCATTCATTACATAGACAAGCAAATAAAGGCTAAAAGTTAAATGACTTGCCTGTGTTAGTAAATGCTGGAGCCAGAGGTCAAATTCAAGCATTTTCTCTTCAAGGCCAGTCATTTCTTTTTGGTTTTGTTTTGTGTTGATGCCACACTGCCTCCCTCACTAGCAAAAATTCATTTATCCAATTAATTCACTGAAAAGTAGGAAAGCAATATCCTAAGATGTGGAACCATTAAGTTTTTCCATGAATCTGAAAAAGTCTAAAGTAGAGGATGAGGGCAGACATGGGTGAAGAATACTGGAAAGTCAGGATATTAAGGTTAATAATGTAAAACGATACTCAGAATAAGGCAAAGAAAGAGGAAAGATTAAAAGAGTATTGAGACTCTGCTATTTACTTTATGATCTTGTAAGAAAGTCAATTAACCTCTCTGAGCCTCAGTTTCCTCCACTATAAAATAAGGTATTTTATAGTCTTATGGAATTATAAAATAAACCTACCATAACTTCATAGAATTCACAATTCTGCCATTACCCAGATCTGCATTTGTAGCCAGAGTGCTTAGTACTGAGCTATGGAAATTCTTGATTATCATGATATCCAATATAGGAGCTAACATAGCTGAGTAAACCAGCATGAAAAAAGCAATGGAGTCAGAATCATAAAAGCTGGATGTGAATACAAATTGTGGAACTTAGCACCTATATAACCTTGCAGAAGAAATCAAAGCTTTCTGAGCCTCAGTGGCCTCATCTGGATAATAAAAGAATCTTCTAAATAAAGCATCAGTTTAATAGATATTCCCACAAAGACAGAAAGTCTTGGGAGGAAATACCGAGAGATTCTGATGAAGGGTGACCTTGCCTCCCCAGCTTTTCCCACATACAAATATAGCACCAACTTAACAGCACACACACACACACACACACACATACATACCAGAAATACTTATAGGGAGCAATTTATAAATGGTCACATATTATAAACAGGAAGTTTTCAAAGGAACACATCCAAGGTATCAATATCAACATGAAAAACCTCATAATAAATAACAAATTGGCTGGTGATATATAAGATGATCTGTTGTTAATCAAAATATTCTTACTGATAAGCTACTGAAATTTAAAGTATTCTTCTAGGTGTCGTTAGCTAAAATTCTAGTTGGAGAAAGGATAAGACATACATACATGGGCTGCTACGTAGCACAATGAACAGAGTGGTGAAATTGGAGTCAAGAAGAGTTACCATCAAATCCTGCCTCGGACCCTCACTTTCCTTTCAGCATCAATTTCCTCTTCTATAAAATAAAAATCGAACCCAACTCATAGATAGTCTTTGTGAGGATCAAGTGAGATAACATAAAAGTACGTTTCAAATCTTAAGGCCCTCTCTTGTTGTGTTTGTCCTTTGTTCTCAAAGAGGACCATGACATCAGGGAGATGATGGTATGACTTACAGTTGACTTTGATTTGAATGAGAGAAGATGGTGCAAGGTCACCAGCCTCACTTTCTTCTCCAGAGCCACCTGGGTCCAGAGGCCAGATATTCATCAGGAAGACTGGAGATGGCCCAGGATGCAGGGGGAGACCCTGGTCCTTTCAGACTAAGGTCTTTTCAGGTTCTCACTTTGAGTAAGGTAATGCCCATTTAGTAAATAGGTCTCTTTAAGAAGTAAGTCAAGGGATGGCACCTTTAATTTTAAAAAAATCAAACTAGGGTAAGATCTTCAGGGTTTCTGGCCAAAAGAGAAATAGTTACTATTTATACTCACTCTGAGCCATCTCCCTGATGTCATGGTCCTCCTCAAGAATGAAGGACAAACATAACCTGTGAGTAATCTGAGCTGTCTGAATGGGGACCCAGTTAGCTCAGCTCATTCTCTCCCTGTCCCTCTCTTTCTCCTCTCCAAAGGAACGTAAATTTCATTTCACTCTGGTGCTCAAAGATTGGACAGCAATAGGTCCCTGCCTAAGCTCCACTTAAAGACCTTTTATAAATACTAGCTAATGAGGTGGCTAGATGACACAGTGAGTAGAGCACTGGCCCTGGAGTCTGAGGACCTGAATTCAAATCTGGCCTCAGACACTTAACATTTGCCAGCCATGTAACGTTGGGCAAGTCACTTAACCCCAATTACCCTGCCCCCCCCAAAAAAGTAAAAATAAACACTAGCTATTTTATTATCATTACTTATTATGATGAAACAAATAATGCATGCCTGTGTAAATACCTTCTAGCTGTAGTAAAAATACCTCCTAGAGAGAGAAGACTATAAGCCCAAAATAAGCCACTAAGTTAAAGTTTTCTGACCTTATATTGGTACCTTCATATCTCCTATCAACAGAGAAGAAAAGCAAATGATTTGTTTCATGTTAGATTTGGAAATGGTAAACCTTAGAAGGTACTTATTTTAAATCTATCCTTTTATATACTTACAAACTGAGACCCATATTGACCAAGCATATTGCTCAAAGTGACATAGCCACTTATCAGTGAACACAGGGCCTTGGCATTTAATAAATATTTGATGAACTGAATTGGTATCAGGTCTCCTTCAGTCTGTCTTCCATTATTCCATATGGCCTCATTCATTATAAATGTGGCATATAATTTTCAGCTTAGCAATTTCTCTCCTAATGTATATTTTATCTTCTAGCTTTCACAAATACAACTTTTTCTTTTCTCTGGTTAAAAGATATAGGTGCTTATTTATTCCATTCCTCAACAGGAAGTCTTTAAACTTGCATAAAGGAAAACACCTAAATTGAGACACCCATAAAGAAAAGGCTGAGAAAAGAGGGAAGAGGAGAGTGTGGAGCATTGACACTTGAGATCAAGAGAATCGAGAGACAACTAGGTATCAAGTGGGGCAATAGGCACTTGTAGGAGGTACATCAGGCCACAGGAGATTGAAGGGGACATGGTCAATTAAGTGAGAGACTACCACTGGAGTCAGCCCCTATGTGAAACCAGGACACACTTCCCTCTTTCAGTACCTTTTAGGCTAATGCATTAGAAATCCCCTCACGAACCGACCTCAGGTAGGCAAATGTGGGTTGTATCCCACACCACAGGGCCACTCCAGGAAGTAAAAGAGTATTAGGTGTTCTATAAGAAGGGACAAGTGCATCTGATTAAATTTGCACATCTGATGTTGCAGGTTGACAAATAGCTAGAAACTTGTTGATTCTTTTTTAGATGCATGAAATCTGTATTCCCCCAAAAAATATTCCACTATCATGCCACTATCAACAGGGTAACCCAAAAATTATTTGCAAAAAGGATAGCAACAGGTAGGAGAAATGGAATGAAATTATATTCTTGGTTCATGCTAACTGTGCTATAATGAACTTTTAATTTAAAAAATTATTGAAATCTTGTGTTTTTCTATCAGCAACATTTCCCAAATATGTTCTTCTCTGTAGTCGCCTCCCGACAGGCTGTCCCTTATAACAAAGAATAAGAAGGGGTAGGCGTGGCCAGCAAAACTAACCAATATATCAAAATATTCTGACATTATATGTGGTGCTCCATGGCCACAGCTCCCCCTTTTCTGCAAAGAATTGTGGAGGTACATTTTCATATATCTACTTTGGGGAGAAATATGATCATTATGATTTCACAGTATGTATTTGTTTTGTTGTTGTTCTTTTGACTTATATTGTTGACTTCATTATATATTATGTTTCCTGGTTATGCTTAATTCTTTGCATCAATTCGTGTGTTTTCCCTTGTGTCTCTGCCTTAATCATATTATTTCTAAAAGCATGGAAATAGGCTGCTATATTCACACCACAATTTGTTTAGACATTCCCCAATTGATAAGCATCTAATTTATTTTCTAGCTCTTTGCTACTGCAAAAAGTGTTACTATAAATATTTGGTATATACAGAGGTTTTCTTTTGGTCATTTACATTCTTGGAGTGTTTGAATAGCACTGAGGTCTCTGGACCAAAGTTGCTTCCTTTGAGTTATTCCAAATCGCCTTCCATCATATTTCCATTAACTCACAACCCCATGAACAGTGCATTAGTGTACCTAGCTCTGCAAACTCTTGTATAGATTGTCTTGTAGGGCTATCAATTAGATAGGTTAATATGGGCTATCTCTCACTCTTGCTGTGTTCTTCCCATCCATTTGTCTAACTCATCTGCTGACATCCTTTATAACGCTCCCACATAATTTCTCATCTGTGATATGTTATATCCAGTGTGCCTTACCCTATACCTCTTTGCTGCCCCTTTAGGCAATCCTCTGGTTTAATTTCATGAGTCATGTCAATACAACATGAACAGAACCAAAAGTAAATGTACAAAGAAGATCGGGTTTTTTGTTTGTTTGGTTTTTTTGCTCATACACTGGGATCTCCTTAGCTCCTCTCAACCACCCTGTGAGGTAGGTTGTATTATTATTCCCATTTTATAAAAGAAGAAACTGAGGAAGAAGGTTAAGGGACTTGTCTAGGGTCACACATCCAGCCCTGCTCATTTAGTTTCAAATGCATAAACAAATTACTTAAGGTCTCAGTCTCAGGATCCTCATCTTACAAAGTAAAACCTAGAGTTCTTAGGCTTATTGAGTATCAAATTAAGCACTTTGAAAATTTTAGACACCATTTAAATATCAATTGTCATTATCACTCACCATAGGATTCTAGTATTCTCTATCTCCTTTTGTTACCAAAACCATCAGAGCTAACAACTTATTTATTTCTATGCAGAAGAGACTTAATGTGTTAACCTTCACAGATGTATCTTCAATTAAATGGAGAAGAAAGCTTTGTTAAAGTAATGAATTTCCAACGGATATAAATCATAGGGGAGCAAGTTGAAGTAGATTTTTTGAGAAGAGATAAGACTCTTCCCAGAGTCTTTAAAATTAAACCACGTAGACAGATAAATGCTTTGATGTACGTGGACTGATGCTACACAGATGACATCATCTTTTCAACTTTAGGAATTCCCTGTGTGGCTATTCCCTTCATCAATATAGATCATAAAGCCTCTATGACAGTAAATAAATAATATAGAATTGCTTGGGGCACCCAGAAGTTAAGTGAGTTGTGCAGAGTCATCCAGCTATTAAATTTAAGAGGCAAGATTAAAACTCAGGTCTTTCTGGCTCTGAATGTGCATCTACTATGCAACACTGACTCAGTTTTTCACCAGGGAAACATTGGTGTTAAAGATATGGATCTTTATTTCAAGGGGAAGCTAGGGTCAATAAATGAACTGTGCCATTAAATAAATCAGTCCAACTCACATTCCTCCTCTTTTTTGCTTCTCGGCCTAAGAAGGCAGTAGGCTGTATGTATGTATTATGTACATACATATATATGTGTATATAAACATGTATGTATATGTATGTATATGTGTGTTTTATTCTATCCTATGATTTATGTTCCTGGGAGACATCATTGTGATCCCAGATGAGGGGGCAGTGTCAAATAGGATCATCAAATTGATGAAACCTTTATCTCTGTTTGTTATTCTTATCGTATGGGGATGTTGTCCCAAAAAGACAGGAAAGTTTTAGGCAAGAGAACCAATGAGGGATAGACTTCATGGTATGTACACAGGTTGATATAAATGCTGGTTTAATGAAAATTTGAGATTACCACACTAACTTTGTGCATGTATATAATTTAACATGACCATCAGTAGTTCTCCAGAGTTCCAAGAAAGAGTGAAAACTTGCTTATTACTAAATATTTAATTTAATTTAAAATCTTTCTCATTCTGCTATATTGATTTTTATGAGCTTATTTTTAAAATTGAAACCAGGAAGGGATGGATGAGAGAGATACATTTTGGAAAACAAAAGCTAAAAACAATCATTAGCTATGTTGGCTCCCTAGTATCAAGGTCAAAACTTATAATTCATAGACTACCTATGTAATAGTTTTCAATACCTTTCCCATTAGGATTCCAGGATTCATGAACAAGGGTGACTTTTCTGGATACTGGGGGCCTGAAAAAACAATTATGATCAGAGAGAGATTAAAAGTCCTTCAGTGAATAGAGATTCTACCAGGCAAAAAAGATCCAAGCTTGGTTGGTTAATTAAAACTCAGAAGAAAGACACTCTTCTGAAGTGGTCCTTCTTCTTGAATCATGACACAACCTTGGCTTGTTGTGGAATAGTAAATCAGATACCTTCACTTTGTTCTATGTTCCTTGGTCCTGAGCTGGCCTCCTGTAGTCCCTTTAAGCATAAAATATCTACAAGTATTGATATAATATATGGCTCAAAAAACCCATAAAAAACACTTGCTTTTTAAATTTAGCTTTCATGGCAAAACTTTCTCACATTTATTGGGACATAGAAATGTAGTTATGCTTCACATTCAGAGTTTCATATGCCTTGATATATACCCACAAATTCAAATAAGGGCAACATTTTCATAAAGGTTGTCCTTCCTCATACCCACCCCTTCCTCTTTATTTATTGTCTTTGTCTTCTCTCATTAGAATATAAACTCTTTGAAAGTAGGGATTGTCTTGCTTGCTTTCATTTGTAACTCTTGTGCTTAGCACAGTACATATTAAATAAATGTTTCATCTAACTCAGGTGAAAATATTAAGTAGTATAAAGGAATCTACTGAAAATATTGGACACTAGTCTGAGATGGATAATTAGGTGCTTCTGTGGTATTTGAGGAGAGGAGAGGAGACAAAGCAATGTTGTCTAGCTAGACGAGCATTGGACTGAGTCGAAGCTGGAAGCCCTTCATTCTAATCTCAACTCTAGCTAGAACTTTTACTATCAATTCAAACAATTTTTTTTACATAGCAACTATAATATGGGAGTGAGCCCCTGAAGATTTTTAAGCAAATACTCCAATCCATTTTAGAAATAATAATTTTGCATTTGTGCAGAAGATAGAATGGAGAGAGGAAAGTCTGGAAGCAGGAAGATGAATTCAAAGGTTATCGTAATAGTCTAGGCCAGTGGTGAGCAATCTAAGACCAATCCAGCCTGCTGCCTACATTTGTAAGGCCTGAGAGCTAGGAATTATTTTTACATTTTTAATTTAAGTTTTTATTGTATTTTAAAAATGTAAAAACCATACTTAGTTCTTGCTATGGGCAGCAGAGACACAAGTTACAGGCTATAATTGCTACCTGACTTGCCCTTCATCTAGATCAGAGGCATTAAGGTTCTTAACTAAGGCAGGGATTGTGTAAGGTGAAAGGAGATGCATGAGATATAGAAGAACTCATGAGATTCACAAACCAAATGAATAAAGAGGACTAAGGAAAAATGTCATTAACTCTATCTACTCTTTTATCCAGGTATATCAATAAAAGAGAGCCTCAAAAAAGATCAAGAGAAATGGTTCAGAAGAAGAAAAAAAAAAGATCAAGAGAAAAAGGACTCAAATGCCAAAGAATGTTGATAGCAGCATTTTTTTCTATTTGAGCAAGGAACTGGAAATGATGTCTACCAACTGGGAAGTGACTAGGCAAATTTTGTTATATGAATCTAAGGGAATATTATCAAGTCACAAGGCATAATTAATGACAAATTCAAAAAATCTGGAGAAATTTCTATGAACTAGTACAGAACAATATGAAATGAGCAGAACTAATTATAAATGACATATGAAGACACTATCTGCATCCAGAGAAAGAACTGATAAATCAAAGTATGTATTCAATAATTACATAGATATAGAAATAGATATAGATAAAGATATACCTATTTGTGTCTAATGGTAGCCATCTCTAGGGTGGGAGTGGGGGAAAAGAAAGAAAAAAAGAAATTTGCATGATAATTTTTGTATTTTTGAAAGGAATAGCAAGTTATGCATAGTAGATTTGTAGTTTCGTGTACAATCTTTTATTGTACTATGTTATGGAAATATTTTTATTATTACATAAATTAAAAATAAAATTAAAAAAGAAATGAGTATAATTGGGAGAATAACTCATATGGTGACACAACAGTGAGAAAGAAGACAATTTATGAAACTTTGAAAAAGTGACTAATCACATGATGAATAACCCATCACTTTAGAGAGAGGTGGTGAAGCAGAGATGCAGAATGAGACATACATGTTCACAAATGGCCAATATATTGATTTCTTTTGCTTGATTATGCTTATTTGTTAAAAAGGACATTTCTTTCAGAAGAGAGGGAATAAACAGGTAGATTTTTTAAAATGAAAGGACATTAACAGAATGTTTAAAAAATACATAGAAAAAATAATAATGAAAATAATGACAAGCATCCTTCTGGAAATTAAATAATGAAATTGTCTAGAAATCTTGAAATTAGAATGAAATATATAGTTCAATGGAATCTGTAGAATGCTGTCAGATAGCAGAATCAAGTTTAAATCACCAAGAACTATAGTTTACCAACTTGCATCACTTTAATATTAAAGAAAGAATCTTGCAAGCAACTAGCAGGAAGTCCTTCACATAGCAGGGGGGAAAAATTCTGAATCATCCAAGACTGTTTGTCAACCACAATATAGTTAATAAAATTTTAGAATATAATGTTGCAAAAAGATGACAAACGTATGATTTGTGCCCTTAAGATTATATATCCTTCAATACTTCATCTAACCATAAATGAAAAGGAAAGATTTTCAGCAAGAAGATGAGATTGAATCATTCCTACCAAATAAATCGTTCCTACTAAATAAAAAGAACAAAACAGGACATCTGACATGCAGATACATTCAATATAAAAAAAACCCTTAGGAAAGGTGAACTAATCCATAAAGCATGAAAAGGCCAAGAACACAAATCAATGTTCATATGCTTTGTGGAGGAGACAAGGTTATTGTATTTCAGAAGGCTCAGCTTGTCTGATGGTCATTAAAAGAATAAAGAAATAACATTTATGAGTAATGTTCATGAGGGCAGGATCTGAAAATATTGTAAAAGGAGTGGAGGAAGGTAGTAATGAATGGGGTGAAAGAAGATACTGATATTATCACGCACTCGAGAATTACTGTATCTTAGAAACTGTGTTCTAGTCCCCTCATTTTCTATGGAGTGGGAAACTGATGTCCATATATAAATCATCTCTAGTGCAAATAGTAAATGGAAGAGCCCGGATTTAACTTATATCTTCTAATTTTAATTTCAAGATTATTTCTACTGGACCACACAAAACATCTTTTCTGAAATAATATTTCTGGGAATGGGGCTCTACAAGGGAAAAATCTTTCCAACAAAGCGTTACAGGAAAGATGGATCTGAAGCTATACTGTTGAATTATTATTTCATAAACAGGATGTCACATTGCTTGAATGAATGCCCTCAAAACAAAGAAGTGGAATAATGGGGGCAGAAGAGAACATTTTCTGATCTATTCAAAGGAAGTGGGGGGGAAGTTTGTCTGTGCACATATGTGCATATGCATGATAGAAACAAGGAGACAGAAAGGGACACAGAAACAGAGATAAGGAGAAAGAGAAAAGAGGAGGGAAAGGGAAGAGAGGGAAGAAGAAAGGGAAAGCACAGCAGAGGAGGGGAGGTGAAGAAAGAGTAGGGAGGGGAGGGGAAGGGAAGAGTAGAAGAGAAAAAGAGAAGAGAGAGGAAAAGGCTAAGAAGAGGAAAGGAATGACAAAGGAGGGGAGGAGAAGTAAAGGGAAAGGGTGAAAAGGAAGGAAATGAGAGAGGTAGAAACAAGAAATCTAGGCTTTGAAAAATGGGCTGAAGAAATTTCTGTATGAGGAGACTGGGACTGGATTAAGGAAAGCAAAGAAACCACAGGGGCATGTTGGTGGTTTAAAGGTCTTCTAAAAAAATGATAGAACACAATTTGATGCTAAGAAACACAAATTTAACAAGCATATCCATGAATACTAATGGCCTAAACTTGCTCATAAAATAGAAATAACAGAAAGGATTCTCTAAAATCATAAGCTTTTGCACCTAAGTTGTTGAGTCGTTTTTGTTGTGTCCATGACTTCATGACTCCAATTGAGACATTCTTGACAAATATTCAGACACGGTTTGTCATTTCTTTCTCCAGATCATTTTACAGATGAGAAAATTGAAGCAAATAGGGTTGAGTGACATTTCCAGGGTCCCACAGCTAGTAAGTTTCTCAGGCCACATTTGAACTCATGAAGATGAGTTTTCCTGATTCCAGGCCCAGCAATCTATCCACTCGTCACGTAGGGACATGGGAGAGAGACACCTTGTTCAAAGAAAGCTTTTACGGGGTAGAATTTTGTTTCAAATAAGAGGATTTTGTTATAGTTAAACAATAACAAGAATGGGATTATAAATTCTCTACACATTTTTTAAAATTATGATTTTATGATTATACATTTAAAATAAAATAATTTTTTAAAAAATATTTGGTTGATTATGGGGGAAAGCATTTCTGTTCCTTATCAATACACAAATCAAGGGATGCCCTCAATATCAAAGAATATTATTCTAATTTTTAAAAAATCTTACAGATGGAAAATTAAGAAAATGATTGATTGAAATTGATGTTTTCTTGGTCATCTCTTTTTGGTATTAGTAAAAATTGAGGGCTTTTTTTCCCCTTAGATTTCATTATCTTAGCCCCTTGAACATGCTTTGTAAACTGATCCCTCAACATGCCCATAATTTTATTGACTTCTGCACAGATCTGTGTGCATGCTTGGTTTAAGCCAGCTGACTTTCCCTTCTTTACTCTTTTTAGTGGCATTTCTACCTTTTAAACACTTTATGTATTCTTTTCTTATTCTTTTAAACACTCTTTTTTTTGGAGGGGGGAAGGCAGGGCAATTGGGGTTAAGTGACTTGCCCAAGGTCACAGAGCTATTAAGTGTTAAGTGTTTGAGGTCAGCTTTGAACTCAGGTCCTCCTGACTACAGGACCATTATCCTGTTTACTCTGCCATCTAGCAGCCCCTAAACATTCCTTAATGACAAAAAGTTAACCATAAAAACCTATGTAGATATTTTCAATCTTTTATCTATCTTTGCCCTCCTTCTAACTTTATCCAAAAATCCCCTTGGAATTACTTTGCTTATTTGAGTTTTTCATCAAATTTCTTTTAAAAATTGAATTTACTCTTTACTACTGTTTTATGAAGTATCACTGCTCACAATCACTGTTATACTCTTCTATAATTTTATATTTCTAAATTAGTGTTGTCTTTTGCTTCACACCTCTCCAAATGTCAAGTAAGTCAAGTCTTTGCTACTTTTTTATTTTTAATATTTTTTTTTATTTTGAACTTAAACTCCAAAACAATGGGTATCTCCATATACACAGCCGAACAAATGGAAAAAGATATGTTTTCCAAACATTACTTTCAAAATTATTCTGCTTGTTTACACTTCATTTTGAACTTCCTCCTCTTCTGTATTATCTTTAATATTGATGTTTTATTTTTAGTTCACCTAAAATTTCCCCTATATTTCTCCCCTTCCTTTTCCTAGAGAACTATCCCTATTTTTCCTTTTTTTTCTTTTATTCATTCATTCCTCATTCTTATTACTATTTACTGTTTACTAAACTTCAAGTACAGCTCCCGCATTCAAAGATTCCTTTTCTAAGCAGAAGAAATATTGTATTAAGTAGATTTTATTGTAGTGTTTTTTTCTTGTATGGTAAGAATTAATAGTTTTCTTTGAAACATAACTGATTATAGACATAAATCTTGTCAAAAGGCTAATAGGTGTTTTTCTGCAAAAAGTTTTTCTCAATACTTCCCTTAACCAATAATAGTAGTTTTTGTCAAAGATGTTCTCAGGGTACTTAGTGGTATTTAAGCTAATCAGACTGATCATCCTGTGATAACTAGCACTTTCTAATAATTCCTAGGATTCAGATTAGTATATGGGCAAATTGATGTTTCACTGATGCTACTTTGTGACCACCTGGAAGCCAGACTCTAAATGGGCAGACAAGTGCTGTCTCTAAGAAACAACTAAAGACAGTAAAGAATAATAGATTCCTCTTACTATAGCAGCTTGCTAGATATTCTGAGGATAAGGAGTATATTTATTTCTATTTTGTATTCAGCACTGAACCCTTGGATTCTAGCTGCATTTTTTTAAAAGTCAATCAAGGCTTATCTGTCACTCTTATGGAAGACCTTTAATGTGATAATTGTAAGTATGATGTGCTTTCTTTAAATTCTAGGAAATGGAACTTCTGAAAGGAGGATACTAATATCAAACCCACTAGTGCTTAACATCAAACACAATGAGCTTTCAGAATTTTTAGGGCAAATGAAATTAATGCTAAGTACACTTAGAGATGCATTCCCCTCCAAGTTCTTTCTGAGAGAGAATGTGAAGTTCACCTTAAATGTAATGTGAAGAATGCCAATAAATCTTTTGAGCAGACTCAAAAAATAGATGCTTCCTGATTAAGAAGTAATGTGATCCAATAGGAAACATGCTCAATTTGGAGTCAGATAAACTATGTTTGAATCCTGTCTCTCCTAGTTACTACCAATGTGACTTTGGGCAAACACATCACTTCATCTCTGTGATTCTCAGTTTCTTCATCTGTAAAATTAGTGGGTTGTGTCAATCTCTAAGATCCTTTCCAATTCTAAGTCTATTATGTTTCTATGATTAGAAAAGTGAAAGAAAATTGGTACTCAAATTCAATACCCACACACCATACCACCACATATTACATCAGTAATAATATTCCTTAACATTTGGGCCCTTTTCTACAAAATCAAGAGGTAGGATATAGAGAAGGTAACTCACATTCTAATGAAAAGCATAAAAATATTTAGAAGTACTTAAAATATAATAGGGAGAAGATGGAAGGCAATTTGAGAAAGGAAGCTACCAGCATCTGGAGGGAATCAATAAAGATTTCCCTAAGAAGGTGAGATTTGAGGTTAGTCTTGTAGGAACACTAAGAGGTGGATGTAAAGAGAAGGACAGCATTCTAGGCATGGCAGATAGCCAATGCAAAGGAACAGAAGGTGTAGTGTTATGTGCAAGGAACATTAAATAGGCCAGAGTAGCTACATCACAGAGTAAATAGAGAAGAATGAATTACAAGAAAATTGGAAAGGCAGGAAGAGGCCAAGACATGAGGGAGATTGAATGCCAAGGAGAGGATATTATATTTGATCCTGGAGATAATGGGGAGCTAGTGAAATTCAGTAAGAAGTGGGCTGACATAGTCAGACCTACACTTAAACAAGTTCATTTTGGCAGTTGGTTAGAGGATGAATTGGAGTGGGGAGAAATCTGGATAATAGAAGTCAGTTTGCTATTATAATGGTGTAAGTAGCAGTAGATGAGTTCCTGAACTAGGATAGTGGATGTGTAAGTGGAGAGGTGATATATCCTAAGGATTTTATAAAACTAGGAATTACAAGACTTTACATTAAACTCTATATGAGGTGTGAGCGAGAGTGAAGAGCCAAGAATGATACAGAAGTGGAAGACTGGGTAACTGGTCCTATTGCTATGACAGATAGCATCTTCATTCCAATCAACCAACAGTATCTTTAGCAGGAATAGGGAAATTTGGAATAGGGGAACATTTGGTGGGGAAAACAATGAGTTCTGCTTTGGATATGCTGAGCTTGAAATGCCTATTGGACATCCAGTTCAAGAAGTCTAAAAAGCAGTTGGTAATGTAGGACTGGAATCAGGAAAAAAAAATTAGGGTTGGATAAACAAATCTGATAATCATCTTTGAAGACAAGAAAATTGATGCATGGGAACTGATAAAGTAACCAAGAGAGATAGGATAGAGGGGA
>CM053582.1:143474045-143489424 GCA_028627135.1 Pseudochirops cupreus
CCCAAATCTAGCCAACTGCCATCTGAGTTCAAAGGCAGACAGCTCCTAGTTCCTTGTCCAGCTCTCCATGCAGTTCCTGTTCTATATTGAAGCTCACAGTGTCTAATCTACTCCAAGTCCTTCACAGTTTCTGTTTCTGGTAAGACAAAGCTTAACCAAGCCACAATAACATTCATGCACATTGCCAGCATCCTCATGAATTCACTTTCTGCCTGTGAAATCAACATAGACCCAAAAGAGACAAAGTTCTGGCACCACAATCATGCTTCTTCAGTCTTCGACAGCTCTGTCTGGCCCTCAGAAATTCTCGGCAGCTCTCAGAAGAAGTTGGTAACTCCTCAGCCTGGTTCTAGGAAGCTCTCAGAAGGTGCTCCAGCTGGCTGTCAGATAAAGCTCCACCACCATAAGCTCTGTTCTCAAAACCAAAATCATTTTCTCCAGCCTGGGCCTCTCTTCCTCAGCCTCCATGCTGCTTGCTCCAAGAAGTTATGACTCTCCACCTCATGCTTTTCCTTATATAAGGCATTAGCTCCTCCCTGTACCAGCCCCTTCCTTTTACATCAGGAAGTCCATCCCACTGTGGGATTCACAAGTTCTGGGTCTTAATACCTGACACAATCATAAGCTTGGAACGAAATGTTAAGTACCTTGCCAATACAAGGGATCTTCAAATTCCATTACTATTACACTCCCCAAGACAGCAAGCAATCTGATATAGGCTATATATATGGAATAATATTAAACATATTTCCACATTAGTCATGTTGTGAAAGAAGAATCAGAGCAAAAGGGGAAAATTATGAGAAAGAAAAAATAAACAAAAGAGAAAATAGTATGCTTTGACCTGAATTCAGATTACATAGTTCTTTCTCTGGATGTAGATAGCATTTTCCTTCATGAGTCTTTTGGAACTGTCTTATATTCTGGTATTGCTGATAAGAGCTAAGTCTATCAAAGTTTGTCATCATACAGTGTTGCTGTTACTGTGTAAAATGTTCTCCTGGTTCTGCTCACTTCACTCAGAATTAGTTCATGTAAGTCTTTCCAAGTTTTTCTGAAATCTGCCTGCTCATCATTTCTTATAGAACATTAGTATTCTATTATATTCATATTCCACAACTTTTTTTAGTCATTCTCCAATTGATGGGCATTGATTCTGAGTGAAGTGAGAAGAACCATGTTTTTCCCCTTTTGTTCTGATTCTTCTTTCACAATATAACTAAGGTGGAAATATGTTTAATATGATTGTACATTTATAGCCTATATCAGATTACTTGCCAATCTTTGGGAGAGGGTAGAAGACGAAAGGAGAAAGAAAAAATTTGGAATTCAAAATCTTATAAAAGTGAATGTTGAAAACTATCTTTACATGTAATTGAAAAATAATTCTATTAAGTGGAAAAAGTAAGTGCTTATTTTGTAAAAAGGAAAGTAAGATAATCTGTGCTTTGAAGGGGCTCCCATTCTGATAGGGAAGACAATACATATGGAAAGTTTCAGCTGCAAGTTGGTCAATAGGGTGAAGCATCAAAACAGATGTTAATGTCTCTTCTTTAATATTATTCCCATTAACAAAATGACATCAGTTTCTGGTGGTGAACTATTTTACAATGCCAAGGACTTCAGTGGCAAGAACTTTATTTTCTGAGTCTTCAGTAGCTTTGTATCTTCACAGGAGTTGCTTCCCAAAATGTGAGTGAAGGAATGGGCTGGAAACTTTTTGAATTCATTCAGGGTCCTGAGCTATCTCCATCAGGGTTTGAGAGGACATAGTAGTAAAGGTGGTGATGATGGTCTGACTTACCTGGTACATGCTATTTTCTATGTCTCCCTCAGGGTTCCTTATTGCTTCAGCTAGTCTATAACTATTAAATGAATATTCATGTTAATGAAAAACCACCATCTATGCTACGTTAAATTTTTAGAAAATTTAATTCCACTGAATACACGATTAATGGGATTTAACTTAATCTTTCTTTGATGGACCAGAAGATGCTTTGAGGTTTTACCTTGCCTTGGGGTCATTTAAAACTTTTTTTTTTAATTATACATCATCTTTAAAAAAAATCTGCTTATTTGAACTTTCTAGCTGTTAGGAAGTTGTATAAATAGAAATTTACTGTACAAACAAACCTCTGTACATATAAACTATGAAGAAAGAAAAAATGTTTGAATGGCTTTTGCAGAGGAGAATGTTTAGACATCTAAATTTTTTTCTTGTTTGTTTAGCAGTTTTTGAACTTTGAAAATCACCACACTGATGAAGTTAAATGAAGCTGTAACTATAGCAACAACTGTGTAACATCCTTTAAAAAAATAACAATCTTTCCAGTGGAGGCCCCATTTTAGAGAGTTCATTTGGCTCTCAAAGCTGATATGCCCTGAAATCAATTATATTTTAGTAACCAAAATGACTGGATGTGCCAGTACAGGCTGCTGGGGAAGGAGTGGGAAAAAGCATTTATATGATACTGACTATGTGCTAGGCATTTTATTAAGCACTTTCCAAATATCATTACATTCGATCCTCACAACATCATTAGAAGGCAGGTGCCCTTATTATTTCCAATTTACAGTTGAGGAAACTAAGACAAACAGACATTAAGACATTAGCTCAGGATCATACAACTAGTAAGTGTCTAAGACCAAATTTGAACTCAGGTCTTCCTGACCAGCACTCTATCTACTTCTCTACCTACCTGGTGGTGAAACAATTTCAGACAACAATCTTAGCCTGAATTTAAAGCTTCAAATTCTTGGCATATCATCATATCATATATTGTATCATGTCATAACATCTCATATTGCACAGTATCATTTCATTTCATAGCATAGCATACATATACATGTACACACATACATACATATACATACAGATAGATAGATGTGTGTGTGTGTGTGTGTGTGTGTCTATATCTTAGAAAACATTCAGCCTTCCAAATAACTTGGATATTGCCACAGAGTAATTACTAGTCACCCAGGTAAGTCTTTACATGTTTAGGGGAACTGGGGAGAAAATTTACTAATGTGGGGATGCTTCTGTGTTTCTTTCTGGGACCACTCAGTAGAAATACTGGAAAAAGCATTGTGTAATTGCATGTACCTTCCCCAAATACCCTTTGTTTTATGTAAGCACCTACCCCTATATCTTTATAACACACAGAAGCACTGAACAATGGAAATGGTGTAATTCATTCACGAAGATACCGTTCTAGGATCTTTGACCTACAAATATGATTGGCTTACTCTGTAAATGGTTAGCTCAGCTAACCATAGAGCCATTTGATAATGATTTTAAAGTCATGGGTTCAAGCCACACTTGTCCCAATAAACTTTGAAATTTTCTCTGCCAACCCAAAGTGCACCCACTCATATTGTCAACATAATTAGTCATTCAGTAAGCATGTATCAAACTCCTACTATATACTAGGCCCTGGTAATGCAAAGAAAGTCACAAAAATCCCTTCTCTCAAAGAATTCACATTCTAATAGGGGAGACAACAAGCAAACTACTATATACAAATAAGCTATATACATCAGAATTTGTAGAGAGAAGGCACTAGTATGAAGCAGGATCAAGAAAGGATTCTTAGAGGAGGTGGATCTGATTTGATGATGTGGTAACTCCCTCCTCTAAGGCAAATTCCAGCTCCTCCATGCCTTAGTAGATGATCTTCATAAGTTGTTGCCAAAAGAAAAGAAAATAACCTCATCTTAAATCTTCTAGTGATGAAATACTCTCCATTATTTAGATTGGCTCTAGGAAAACAGGCAGATTTTTGTCAGACATGGCAGCCTAAATGGAGACAGAAAATCAGCTACTCCACATCTACCCCAGTAAAAGTTTAAAATTAGGATGGGACAGAACAATGATCAAGACATTAAATGAGAACCTCCATTAAGTGATTCCATCCACCAAATAACCACCCAAAAAGCCAACCAGTAGCCCATGAGCTGTAGGAAAGAGGGTCTCCAGAAAAGCCAGTACACTCACTAGAAAACATGATGGAAGCCTCCTATCCTACCTTGCTTTGATCAAAGTCAACTCAAATCAAATATTTGTTAAGTGTTAACTATGTGACAGTCAGTGTGCTAAACTCTGGGGTTACAAGGAAAGGCAAAGACCCAAAATGAACCCCCAAAATTGTTCTCATAGAACTCATAGTGTAATGGGTGGGAGAATATGCAAACAACCATGTATAAATAACAGATATACAGGGTAAACTGAAGATACTCAAAAGAAGGAAGTCATTAGAATTAAGAATGATTTCCAACTAAGGAATTTGCACCAATGCAATTTTGTAGAGTTCTCATCTAAAGAAGCCCTGTGGTGGCTGAAACCTGAGAGTGATCTTGTAAGTGACTATCAGCAGCATGATTGAGGGTGGTTATGACAGCATTCAGACCAGGGCACCGCATGCCAACAGTGCTCCAGAGTCATAAAAATAAGTTCTGAGACTCAATAGAGAGATGTGAAGATCCCACGATCTGAATCTCAGTTACTTATGAGATCCTGACCCTGTGAAGGTCAAATCAGGAATCCAGGTGATGCTGATTATGATCATTTAGGCAGGGGTGGGGAACCTGTGACCTCAAGGTCACATGGTCTTCTAGGTCCTCAAGAGTAGGCCTTTGACTGAATCAAAACTTCATAGAGCAAATCCCCTTAATAAAAAGATTTGTTCTGTAAAACTTACACTCAGTTGAAAGGCCACATCCAAAGACTTAGACCACGTAGCCTTGAGGCAGCAGGTTCCCTACCCCTAGTCTAGACAATGAGACTTTCTAAAAATAGGCCTCATTCCTACACTGTAGGCAGGCAGGTTGAAGAATAGCAAAGATTAAGCCCATTCTTGGCACAAATTCCTACTTCAGGAACTAAAACTGAAATGATGAGTAAATTAAAGAAGATATATACCACATTAATGAATGTTAATAGATTCAGAGATATGAAAAAATATCCAATCTAGAATCCAATATAGGACAGAGTAATTCAATAATAGTGATTTAAAGAGACTCAGAGGAAAAATAAGCCACAAGAGTGACATGCATACTTTGAAGAAATGAAGCTAAAGAAGAAAAAAAAATGAAATAAAAGCCATGGAGAAAAGAATTGGAAGGAAAATAAATCACTTAGAACAGAAAATGGAAAAATTTACCCAAGTAACAGACTCACTGAATATTGGAAACTGAACAGAAATCAATGACTTTTTGAGATAGCAGTAAATATGAGAACAAAATCAAAAGACTGAAAAAAATGAAATAAAATCTAAGGAGTGTGATGTCAAAGCAACTGACATAAAACAGGACAAGGAAAATTAGTTTAGAAATGATTGGACTTCTTGTAGACCATAACAAAAAAAAGCCTGGATACCATATATCAAGAAATCTATTGATTATGTCTTAAAAGTAACCCCCAAATGAAAAATGTCAGGAATATAACAGTCAAAATCCATAGCACTTACATTGAAAAAAATTGCAATTAGAAAGAGTTCAAGTAACAAGGAACTATAGGACTACATAAGACATTGCAGTGTTTTATAAATGAAAAGAGCTATTATGTTTAAATTCAATTTTTTTTATATAGGCTTACTCCCACAAATAACTTACCCTGCAATGCTGTCTATAATCCTATGGGGGAAGGGAATGGACCTTTTGTGGAATAGTGGACTTTCAAGCATTCCTAATAATAGCTGTGGAGTAGGAATTTTGAAATTCAAACACAAGATTAAAGAAAAAATAACTATGGTAATTTTTTGGAGCACTTGGAGAGGACAGTATGAAAATAAATGCTTATATTTCTAATAGGAAAAGATGAAATGTGTACCTTTAGAACAGTAATGTCTTCAAAGGATTCTGAGAGAGGTAATTAAGAAAAAGTTAAGATCTAGTTAGTAAATTCATTCTGTTTGAGAATTTTAAGAGTGGGAAAAAGGGAGGAAAACAAGGATTATACTAATGTAGGAGGGAGGGCGGAGGTAGAATTAACCATTTCTCATCACTTGGGATGTATGAGAAAATTTTACAAATGTGGAGGAAGTGGGAGATTGAGCATCACATGAAACATATTCTTATCTAAACACCAAAAGGAGGATTGAACATATGTTTATACACACATGGACACACACACACACACACACACACACACACACAAGATGTCTGGTGTAGAAATACATCTCATTCAATATGCGAACAAGGGAGAATAGAGAGAGATGCAGGGACCAGGGGTGGTGGTAGGGAGGTTGCAAGGAAGATAATTTCAAGGACTGAAAAGGAGAAAAATACCTTCTTGATCCAAAGAGGAGTAGGGATGAAAAGGAAAAAAAAAGAAAAGAACTGGAAACTAAGGGTATTTGAGTTAATTAAGGAATGACTGAAAAAATTGTGATACACAAATTTTACAGAATATTATTGTGCCTATATAAGATTTAAAAAGTATCAAAGGAAGAAGTGAGAAGAACTAGTAGCACACTTTATACAGTGACATCAACATTATGAAGAAAAACATATGTTGAAAGCCTTCAGAACTCTGATTAAAGTGTAGGACAGCCAAATCTGCATAAGGTTTATGATGGAACATGTTGTTGTTGTTTGGCCTTCAATCTCCAAGAAGACAAAGATATCAAGGATGATGATGCCATGATTTGCAAGAGAATTGGATTTAAGTGAGGGAGGCTGTCCAAAGTCACCACTCATTCAGCTGCCTTGTAGAAAAGATGCTGAGTTTAGAATTTGGGGAAATGGGTTAAAATAGCCAGCTCTGGTATTGACTCATTTGTGAGGCATTGGGCTAGTCAATTAACCTTTGGGGGCCTCAGTTTATTCATCTGTAAAATGAAGCAGTTGAACTGGATGATACTGAAGTCTCTTTCTGCTCAAAATTGTAAATTATTCTTTAACAGATCCATGATATATTGATCATTGAATGTGCCTAATTCCTCTACTAACTACCTAATCAATAAGTATTAAATAAAGTCTATGTGCTGTACACTGTATTAGGCTTTGAGCATACAATGGCAAACAAGAAAAGTGTCCCTGCTTTTAAGGAAATTCCATTTTATTTTATTGGGGGAAGGGAGAAGAAGTATTATCATAAATAAGCATATACAATATAAACGCAAGAATATTTTGGTGAGACATGGTGGCATGTAAGGGTAGGTGATTTGAGCTGGGTTTTGAAGAAAACTATGTATGTCAAGATGCAAAGGTAAAGAGGGAACACATTATAGGCAAGGAAAACAGGCTATACAAAGGCACATAGCAATGATTCCATGCTCACTTTTCTTACCCTAATCTTATCCCTATTCTTTCACAAATCTTCCATTAAGGAACAACAGTTTATATGCTGAAGATCTTTCTCTGGTCTCTTTAAGACTGTAGAAACCAAAGCAACAGGAACTTACTATCCACCTGTTATCCTTCTCTCCCATTACATAACCTCCTTTTCTATCCAGATATGTACTTGATGTCACATATGGAATTTCTTGAGTTATATAGTTTACATATTTCATACAAATCACACATATATTTGATGTACTGAAATATATTGGTATGATAGCATAAAAATAATATGTTCATTTGAATATATTCAAGAATATAATAAAATTCCTTTTTTTAGTACTCATTTTACTTTTTTATGACTTACAATTCAAACAATCTTTCCAAAACTACTTATCGGTATTTGATATAGTTGTTCAGTGTCTCCTTGGAAATATTCTCTCTTTCCCAATTTGTGTGACATTACTCTTTTTGTTCTCTTTCTAAGTGTCTTATTATACATACTAAGTCTCCTTTGCAAGATCATCATCCATACTCTTCTCTCTATGCTAGAAAGGACCCACTCTTTCCCTTCTATATCCTCTTTGGTTTAGAAATCTCTTTAATTATGGCAGATTCCTAACTATTGTCTCTATGCAGATTATTTTCAAGACTATATATGCAGTCCTTTCTCCTTTGGTCCAGTCCCATATCTCCAACAATTTTCTGAAAATATCCAAGATATCTGAAAATTTTCTCTAGTTCAACAGGTTAAAATTAAAGTTATCATTCCCCATTATTCCACTCTTCCCATTTTCCAACAGGACTTTACTGATTCCTCCCCTTATTGTTATGCCCCCCCCTTGAAATGATTTGTATATATTTATATTTTCTTACTTGAGTGTGTATGTTGTTTTCCCTACAAACTTAAGCTCTTCAAAGGAAGAAACTTCCTTTCTGTGATATAGCTGAGCAGAAAGAATTCTCCCTAATGAAAAAGAAATGAATCTGTGAACCCTTGGATACAGTTCTTTACAATGACATACTCTAGGACCTCATAAATTCATTCAGTTCAACATTTATTAACTACCTACTATGTGCAAGTAACTCTACTAGAAGAGAGATATGTAAGGTCTTTATAACCTCCTTGGAGTAGCTGAGAGAAAGAGCATCTCATTCTTAAGTCTTTTTTGGGGGGGGGGGGACAGAACTGGGTAATTCTGATGGATGATAATGCTCATATGTATACACAGGTGTACAAGTACAGAGAACGAAATTCATGTTTATTGCTGCAGAGAAATATCCACAAAGTCATTTTTGCCCCATCGTGAAAACATATGTCATTGTTGACACTTATTTATGAATGTCAAATCCTATATGATTGAAACTAGAAAAAGGATAACCCACCAGGAAATGAGATCGGATAGAACTTGTTGATTTCAGATTCACCTCAAATATTTGTTCTATTTCATGCCAAAGAAATTTAAACATCTTTGCAGTTAATGATTTCATTAAGTCAAACAAGAGCATGATGTTTTAATACAGGAATAAACAAACTTGAGTTGTTATTTAACAAAAATTAATTTATCGTTTTGCAGATGTGGTTGAATTCCTGTGGCATAAGGTACCTAAGTAGCAAAATGAATTTGACTGGAGGAGACACTGGAGAAGAATTTTCTATCATAGGGATGTCTGGTAGATTATTTGTACCCTTTGCAAATGGATGCTGAACTGGGGTCTGTGTTTGGGGAAAACAAGAGTAGCATGGTATAGAGTTAGTGGAGATAATTGAAATATAAGATTTTTTTTTAAATAAGAGAATCCATTCTCTTAATAGGACTTTTGGAAATAGACTCAAATAAATGATTTTTTTGAAAGGAGAGAAACTATACATAATGTTAAAATTTATTTAAAAATTAAAAACATTTATGAAATGCTTATGTAGCATTCCAACTGGGACCACTTCTCTAACCTGCACTCATTCTCATAGATTTGGGTCCCCAGAAGATAAGTTGCCTATTATTCCCTTCAGGGTGCTAGAAGTAGTGTGTTATCTTGAGGGAATGTGTTTTTAATATTATAACTCTTAAGCTCCCATTGATATATGTCTTGTTTTTAATCTGTCTATAGTTTAGCTAGCAAAGGCAATCACTAAGGTGGTATAATAAAAATAGTTGTTAATAAATATTTCCTTCAAAGCACACCATCCCACAAAACACAGACAAATGGAAAGAGTGGGATGAAATTTAGAGTATCAAAGTAGTAATATATACATGTAAGATGCACATATAGTAATGGGTTACCTCAACTCCTGGTACTTTCTGACCTGGTTCTTTCTTGAGAATATAGCCAGCATTCTTCTCTGGTGCAAGGGATCATGCTCCATGAAGCTGCATCCTTCCTTGGGTGATTATCTCTCTATATTGGTGTAGATCCTTACGTTTGTCTTGGGTGAGTCTTTGCTATATCTTTCTTTACTTCCTGCTGAATTCATTATTTCCTACTGGATCTTACCAGACCTGCTTAATCTCCATCTCAGATAAGAAAAGGAGTAACCTTCCCTATGCCCTTGGCCCTTCCTTTTCCTATTGTGCCTTTCCCTTGAGAGAAGAGGAAGAGAAAAATTGGTGGGGAGTGGGACTTTCATCTCCTTCTGTGCAAGTCTAATTTCCATCTCCTGCTGTTCCATCTTCTGCTTAATCTCCAAACTTCAGAAGGAAGAGGAAAAGTAAAATGGGGTCTCCCATTTGATGGCTTACCTTATATCTCATTCTGTACTTTCCTCCCTACTGATGTCTAATTTCCCCTGGGGAGAAGAATTTTGCTTTCCACTCAGTGATGAATATACTCACGTTCGGTCATAGCACACACATCCCTATGATTTTCAAACCTTGTAGTTAATCATCCAAATCCCATTGCCCATTCCTCAATACCTGATTGCTCTTCCACATTTCCCTCAGTTCTCCAGTCCAAAGTTCCAACCAATCACTCATCCTTTGGAATGACTGTTTTATATGTGAAAAGTTTCCTTTTATCTTAAATCTTTTCCTCCCTCACTCCTTCGATTTTCTTGCAATCACAGAGACAAATCCTCCTAGATGACATGGCCTCTCTGGCCACCCTTTTCAGTAGTGGCTGTATTTTCACTCATTCTTCTTGGCTCGCTAGTCAAGGTGGGAGTGTTGAAATACTCCTTGATCTCCATTGCTGCCTCAAAGTTCTCACTTTGCCTCAATCACTCAGTAACTTTTCCTCAATCAAAGTTAATGCAATCTGTATCTACTGTACAATCAAAATCCTAGCAGTGGTTACCTACGATCTCCAGGTCACTTTCCTTCCTTAAACTCAGTACTTGATTCACAATTTTTACATCTTACTCAACTCTGTTCTAATACTAGGGGACTTCAACATATTGACTCTTCCTCAAATGCCATAATCATTAAGTTCTTCAACCTTCTCACTTTTCATGACTTAGTCCTCCTCCCCACCTCAGTCACATGCAAACATGTTCATGCTCTTGATCTTGCTATAAGTTACAAATACACCACCTTTATGTTCAAGAATTTCAAAATTCTTTTCTGAAAATAACCTATTGGATTTCCGTATGTCCCTTGGCTTTCACTTACCACACCCTTTTTCTTTACACCATAACCTCCTGGTTAGGTCTCCTAGTTCAACATCCTTGTACTAGCTACAATCTTTTCCTTTTCCTATCTTGACATCTTGATGAACAAGTTCAACTCTATACTGTTCTCTTCTCTTTAGTTTATACTCCTTTTATTATATTGGGCCCTGCCAAGCCTCAGTCTCAGATCACTCTCACCATCTGTTGCCTTCATTCTTGCATATGTGCTGATAAACAGAGCTGGAGAAAATCTCACGACCATTCTGATTGGGTCCACAACCAATTTACATATTTAACTTCAACTGGACCCTTACTCCTGCAAGGCAATTCTTCTATACCTCCTTTATCAAATCACTATCCCACTTTCCACAGTGATCCTTCCAAATCTTTTCATTCCTCCTCAAATGTCTTAGGACTACCCTATTTCTCTACACTTGCAGTTGAGAGCCTTACCTCATATTTTACTGAAAAAAAATTGAGGCCATTTCCTTTCCCCTCTTTCTCATTTCCTGTGCCTTTTCCCCCTATTTTCTACTTTACCCCTACCTCACATGAAGATTTATACTTACTCTTAACCAAGACAAACTCCTCTGCTTGCATAAGTGATCCTATTCCATCCCACCTCTTTCAAGGAATTACCTCTTCTGTCATCTCCGTTTTATCACTCATCTCCAGGCTCTCCCCCTCTACTGGCTACTTCCTTACTGCCTAAAAGCATGTCTATGTTTCTCCAATTCTAAAAACATCCCTCCCTTGACCCTTCCATCTTTTCCACCACTCTATATCTTTTTTTTGTGTGTGGTTAAATTCCTTGAGACGAATGTCTACAATAGATGCCTCCACTTTGTCTCCTTTCATGCTCTTCTCGGCCCCTTCTAATTTGACTTCCAGCTTCACCATTCCAATAAAACTAGCCTCTCCAAAGTTGCCCGTGATATCTTATTTGCCACATCCAATGTACTTTTCTCATTCCTCATTCTTCTTGTCCTCTCTGAAGCTTTTGACATTGTTAACCATTCTGCTTTCATTGATATTCTCTTTTCTCTAGGTTTTAGGATACCAGTCTTTCCTGGTTCTTCAGCTTTCTACCCAGCCACATTTTCTGGGTTTCTTTTACTGGATCTTCATCTGGGCCATGCCCTCTAACCATATGTGTCCCACAGGGCTCTGTCCTGGGCCCTCTTCTCTTCTCTCTCTAAATTTCTTCACTTGGTAAAGATGTATAGCTGATCTCCTCTGCTCCCATGGATGAAATTATCATCATTCTGCTGATGATAATCAAATTTACTTATCCTGCTCTGTTCCTTTCTCATTTTCATTTCCTCTAAAAGACCATAACATTAGGGATCAAATGTAGTAACTCTTTCATGTTGAAATGAATTGGTTATAAAATATTTACAGACATGTTCTATCTTTTGGCTTTTTGTCTTCTGTCTAGCTTAATCCTTAAATACCCACAGTATGCTTTTGTTTAGATTGGTCCCTTACAATTAAATATGGGTAGCATCACCTAATAAAACAGCAAGAAGCAGTGGAGGATAAAATGAGTTTGTACAAAGCTCATCTCATGTATAATTAAATCTGATCATTCCAAAAACTTTACGGGAAAAAGAGGAAGAGGACAATGAATAGACACAAGTGGTAAAGTGATGATTTGTATAATGAATTATTTTTCACCTTCAACCATGGTGGAGTCAACACAGCTGTATTCTGCCATCACCAAAAATAGAAATGAAAATAAAGATAAGAAGACCAAGTATGCATAAGACCTCTTTGCCTGGAGGCAACAGAACTTTGTCAGAGTAGGGGGTCAATTCTCAAGTTATATTAAAGTGGGGAAGACACTGAAAAAAAAGTAATATAAAACAAGATCAAGAGGATATCACCCACCAAGTAATATATTTCCTTTGCCATTCTTACACAATAAATTTAAGAATGAACTATGTATCTATTAAATGGATCCTTGATGAAGTATAATGGCAAGCAAAGAAGTACTTAGTGCCTTATTTCAGCTATTTAATACCTTGTTTGAGGTCAAGTTTCTTTTGAGCCTTCTTCATGATTATATCAAATCTTTGTCAAGAAATAGAACTTGTGAAACCCACAGTGGGAGGGATTTGCCAGAGACAGGAACAGGGAGGATGTAGGAGGTGGGCAGAATAGGGAGGAGCTAATGACCAGATAAAAAGCTGAACACAAGCTGGGAGAGAGCAGAACTGAGAAGGGAACACTTGTGGTGGCATAGTTGAGAAGGAGAAAACTTGTGGTATCCAGGCACTCTCTCTGTTCTGTCTGTGTTGATTTGTGTTGGTAATACTTTGTACAGAAAATCTGGGATCTTACTGGAAGCCCTGAAAGAGGATTTTCTTGTTGTCTGTTTGCAGAAGTCCTGAAGGAAGGTTTCAGAAGTCCTGGGACTAGACTGACAATTTGTGTTGAGTTCTCAGACTTTGTGGGTCTGTGTTGATTTCACAGTCAGAAAGTGAATTGATGATGGTGCCAGCAATGTGAATGAATGTTGTTTTGACTCGGTTAAGCTTTGTCTTCCCAGAAACAGTGAAGGATTTGATGTGGACTGGACACCATGAGCTTCAATATGGAAGGGGAACTGGACAAGGAACTAGATGAGGAGCTAGATAAGGAGCTGGACAAGGAGTTGAGAGCTGCCTACCTTTGAATCCAGGTGACAGTTGGGTAAATTCAGGCAAAAGCTGGGACCATGGAAGAGGAACCATGAAATCTGAGAGCCAGCCTCAAGTCAAGATGAAAAGACCTCTCCTTAGTGCTGACCGAGAAGATCATGATTTACTGTGGCCTAGGAGTGGGAGAACTTTGTACTCTGCACTTTGTAACTCTTAAGAATGATTGAGTTAAGGATGATTGAACACTAATCTCCAATCAAGAAGAAAGAAGACTTTTTGACTAAGAGATTAAGACAATGTGATCTAGGGGTGGATAACCTTGACCTTTGTACTGTGTCCCTTAATGAGGCTTTCTCCTTAAGGATGATTGAGTTAAGGATTTACTGAATGATATCTTTTGCTTAAAACTGTGTGGCCACTTTGGTGAAAACTATGTGGCCACTTTAATGATAAGTTGTTATTGTTATAACATTGTGAATGCTATACTTTGGTTTCTAGGATTGTTTTGCTTTAATTTATTGCTGAATAAATAGCTCACTACACTATGTGATCAGAACCTTAAAGCTGTTCACAACAGCAGTCCTCTGGAAAGTTCCTTGTGTTTGGTTTTACATGAAGATATGAGGAAGGAAAATCCAGGATTTACAAATTATATGCTACAGCAACCCATATCTTTAACATTACACATGGACTTCAAGATATAGAACAATACCTTCAAATCATTGTCTTGAAAATGTAGATGTAGGGGTGGCTTGGTGGTGCAGTTGAATAGAGCACTGGCCCTGGCATAAAGAGGACCTGAGTTCAAATCTGACCTCAGGCATTTAACACTTACTAGCCATGTGGCCTTGGGCAAGTCACTTAACCCCAATTGCCCTGCCTTACCCCTCAAAAAGCAAAAAAAAAGTTTAGATGCAAAACTCTATTGTGTTTAGTATTGATGATTACTTCACAAATTGCCTGAGTTAAAAAACAAACAAACAAACTTAAAAACATTTCTCCAAAAAGATATACCTGATGCATATGTTAAGGTCATATGTGATTCTTTGAAACATACAATGTAAATAGTTTTGTTCAATCCTCCGTTTAACAAATGATTCAAGGAATACATATGCTTGCCAAAAGTGTTACTTGGTTGGTTGCCCTTCATTCTCAAAGAGGACTAAAATGACATCACTGTGTTAGAGTCAATTTACAATGTATCCCACTGTGGCTGACAGACCAATATGATCTTGGAATGCCCTACTACAGGTCAGGCACAAATAGTCCATGTGAAGACTTCAGGTGGAATCTCTAAATTTGCACATCTCCCATTTCTTTTGAGCAATTGCAATCCTACTTTGGTCATAGAACACAGCACCTTCTTTGATTTGGACATGTCTTGCTGGGTGGTCCCTTGCCAATGTCTCCCAAGACACGTGATCAATTCCCAAATTCTTCAGAGAGACCTTGAGAGTATGCTTGTATTGCTTTTTCTGACCACCATGTGAGCATCTTCCTTCTGTGAGTTCTCCATAAAATAGTCTTTTAGGCAAGAGTATGTTTGTCATTCAAACAGTATGGACAGCCCATTGTAGTTGCTTTCTCTGCAGTAGAGTTTGAATGGTTGTCAGGTTAGCTCAGAAAATGATCTCATTGTGCACTACCTTATCCTGCCATCAGAACCTTCCTAAGAATTCAAATGGAAGTGATTCAGTTTCCTACATGGTGTCAGTATACTGTCTAGATTTCAGAGACATACAATGTTGAAGTCAGCACAACAGCTTTGTAGTACTTAAACTGTGGGTCATGACTCCCTATAGATATGTGACCCACAGTTTAAGAAATGCTGAAAGGGGTCATGAATGGAAAAAAA
>CM053582.1:143489924-143512382 GCA_028627135.1 Pseudochirops cupreus
ATGCATAATTCTTGTAGTACAGAATATTCCTTGACATTTGTCCTTCTCTCTACTTGGTCATTCCCCAATCCAGGGGAACCCGCTTTCTTTCTAGCACTTCTATAAGCATGTTGGTATACTGAGGACATTTATTTCTGTCTTTGATCACTTGGTGCATGTACGTAATGAAAGGATCTCTGGGTTAAAGGCCGCTGACATTTTAGTCCCAATTTTAGCATTATTTAAAATTGCATTCATAAATGGATAGATCAATGAACAACTCTGGGGGCAATATATTAGCATGTCAATCTTTATTTGGTATCTTTATTATTGACTATCTTCTGTCATTTTGACAGCATGCATAGTTGTAAGAGTAAATCTCAGAAGTGTTTTTATATTAACTTCTCATATGATTGCTGACTTGACCTAGTCTCTCATGTGACTTTTTAAAAAAATCTATTAGGAAAGGTTTCTTGGTCTTTGCGTCTGTATAAGATTTACAGTTATCTTGGAAATCAGAATTTTCTTTGAAGCATTTCTTGCAAAGATTTTCCAAAATTGATGCCCTTCATTTATTTATTTTTGGCTTTTAACCTTCACTTTTAGAAGATTTTGAGTTCCAAATAACCTTTCTCCCTCTTCTATCACCTTTCCAAAATGGCATGTAATCTGATATAGGCTATACATGTACAATAATATTAAACATATTTTCACCTTAGTCATGTTGTAAAAGAAGAATTGGAACAAAATGAAAAACCATGAGAAAGAAAAAAAGAGAGTCTTTATTCAGATTCCATATTTCTTCCTCTGGATGTGGATAGCATTTTTCATCATGAATGTTTTGGAGTTGTCTAGATCATTATATGACAGAATAGCTAAGTCTATCCAAGTTGGTCATTGCACGATGTTGCTGTTACTGTGTACAATGTTTTTCTGGTTCTGAACTCAGCTCAGAGGACATTATCAAAATGCTCCCTCCTTTCTGCATGCCCATGGACCCTGCACCCCAACCTGGGAAATTTAAAGATTAGGAGCTGCCACTCTTTCCAGATATCTGCATTCCCAGCCTCCATGACATTTTTTAGATAAGAGGCAGCCAGAGCATTGAAAACTAAATGGATTGTGTAAAGAGAAGGTGACTGGGAGTGGGACCAAGATGGTGGAGAGTAGCCATGAAGTTGCCTGGGTTTCCTTTGGAAATAATGTTAAATCAAGCCTTTACACTGATTCTAGAGCAACAGAAACCACAAAAAGATAGAGTGAAACAAATCTCCAGCTTAAGATAATTTAGAAGGACTTCAAGAAAGGTCTGTCTCACTTGGGTAAAGGAGGAGCACAGCCCAGCACAGATGAGTGTCTGTGCAGGCCAACAGGAAGCTCTTAGGCACAGCACAGATCAGCAACCAAGACCCCTCAGTCCTGGCTTGTCCGGCCAGCTGTAAGACCTTCAGCCCCAGCACAGAAGGGAAATTTCCAGCTCTGGAACCATGGCACAACAGGTGCTGCTTAAGCTGGGCCACCCCAGGACAATGAGCAAGCTGGTATCACCTGAAGCTACAGTGTGGAAAGCCAGTGACCAAGTCAACTTGCCCCTAACACAAGAAGCTTAGGGGATCCCAGGAGCAGAGTTCAGCTTCAAAAAATGAGCAAAAAATAAAAAAAGAGCCTCGACCAGAGTGAGCTACTATGGCAACAGGGAAGATCAAATCACAAACTCAGAAGAGGACATTGTCAAAATTCCTACATGTGAAGCCTCAAAGGGGAATATAAATTAGTCTCAAGTCAAAAAAAGTCCTCTCAAGAGAGCTCATAAAGAATTTAAAAATCAAGTAAGAGAGGTAGAAAAAAAATTGGGGAAAAATGAGAATTATGAGGAATTATGAAAAAGAGTAAATAGTTTGGATATGGAAGTAAAAAAAATTGGTTGAAGAAAACAATTCTTTTTTTTGGTTAGGGTTTTGTGTGTGTGTGTGTGTGTGTGTGTGTGTGTGTATGTGTGTGTGTGTGTGTGTGTGTCTTTTTGGAGGGAGGGAAGGCAGGGCAATTGGGGTTAAGTGACTTGCCCAAAGTCACATAGCTATGTCAAATGTCTGAGGTCAGATTTGAACTCAGGTCCTCCCGATTTCAGGACTGGTCCTCTATTCACTGTGCCACCTACCTGCCCTCTGAAAACAATTCTTAAAAAAAAAATAGAATTGGTCTAATGAAAAAGGACGTACAAAACTAACTGAAGAAAATAATTCCTTGAAAATTAGAATTGGGCAAATGGAAGCTAATGACTCTATGAGGCATCAAGGATCAGTCCAAAAAAATCAAAAGAATGAAAAAAATAGAAGAAAATGTGCTATTGAAAAGACAACTGATCTGGAAAATAGATCCAGGAGAAATAATTTAAGAATTATTGGACTACCTGAAAGCTGTATTTAAAAAGAATCCAGACAGCATTTTTCAATAAATTATCAAGGAAAACTGCCCTGATAACATAGAACCAGAGGTTAAAATAGTAATTGAAAGAATCCACTGATCTCCTCCTGAAAGAGATCCTCAAATGTAAACTTCAAGGAACATTGTAGCCAAAATCCAGAATGAACACATCAGGGAGAAAATAGTGCAAGCAGCCAGATAGAAATAATACAAATATCTAGGAGCCATAGGCAGGATTACACAGGACTTAGCAGCTTCTACATTAAAGGATGGGAAGTCATGAAACACGGTGTTCTGGAAGACAAAAGATCTAGGGCTACAACCAAGAATCACTTACCTGGCAAAATTAAGCAAAGTACATCAACAGAAAAAAAATGGTCATTCAATGAAATAGGGACTTTCAAACTTTCCTGATGAAAAGAACAGACCTAAACAGAAAATTCTATCTTAAAATATAGGACTCAAGAGAAACATAAAAATGTACAAAGGAAAGAACAAAAAAACATGTTATATAATAAGATTAAACTGTTTACATCCCTATGTGGGAAGGTGATACTTATAACACTTGAGAACTGTATCTCTATTAAGGCAGTCAGAAGGAGTATACATAGACTAAGGGTGTAGGTATAAGTTGACTTTAATGTGATAATATTAAAAAAAACTTAAAGGGTGAAAAAAAGGATTTTACTGTGAGAAGAGGGAAAGGGAAACAGGATAGAGTAAATTATATCACATGAAGAGACAGAAAAGACCTAATCCAGTAGAGGAAAAAAACAGGGAGGGAGTGAGTGTTGTTTGACCCTCTCATTGACTATGGATCAAAGAGGGAATAACATACACATTCAGATGAGTATAGAAATTTATCTTATCCCATAGGGAAGTAGGATGGGAAAGGGGAAACATAAAAGGGGACTGATAGAATCTGGGCAAATTGAGGGAGGTGGTAGTCAGAAGACAGAAAGGGTGAAAGGAGAGAGAAAAGTATAAATGGAAGGAATAGGATGGAGGGAAATATACCATATTAATAACTGTCAATGTGAATGGGTAAACTCTCCCATAAAATGGAAATGGACAGAAGAATGGATTGAAAAGCAGAATCCTACAATATGTTGTTTACAAGAAGCACATTTGAAGCAGGCAGATACATACAGAGTAAATAAAGGTAAAAGGCTGGAGCATAATGTATTATGCTACAGCTAAAGTAAAAAAAAAAGAGCAATACTGACTTCAGACAAAAGCAAAAATAGATGTAATTAAAAGAGAAACAGAAGGAAACTGTATCTTGCTAAAAGGTATCACAGACAAAGAAAAAATATCAATACTAAACATCTATGCAACAAGTGGTATCCCTCCAAATTCATAAAGGAATAGTTTAATGAATTACAGGAAGAAATAGACAGCAAAACTCTTCTAGCAGGAAACCTCAACCTCCTCCTCTTAGAACTAGCTAAATCTAATCACAAAATGAACAAGAAAGAATTTTAGAAAAGTTACACACAGTAGACCTCTGGAGAAAGTTGATGGAGGATAAAAGGGAATATATCTTTTTCTCAGTGGTTTATGCCACTTACACAAAAAATGACCCTGTAGGGCATAAAAATTGACAATCAAATGCAGAAAGGTAGAACTATTAAATGCACCCTTTTCAGATCATGATGCAAAAACAAACAAACAAACCCTTACATGTAATAAAGGACCATGGGAAGATAGACTCAAAAATAATTGGTAATTAAATAATCTAATCCTAAAGAATAAATGAATCAAACAACAAATTGCAGAAACAATCAACAATCTCATCCAAGGGAACAAAAATAATGGGACAATATACCAAAACTTATGGGATGCAGCCAAAGCAGTTCTTAGGGGAACTTTCATATCTCTTAATGCTTACATGAAAAAAAAATATAGAGAAAGAGGAGATTGAAGAATTGAGCATGCAACTAAAAAAGCTAGAAAAAAACAAATTTAAAATCTCTAATTAATTACCAAATTAGAAATTCTGAAAAGCAAAGGAGAGATTAATAAAATGGAAAGTAAGAAAATTATCAAACTAATAAATAAAACTAAGTTAGTTTTGTGAAAATAAAACAACAAAATAGATAAACCTTTGGTTTATTTGATTTAAAAAAGAAAGAAGACAATGAAATTACCAGGATAAAAAGTGAAAATGGTAAATTCATCACCAACAAAAAGGAAATTAAAGCAATGATTAGGAGCTTTGTGCCAATAAATCTGACAATCTAAGTGAAGTGGATGAATAGTTACAAAACAATATAAATTGTCCAGATTAACAGAAAAGGAAATAAAATACTTAACCCCATTTTGGAAAAAGAAATTAAACAAGCTATCAATGAACTCCCAAAGAAAAACTCTTCAGGGCCAGATGGATTTACAAGAGAATTCTAGAAAACATTTAAAGAATAATTAATTCCAATTCTATATAAACTATTTGGAAAAATATTAACTACTTCAAAAAAAAGGAATCCTACCAAATACCTTTTGTGACACAAATATGGTGTTGATACCTAAATCAGGAAGAGACAAAACAAAGAAAATTATAGATCAATTTCCCTAATGAATATTGGTACAAAAATTTTAAACAAAACATTAGCAAAGAGATTACAGCATTTTATCATGGAGATCATACACTATAACCAGATGGGATTTATACCAGGAATGCAAGACTGGTTCAATATTAGGAGAACCATCAACATAATTGATCATATCAATGACAAAAATAACAGAAATCATATGATTATCTCAATAGATGCAGAAAAAGCTTTTGACAAAACACAACACCCATTCCTATTAAAAAATTAGAGAAAATAGACATAAATGGAGTTTTCCTTAAAATAATAAGCAGTATCTATCTAAAACCATCAGCATGCATTATCTGTAGGTGAAATGTATTGTTTTTATTTCTTTTCTCTGAGGCACATAGACTGATCTAGTCCCTCTATCGCATGTACACAACCTTTCTAGTACTTAGGCAGTATTCTCAGTCATCCCTTCTGGACTATTCATTCCTAGGTTCTTGAGATAGTTCACATCTGGTATGGATTCAAAAGTCTTCACCATTCTGGTTGTCCTCTTCTGGACTTTCCCTACTTTTGCTGTATTTTTCTAACCTGTGGTGACCAGAGCTGAACACAGTGCCTGAAATGTGGTCTGACCAGTGGAGAGTTTAGTGTCACTTTCCTATTCCCCAGGACCTTGTGCTATATTACCTTTTGGAGTTGTAGTTTCACCCTTTTGACTTACATAAACTAGATAGATAAATTAGTAGCCTTCCCAATAAGATAAGGGTGAAACAAAAAAAGCCCATTATCACCACTATTATTCAATAATGTACTAGAAATGTTAGTATTAGCAATAAAAGAAGAAAAATAAATGGAAGGCATTAGAATAGGCAACAAGTAAACAAAACTATCACTCTTTGCAGATGATATGATGGAATACTTAGAGAGTCCTAGAGAATCAACTAACAACCTGCTTGAAACAATTAACAATTTTAGCAAAGTTCCAAGATGTAAAATAAACTCCCATCAATCCTCAGCATTTCTATAAATCACCAATAAAGTCCAGCAGCAAGAGATAGAGAAATTCAATGTAAAATAACCATAGACAATACAAAATATTTGGTAATCTACCTGCCAAGACAAACTCAGAAACCATATGAACACAATTATAAAACACTTTTCACACAAACAAATTCAAATCTAAAGAATTGGGCAAAATATCAATTTCTCATGGGTAGGCCAAGCTAATATAATAAAAAAGACTTTTCTACATAAATTAGTTCCCTTTTCAGTGCCATACCCATCAAATTACCAAAAAAAAAAATTTATAGGGCTAGAAAAAATAAAAAATTCATCTGAAAGAATAAAAGGACAAGAATATCAAGAGAATTAATTTTTAATTATTTAATTAGATTAATTAAATTAAAATAATTAATTAAATGTAAAGGAAGACAGCCTAGCTGCACCAGATATTAAACTGTATTATAAAGCAGGAATCATCAAAACTATTTTTTATTGGCTAGGAAATGGAGTGGTGGATCAGTGGAAGAGGTTAGCTACACAAGACACAGTAGTAAATGACTATAAATGACCATTTGATAAATCCAAAGACTCAGTTTCCATGATAAGAACTCACTATTTGACAAAAACTCTTGTGAAAACTGGAGAACAGTATTGCAGAAACTAGGCACAGATCAACATTTCACACCCTATACCAAGAGAAGGTTGAAATGGGTATATGCTTTAGACATAAAGGGTAGTACCATATGCAAAATTAGAAGAGGGATAGTTTACCTGTCAGATCTGTGAAGGGAAGCATTCATGACCAAACAAAAGATATAGAATATCATGAAATGCAAAATGGATAATTTTGATTACATTAAATTAAGAAGCTTTTGCATCAACAAAACCAATGCAACCAAGATGAGAAGGAAAACAGAAAGCTGGGAAGCAATTTTTACAATCAGTGATTCCAGTAAAGGCTTTGTTTCTAAAATATATAGAGAAATGAGCCAAATTTATAAGAATACCATCATTCCCCAGTTGATAAATGGTCAAAGGACATGAACAGGCAGTTTTCAGATGAAGGAATTAAAGCTATCTATAGTTATATGAAAAAAATGCTCTAAATCACTATTAATTAGAGAAATGCAAATTTAAATAACTCTGAGGTACCACTTATTCCCGCTACCTTTGCATTCAATTGGGGGAAAATACTATTAAGGAGAGAAAAAAAAAAGATGACTGACTATAAGTATCTCAGATGTTGATGGAAGGGCAGTGGTAGACAAACCCAGACATTGACAGTCCTTTCCTATGCTGCCATATAATGGAGGAACTGTTGTTACTTCCCCAAATTTTGCACTCTTGAAATTAGACCATACTCAGGGCAAAGTCCCACTTTCTTACTTTTTTTAAAAAACTAACATCAGGAAATCCTAAGATTCTTGAGGACAGGGAATAGTCTCTGTTTGTCTTTGAATTGCCAACCTCCTATGGTGCCTGGCACTAATCAGAAGCATTAGAAATGATTACTTCAATCTGTATTAAGACACCATAAGTTGATGCATACTTTTTAAAAATTTTATTTTTATTGAGTTTTTTTGTGTCTATGTTTTCTTTTACCACATGACTATTATGGATATGTTTTGCATATTCATATAAATATGCATATATATAACACATATGTAGATACATACACACATGTATAACCTATATTGCTTGCCTTCCCCATTGGGGGGGGAGTATGTGGAGAAGGGGAAAGAGAGAGAATTCAGAACTCAAAATTTTAAAAATGAATATTAAAAGTTGTTTTTAACTGTAACTGAGGAAAAATAAAAATAAAATGCTAAAAAAAGAGAAATGATTGCTAACTTGAATTGCATGTCATTAACTTATCCTGATTCCTTCTCTGACTATTTAGTTTATATCTTTTGATTCCCCAGTAACTATTATAGGGCCTTAAACTAAACCTATTGGTGGAAGAGGGGAGCAAGGGAGATAATTTTATTGAATTTTTTTTGTCAAATTTAGAATGTCTTTGAGAGGAAGCTTTTGAAAATCAAAGAAGTCAACTTAAAAAAAATATTTTTAACATTTATTGAAAAAATGAGTTTTGATTCTCTCTTTCCTGTCACATCTTCCCCACCCTTTGTGATTTCAGTCATACATGTGAAATCATGCAAAACATTTCCATGTTAGTCAGGTTGCCAAAAAAAAAAAAACAAAACCAAGAAAAATAAAGTTTTTAAAAAATATGCTTCAACCTGCATTCCAGGAGTCTTAACTAATTATTCCTTGAAGACTATTGCATCCTATAGCAGAATTCTTGACAGAAGATGAGCATGTCCCTATGCCTTAAGTGGCTAATTTGGACTCTGTCCAGGGACAAAGCTTCTTGGGGAAAGATTCTCAAGAGAAGTTTCTTAGGTCAGTCTCCATTGAGGAGAGCTGGATAATTGTTCAAGTCTGAACTGGGCAGTGACTTCCCACTCCTTAGTGAGTCAATGTTTAGAAGACTTCTGTCTCAATACTTTTTAAAGTAAATTCTACAGGAAGACAAAAGGGAATGAATCAACCTTATTCTCATTGAATTTGGCTTAGGGAGGGTGTAATGCCATACACAAGCAGTTTCCCAAAAGAATTCTATTGTGAGCAGCTTGTAAGTTTCAGATTACACAGTATAGTGAACACTCCATTTATTCCATAACAAATCAAGGCAAACATTCATAACAAATCACAATATAATATTCACAACATTACATCTTATCACAGAAAATCACAATATAGTGTTCACAGAAGCTTAACATTACAATGACCACATAGTTTTCACCAAAGTGGTCACAGTATTTAGAACAAAGAACAAAAGAATAATCATCTGATATCCCTAAGGAACTTTGCCTCCTCACTCAACCATTCAATCACTTCACAATACAAGTCTGTCTTCCACTCACGGGGCAATCATAGCTTAACTTAATCAGTCACTTATCTAGCAATCAGTCACTAAGTATCATTAATCACTAAATACAGTCATTAGAAAATTACACAAATCCCCAATCCCTCGGTCTCTAGTAAACTTCAATTTCATCATGCATTCAATATCTAAGGATTAGTCAGTTAGCAAAAATTTACATAATCTATTAAAATAAATTTAATTAAGTGATATTGAACATACAATTTAATTAAATAAACTTATAAATTAAAAATGCATATACTTATTAATATGTTATAGTCTTCTTTTTTCATGTTCGAGTGTTTAATTTTGATTGTTCCCCTTGAATCTTAGTAGTGAAACAAATCCCCACAAAGGGTTTTCAGCAATTCCTTCAGAGCTGGGCTGTGTTCCTTTGGCAAAGGATAATCTTCTCTTTTCCCTAAATGGGGGAAGATCAATAAGTTTAATCACTTGGCACAAGGTCTGAGTTGATACACCTCTTCACCCCTTCATTATTTCCCACCATTCACCCTCAAAATTTCACAAGTCAATTTCACAGAAAATTCATATCTAGAGGGAAGGAGGTTAATCAGAGCACGTGGCCCTCTCTGATTCTCTTCGCTCTGGCATTGTCAAGTAAACAAGAGAAGCAAGGAGGTAACAATGTGGTAAAAGTGTGTTTTAGTTCCCCCAAAAGTGAAGTCTATAGAAATCTGGATAATGATTATTTATCAAGCATTTATTCACACTTACCAGTTGTCAAATACTAGGTGCTCAGAATACAAATGCAAAAGTAAGACAGTTATCCCTGATTTAAAAAGAAAAGATTTATTGACATTCTTTTTCTTTTACATCATTGTTATTTCAAACTGACTACTATCCCTTCCCACAAAAAAATACCCTCTTTTGTTATAAATAAGTATAATCCAGCAAAACAAATCAACATATTGGCATTGAAGGGTCCTACCCTCAATCAGCTTACATTGAAAAAAAAAAGTATGAGTTCCTCTCTTAAGTGACACCAGGAGCAGGCAGTAGCCAAAGGGGTGAGTTGGATAAAGAGGCTACAAAATGACAGAGATGGTACTGTACTTGCATTAGCCTTGCTGAGGGGGCTCAGGGACGGGAGAGGAATCCTTTACCCTGTAAGCCTAGTAATTTACTGACCAGGTTTCGGAAATTTAGGCTACCTCTCAATGAAGTGCAAATCCTGAGTCACCTTGTCAAAATAAGAGTAATAGCTAAAAGTCCTTTTTCAGCAGTTTTAGAATTGACCAGTCCTCACTGGTTTAGGGTAACTGATCATACTAAGTGTTCCAGTAGATTCCTCTGTTTCTGTCCATTCTGACAGCCTTTCTTTATTGTAACTATGTCTCCTCAACAGAGCTGGTTTGCTTTACTGTTTAGTTGTGTGCTCCATATCTCCTTGTACTAAACTTTGGAACCTGAAAATCACTAAATCTGGTTTTAAGATAGGCAGAAGTCACTAATATTGCTAAACACATGAATCAATGTTTTTGTTTATTTATGTGTTTTAATAGCAGGTCTATCCTACCTCATTTCATTCTTGGAATGATTTATTAGACTAGTAGATCAGCGGAATGCTATAGATACAATTTAGGAAGATGCACCAAGCATTTAATCAAGTTTGTTCTCCTATTCTTCTGGACTATATAGATACATATGAGTTGCACAATTAGCCCTGTTAGTCTGATAAAACAGTAATTTGAGGCTGGTCGTTTTTGGAAAGTCTCCAGATATATGTGTGGCCTTGCATTGAAAACATTATTATTAATCATTTATACAACGGGATCAGTAATACACTTTTCAATTTTAGAAATACATAAGTCTAGAAGGGAGAGCTAAAAGTTGGAAAGCAGATCCAAAATCATTAGGATACACTAAAACATTAGGCTGAATAGAATACAACATCATTTAACAGGGAAAATGTAGTCTTACAAATGGGTTCAGAAATCAAATTCACAATAATAAAATGTGGAAAACAAGGCTAGATAGTAGTTTGTGTACAAATGTTCTGGGGATTTTAGAGAGCTACATTCTCAATAGTACTCAGTGGTGTGATGTAGCACCCATTTTTCACACCATGACCACAACCAAAGTATCAGGATCATTGAAGTGTCCAATTCAATATACACTGAGAACATTGGAAAGATTTTGTGGACTTTAAGCTGTTTTAAGAAATCACATCAATGAGGAGAGCGTCCAAGATATTTTGGGTTACATGAAATGAGGATTAGATGAAAGAATTGGATGTTCACCCTAGAGATGTAAAAACTGAGTGGTGATCAAAAGACTGTTTTAAAGAACTTGAGAGATTGCCATTTAGAACATGCATTTAAGTTGTTTTTCTTGATCGGGGTGGAGGGCGGTGTTGGAGAGAGAGCCATGACTTTTTTTTTTTTTTTGCAAAGATACAAAGTCTGGATTGATTTAGGAAAACTCTCAGTAACAGTTGAAACAATCTCAAATTACAATGGACTCCTTTGAGACATAGTAGGTTTCCCAAAAGTCTCCAAAAACTACTCGAACATTTATCCAGTTTGTTCAAGAAGCAATTTTTTTTGAACTGTGGGTTGGACTAGATTAATGGTTCTTAAACTGGGGTCTGTAGAAGGCCACCAAGAGTTTTGTGACTATATTTCAAGGGTTTCATGAATTTGGATGGGAAAAAATAGTACATCCTTAATTTCACTAATCTCTATTTGAAATTTAGTTATTTCCTTCGATTATGTGAAAATGTTCTTAGATGGGGTCTGATAACCTTGTCAGATTCCCAGAAGGGTCCATCACACACACACACACACACACACACACACACACACACACACACACACACAGAGAAGTCTTCAGAAAATTCAGTCTCATATGTCCTTTATAATTCTGAGATAGTATATATATGTGTACGCACACACACACACACACACACACACACACACATATATGTACTGAAAGTCCTATCCACATTTCCTAGATTCATTTTGCTTCAAAGTACTATGAATTTTTCAGATGTTAATTAAGTCCTGTGATCAGGCTGAAGTCTTCCCACATAAATTACATACACAAGGTTTCTCTCCAGTGCAGATTTTCTTATGGCAAGTAAGCACATTTTTTTTCTGGTTGAAAGCCTTTCCACATCCATTACATTTATAAGATTCTTTGCCAGTATAAATTCCCTACTGGTGAATAAAATATTTACTCTGTCTGAAATCTTTCTCACATTTCTCACATTCTCTCCAGAACGAATTGTCTGAAGATAAACTAGATTTGTCCTCTAACTCATGGCTTTTGCACATTCATTATACTTATATGATTTCTCCAGTGTGAATTCTCTGATGTTAAATATGTTTTTCTGCTTAAATGCCTTCTCACATTGATTACACTGATTTTTTTCCTCTAGTATGAACTCTAAAAAATTTACGCTCATTATATTGGTGCCTCTCCAGCCTGCCATCATGGACTCAAGGTTCTTTTAGTTTGAAGTCATGAGGGTCATCTCTTGCATTTCCTTCCTGTGAAGAATATTCCATCGAAGTGTCCAACTCTGGAATCATTTCTAGTTTTTTAAGTCTAGCTGCCCAGTATAGATAGTTGCTACTTTATAACATCTTCATCATCATTCAGAAGCATTCAGGAGAAGTTGCAAAGAGGAAGATTTAGACATCATCTAACTTAATTCCCTCATTTCACATGAGTGAATGAATTAAAAATCACTTATTAAGTAATTCCTATATATCGGGATTATGCTTAGCATTGTAAAACAGAAAGGGGAAATGATTTTCCTAGGACACATGGATAGAGAATGTTAGGGTTGAGTTTTGAAACCAGGATTGAATGAAAATCCACAATTCTGTTCACAAAGATGGCTTCTCTTTATGATTTTAGGATATGATGGATTTTAGAAGTGTTATGGAATTGACTTCCAGATTATCTTCCTTGATCTATGTTTTCCCCCTCATTTTTCTTCCTTTTCTACATCTCTGCTTATAAATGATTTTGTTAGTTGTTGCTCATTAGAGTTTAGGGTCACTAACCAGTCTTAATAAGAATCCAGTCATCTCACAGTAAACTTCTAATGCATAGATTCCTCTCAACATCCTCATTCTTCTTCTTTAGGTATTACGCTACATCCCCATTTCTTTGATTCTGTAATTTAATAGGAATAAAGAAGACTGAATAATCTTTGGAGAAAACAGAGGTTTTTCTTTTACTTTTTAAGCAAATTATTGATTTTTTTGTTTTTGTATACTTTAAAATTTCCCTTCTAACCCTTTTCTTACCTCTTCCAGGAAGTTTTTTCTAACAATTTTTAAAAGATCAGCAAAATGGATCAACACATTGAAAAAAAATTGACAATATATGTAATGTTCTACATTCATGGCCCACCCCACCCTTGAGAGGCAGAGTTTGTAGGCATCCAAGTTCTCACTGATTTCCACCTGAAAGTCTGCCCCCAGCCCCAATTATTTTAAAAACTTTTTCAGAGTTGCAATCTGTATGGCTCAAGGTCTATAAACAACCAAGGGAAAGGTCTATATTTTGGCTACCCAAGGGCCCTGAAAATTCTCCAATGTCACTGTCTTAAAGATGAAGTCCAAATGAATGAAATGGTACTTAGTTAATGACAAATAACATGTTAATAACAGGTATTTACATAGTCTTATTATTTGAGGAGGTTAAATTCTCAAGGCTAAAAGTTTTACTTTTTTAAAGTTAGGTGTTTTTCTTTATAGCTTAATTCTAGATTTAATGTTGTTGGTATTTTTTTTACAACACCAGAGTTCAAATGATCATATCACATTTTTTGACATAAGAATTAAATTTTGAAAATTAGCAAATTTAGATTGACTTGGCAATAAGGTTTTGGATTTCAAACAAGGTTTAAATTACACACTGTGTATATTCTTAAGGCAAAAATTAAAATGAAAATTTCTCCAGCAATGGACAATGTTTTCATAAATTAAGGAAAAGTTAACTCAAAGGAAAATATACAAGTCATTGTTTGACAAAAATTAGGAGGAAGAATGGGGATTAATTTGATTCCAATAATCACTTGAAATTAGCAAAATAATAAAAGATTACTCCTTTCTATTTTAGGATATCTTTTAATACAATGAAAAAGTATTCCATAGTTTGACCTTGAGCAAGACATTTTCCTTCTCCAGGGAAAGTACAATAAAGAAACATTATGTATATCATATCATATCATATCTATATCTATATCTATATCTATATATACATATATCAATCATATGGGAGAAAGTGACTGTCTTTTGCCTGTCTCTGTAACCCACAACCTTAAGATAATGCCTTCCACATAGTAAATACTTAAATTTTTGCTAACTGACTAATCCTTTGCAATAACCAGACATCATTCTAGAGAAAAAGTACTATCTATAATCTTTGATTGGTGAGATCTTTCTAATGGATTTCCAACTGATACTGTGACTAATTTCATCCTCTCAAATTGCCCCCCCCAACAAACAAATTTGTCTCTTCTAGTCAAGTGTACTAATTTGTTCTTCTTTATCTGTTACTATCAACTTAGAATATATTTTTCCTACCTAAAACCCTGTTAGATAGCTGAAGTATTAAGTTATGTGTACTTTATTTAATGATTACATATATCAAGTAAAGGAAGAGCATTCCTAACTTTAAAGAGAAGAAATATTTGTTCCAAATATGCACATGGTGGAACCTGGAAGCAGACTGCTTAGGGCACAGCAGGAGATCAGCATTGAATTATTTTAAACCTGTCAAGTCAAATATTTATTTATCACTTACTATTTACTTGACATTCTGCTAAGCACTGAGGATACAAAGGGGAAAAAAAATCCCTGCCCTTGAAGAGCTTACATTTTAATGAGTGAGACAACATGTAAACAAATCTTATTATAGTTCCATCATTTTTCAGTTGTGTCTGACTCTCTGTGACCCCATTTGGAGTGTTCTTGGCAAAGATACTGGAGTGGTTTGCAATTTCCTTCTATAGTTCGTTTTATAGATGACCAAATGAAACAAACAGGGTTAAGTGACTTGTCCAGGGTCACATAGCTAATAAGCTTCTGAGGTCAGATTTAAACTAAGGAAGATGGCTTCCTGATTCCAGGCCCAGTGTTCTATCCACTGTACCACCTAGCTCTGAATTCCTGTAAATAATTGGAGGACCTCTTTTATCTATCTTATATCTGTCAAAATTTAGGCATGAACTAATTAGTTTATTTTTTTGGAGATTATCCTCAAGTAAACTACAGAGGAAACATGACAAATTAAATTTATCCTTTGAATCATTTCTCATGATTGAACTGTCTATGTGAAACCAGCTTTTTACCCTAGGGCAAAAGTTACACATGCATTATCTATGATACTATGATATTGAGAGATAATGTGGTATAATGCATAGAGTAAATGACCTGCCTCTGACACTTAATAGTTGTGGAATCCTAGGCAAAGGTCTTGGTGTCCTTAAATGTTTGGTAGCTCTCTAAGACCATAAGTTTTAGTTAAGTTGTCATCTCTTTGAGCTTGTATACGTCTAACACTGATGAAATCAGAAATTTTGACCTTTGATAATATACAATTAAATATGTATACTGTGTATTATATGCCCAATATCCAAACATCATACTATCTTGAGGATGATGGCCTTATGCCAGGAAATAGAGTAAGGGATGATTGTATACACAGTCAAGGGAGGTCAAGACTTAGGGGATTTCAGTATATCAGCTAGGACAATTCCATAGCAAATTAAAACTGCATCAAATGTTAAGTTACAAGATGCAACTCAAGTGACAAAATGGAGTTTGAGAAACAGAAAAAAATAACACAGAAAAACATGTTTCCATTACACCAAAGCCACTAGATTCTAGATATAGAAGATCAAGAATTAAAGGTTGAACGTTTTAAAGGAAAGACATCCAAGTGAAAGGAAAAAGAAATAGCTAATTAATGCAAAGACTGTCTGATCAGGCATTTATCTGAAAGTTTTCTGTGTTTCACCAGGAGAATCCCAAACTGAAGTTCTGTGTATGTATAAACAACAGTTTTAGAATTCTGTAACTCTTTCATTGTTCCATGCAAAATATTATCTACATATCCCTGGGGAGAAGGATGCACACATATCTTTTTTGCCCTAATCCTATCTTCAAAACATATTCATAGATATGTATTTATGCCTATGTGAAGTGTGCTGCAACAAGTGTAAAAAGCCTTTTTCTACACACATACACACAAACATAATCTATTCATTTCTTAAAGACATAGCATAAAGGAAATTGAAATGCGTGCTCAATTTTCTAAAACATTTACATTTATTTCAGGACACTATAAAATGTATGTGTATGCTACCCATGTAGGCTATATATATTCAAATTTATTGTCTAAATGTGGCTCATGAAAAAAGACATTGATAGATCTTTCTGGAACCTTGCTTTATCTACCTCTAATGGGAAATATTAAATTATTATTATTTCCTGGAGGTAAGTAAAAGTTTCTATGAGGCTTATCATTCTGTTCTTCCCTAAGAGAAAACAGTATAGGACCAGAAAGTTTTCACTGGTTTAAGGAATGTTTTTAGGTCCAAAAGAGACAAAGTCATTAGCTTCCTAGGTTACTATTGCTTAATGAGGTTGAGTACCCAAGATTACTCCCACAATCTTGACTGCTTGCCATCAAATTCTAGTTACACAAAAATGATCACACAAAGCAAATAGTGATTAAACTTATTTATCCAAACAGATATCAAAAAGGAATTAGAGTTCTTCCAATTAGAATATGACAGAAACTACAAGGAATGAATTAACTTTCAAACTGGGAGTGAGATAACTCAGGTTAATCAACTGAGAGGCACCAATCTTACCTGATGGAAAATTCCTTAAAGTCTCTATGAAGGCAAGTTAGAAATCAGGGACATTTGGAGAAGCCAGTTTTCCACTTCATACCTGTTTTCCAAAATGTTTTTTCTTCTATCAGTCTCTCCCTATAGGTTTCTCCTCAAAGTCCATATGGAACCACTCACTCCTCAAGCAGTAACGAAGAATCTTTCTCCTCTCCAAAGCTCTCCCAAAACTCTGTCTCTTACCCAGACATGCAGCTTTAAGTTATCTTTCTCTACATCAACTAGGTGTGTTGTATCTTTTTTTATAGTTCTCTTTTTAAAATTTATTTATTTATTTTTAGTTTTCAACATTCATTTCCACAAGAGTTTGAGTTACAAATGTTTTCCCAGTGTCTTCCCTACCCCCCCACCCCAAGACAGTGAGCCTACTGAATACACCTTCCCCCAATCTGTTCTCTACCTCCCCCATCCTCCCTAACTAAGGCAAGATGGATTTCCATACTCCAGTGCCTGTATATCTTATTTCCAAGTTGCAGGTAAAAAAATAATTTTTTTAAACATTTGTTTGTAAAACTTTGATTTCCAGATTTTTTCCCCTTCTTCCCTCCTCACCCACCCCCACTGGGAAGACAAACAATTCAATATAGGTTGTACATGTGTAGTTACACAAAACATTTCCATAGTAGTTATATTGTGAAAGACTACCTATATTTCCCTCCATCCTATTCCATCCCCCACTTATTCTGTTTTCTCCTTTGACCCTGTCCCTTTTCAAAAGTGTTTCCTTCTAACTACCCTCTCCCCCAATCTGCCCCCCCCTTCCATCATCCCCTCTCTTATCCCCTCCCCCCTACTTTCCTTTAGGGTAAGATACCCAATTGAGTGTGTATGTTATTCCCTTGTTAAGCCAAATTCAAGGAGAAGAAGGTTGACCTATTCCATTTCACCTTCCTGCTGTTCCCCTCCATTGTAACAGTTGTCTCTTGTCTCTTTTATATGAGATAATTTACCCTATTCTATCTCTCCCTTTCTCCTTGTGGCAATATATTCCTCTCTCACCTCTTAATTTTATCTTTTAGATATCATTCCTTCATATGCAACTCAACCTATGCCCTCTGTCAATATATACATGTACACACAGTATATACACACTCTCACATATATTTACACACATACACCCTACTATACATACATATATGTGTAAGTATACATATATGCATATATATTCCCTTCAACTAGCCTCACACTGAGAAAAGTCTCATAAGTTACAATGATTGTTTTTCCATGTAGGAATGTAAATAGTTCAACTTTAATAAGTTCCTTATGATTTCTTTTCCTATTTGCCTTTTCATGCTTCTCTTGCTTCTTGTATTTGAAAGTCAAATTTTCTGTTCAGCTCTGGTTTTTTACTCAAAAATGCTTGAAAGCCCTCTATTTCATTGAATGACCATATTTTCCTCTGAAGTATTATACTCAGTTTTGTTGGGTAGGTGATTCTTGGTTTTAATCCTAACTCCTTTGACCTCCAGAACATTATATTCCGTGACCTTTGATCCCTTAATATAGAAACTGCTAGATCTTATATTATTCTGATTGTGTTTCAACAATACTCAAATTGTTTCTTCCTGACTGCTTGTAATATTTTCTCCTTGACCTGGAAACTCTGGAATTTGATTATAATATTCCTAGGAGTTTTCTTTTGGGGATCTTTTTCAGGAGGTGATTGGTGAATTCTTTTCATTTCTATTTTCCCCTCTGGTTCTAAAATATCAGGGCAATTTTCCTTGAGAATTTCTTGAAGGAAGATTTCTAGGTTCTTTTTTTGATCATAATTTTCAGATAGTGCAATGATTTTTAAATTATCTCTGCTGGATCTGTTTTCCAGGTCAGTAGTTTTTCCAGTGAGATACTTCACATTGTCTTCTATTTTTTCATTTGTTTGGATCTATTTTATATTATCTTGATTTCTCATAAAAGTCATTAGCTCCAATTTAATTTTGAAGGAATTATTCACTTCAGTGAGTTTTTGAAATTTCTTTTCCATCTGGGCAAATTTGCTTTTTTAAGACAGTCTTCTCTTCATTGGCTTTTGGCCCTATTTTGCCATTTGAGTTAGTCTGTATTTTAAGGTGATATTTTCTTCAGTATTTTTTGGGTCTTTTTTGAGCAGGCTGTTGACTTGCTTTTCATAATTTTCTTGCATCATTCTTATTTCTTTTTCCAGTTTTTCCTCCATTTCTCTTACTTGATTTTCAAAATCCTTCTTGAGCTCCTCCTTGGTCTGCAATCAGTTCATCTTTTTTCTTGGAGGCTTTTGATGTAGGAGTTTTGACTTTATTGTCTTCTTCTGGTTCCATGTTTTGATTTTCTTTGTCCCCAAGAAAAGATTCTATGGTCTTATTGCATTTCCTCTGTTTGCTCTTCTTTCTAGCCAATTACTTGACTTTTGAGCTCTTTACCATGGTAGAACTCTGCTTCCATAGTGGAGAGAGCTGTGTTCCAAATTTCTGGTGTTTTCACAGCTGTCATTAGAGCTCTTGTCAGAGCTATGAGGAGGGTACCCCCTCTACAGCCACCACAAGCTCTGGCAAGCTAGTATTCCTCACCCTAGGACCACTAACCAAGACTGTAACCCTGATCCAAGCAGGTCAAAGCAAGAGCAATTATCCTTTGTGGTTGCTTATTCCCTCTACAATCTGCAGGCCAGGAACTCCATAGGCAGCCATGTGGCAGCAGCTGCAGCTTCCTCACAGCTGCCACCTCTGCTGCCCCAGGGGCAGGGGCTGTATCTTGCTTTTCTCTCATCCAGTTCCAACAGAGTTCCCTACTGACTTTCTACTTTCTCTTTAGGGTTTATAGGTTGAGAAGCCTGGAAACCACCACGGCTGCCAATGATTCACTCTCCTGAAGTCTGCTTTGGCCTGTCTGGGCCACAAATCTGGGCTGGTGTGGCTCATGTTGGACTGTACTCAGTTCCCAGCCAGGTGCAATAGACCTTTCCTGTTGACCTGCCAGGCAGCCTTCAGCTAGAGATTTGTTTTTCTCTGTCACTTTGTTGGTTCTGTAGTTCTAAAATTTGTTTGGAGCCATTTTTTTTCCCAGGTATTAGAGGTGGTTGGAACAGGAGCTCAAGCAAGTTCCTGGTTTTACTCTGCCATCTTGGCTCTGCCCCAGGTATGTTATTTCTAAGCAGTAAAATGCCTTAGCATTGAAACCTTACATAATTATAGTCCAAATTTTGACTATAGATGTTGCCTGACATTTTACTTCCAACATTATTATTTTTTTTTTAAAGATTTAGGCAATGTCACAAATTTGGAGTAATGAATGACCAAGCTGTTCAGTGCTGGATCCATGGATATTACCTTTTTAAATGAAATTCAATCAAGTTTTCAATATGAATTCAACTTCTATATAGTTTGTTTCATAAATTGGCATTATTCTATTGATATATTTCAGAAGTTAAGCAGATGTCTGTAAAAGTGGGTCATTGTTGGGGACAGAGCCAAGATGGCTTGTGTGAGTTTTCCCCCAAACCACTCCAAAACCTGTAAAAATGGCTCTAAACAAATTCTAGAGCTCCAGAGCCCACAAAATGACAGAGTGAAGTAAATCTCTAGTCCAAGACAACGTGGAAGGTGGACAGGAAGGGTATATCACACCAGGATGGGAGTGGAACACAGTCCAGAGTGGGTCATGCCACCACAGACAAGGCCAGAGCAGGCCTCAGGGGACTGAATCACTGGAAGTTGTGGTGGTTTCCAGGCTTCTCAACCCACAAATGCCAAAGACAGCATAGAAAGTCAGTGGGAAAACTCTGTGGGACCTGAGTGAAAGAAGAGTTCAGTTCAACTGGAGTCTAGCCCCAACCTCAGGGTGGCAGAGGATGTGGTGGTGGTGGCAACAATAGCAGCAGTAACTGTTGCTGCTTCTGGAGCTCTGGGCCCACAGATGGTGGAGGATCAAGTGACTGATACAAAATCCCTGAAGTCTGGGACAGTATACCCACCCCTACCCCCACCCCTATTGGAAGTAGAGTCCTACTTTGATAAAGAGTTAAAAAGTCAGGTATTTGGCTGGGAAGATGAGCAAACAGTGTTAAAAATTCAGACTTTAAAATATTACTTTGGTGACAGAGAAGGACAAAATATACAACCAGAAGAAGACAATAGAGTCAAAGCTCCTGGATCAAAAGCCTCCAAGAAAAATATGAATTGGTCACAAGCCATGGAAGAGCTCAAAAAAGCTTTTGAAAATCAAGTAAGAGAAGTAGAGGAAAAATCAGGAAGAGAAATGAGATTGATTCAAGAAAATCGTGAAAAACAAATCAACAGGTTGCTAAAGGAGACCCCAAAAAATACTGAAGAAAAGAACACCTTAAAAATAGACTAACTCAAATGGCAAAAGAGATCCAAAAAAGCAAGTGAGGAGAAGAATGCCTTAAAAAGCAGAATTGCCCAAATGGAAAAGGAGTTCTAAAAAACTCACCAAAGAAAATAATTCCTTAAAAATTAGAATGGAGCAAATGAAAGCTAATGACTTTATGAGAAATCAAAATAGTATAAAACAAAAAGGATAAAAGGATGAAAAAATAGAAGACAATGTGACATATCTCATTGGAAAAACTACTGACCTGGAAAATAGATCCAGGAGAGATAATTTAAAAGTTACTGGACTACCTGAAAGCCATGATCAAAAAAAAGAGCTTAGACATCATCTTTCAAGAAATTATCAAGGAATACTGCCCTGATATTCTAGAACCAGAGGGAAAAGTAGAAATTGAAAAAATCCCCTGATTGATTCTTGAAAGAGATCCCCAAAGTAAAACTCCTAGGAATATTTTAGTCAAATTCCAGATTTCCCATATCAAATAGATCATGATCTAATGGGAGAGATGACATGCAATTAACCATGTACAAGCAATATATAGACAAGATGAACCAGGGCTGATCACAAATGAAGACACCATGCTTCAATCTGCATTTAGAGTTCATCAGTTTTCTTCCTGGAGGTGGATAACATTTTTCATTATGAGTTCTTTGGACTTGGCTGGATCATTGTATTGATCAGAATAGCTAGATTTATCACTGCTAATTATTATTACAATATTACTGTACAGCATGCTTCTAGTTCTGCTCACTTCACTTTTTGTTAGCTAATATAAATCCTTTCAGTCTTTTCTGAAGCCATATCCTTTGTCATTTCTTGGAACTCAATAATATCTTATCACACTCATATACCATAAGCTGTTTAGTCATTCCCCAATTGATGTGGATCCTCTCAATTTCCAATTCTTTGCCACTACAAAAAAGATGCTATAAATATTTTCCTTTTTAAAAAAATCTATTTGGGACACAGACCTAGAAGTGCTATTGTGGGTCAAAGGGTATGCACAGTTTTATGGCCCTTTGGGCGTGGCTCTAAATTGCTCTCTGGAATGGTTGAAGCAGTTCATGCCTCCACCAACAGTGCATAAATGTACTTATGTTTCCACATCCCCTTCATCATTTGTCATTTTTATTTTACATCATAGTAGACAATCTGGAAATTGTAAGGTGGTATCTCAGAGTTGTTTTAATTTTCATTTCCCTAATTATTAATGATTTAGAGCATTTTCTATGATTATTGATAGTTTTATTTCTTCTTCTGAAAACTACATGTTCATTTTTATCAATTGGGGAACAGCTCTTATTTTTATAAACTTCGCTAATTTCATATATATTTGATAAACGAGACTTTTATCAGAG
>CM053582.1:143512882-143542305 GCA_028627135.1 Pseudochirops cupreus
AGAGGGCTGTGACATTCTCCAAGCCAGGAGAAGGCTATATATACACCCTGATGTGAGGTTCTGGTTTGGGGCTCACTTTGAGAAGAGTTGTGTGATTTGGCCAGACGAGACTCTGGGCAGCCGTTGAGCCCTCCAGCTGTGAAAAACCCAGATGTTGGTGCTTCCCTCTCTGGTAACTGACTAGGTAACTGATGTAATGGTCAGAAGCTGGAAACCGTCTGCTGATCTGTTTTTTCTGTTTGTTTGTAACTTGTGTTTGTATTCTCTGAAGTTCAGGGTGCTGACTATTCCCCCTGAACTAGGTAAATGATATGTTTGATTAAAGTAAGATTGTTAACCCATTTTGAGTTGCTTTCCTTTAGAAAAGCAGATCTAAGAACCTGTGCTAGTAGCCGCCCTAGGTATGCTAGGGTGCTTGCTGATACAGTGTGTGTGTGTATGTGTGTGTGTGTAACATGTTGAAGGACTGCAGGCATTATAGGAGTAAGGAACCATGATGGTATGAACTGGTTTTCAATAATAATATCTAAAGAATAATGTTGCTAGTGGTTGGGAGGATAAGGGAGTGGGGATTCATACTTTAACCATCTCTTGTCTCAGGTTGCATGGAAGTATAATGTGAGTAGTAGGGCAGACTGCAATAGTGATCCAATTTTAAGTACTCATTTAGGCTCTGTATAGTTTAATATTTTAATCACAATATTTCATATAAAAACAGTCATTTTTATAAGTCCACAATCTTAAATCTTCACTGATAAAAATATGTCTCATGGGTTATTAATGTTCTCATACAACTTTAATCTAATGGTTTATTTAGACAGTGGCCACACAAATATATTTGTGTATATGAATGCATATGCACGCATGTATATATGTATGCGTATATCTCTATAGCTATACATATAAATTTGCCTACGCCCTGAGCACTTTAGAGATGGTCCTGGTTGTGAGGGAATTATTTTTGCAAACCTTAAAGAAATATGACTTAGCATTGTTGTATTATATTAACCTACTCTTAAGATCTTCTGATTTGATTTACTCAAGGGGTGGAGTCAAGATGGCAGTGTAGAAGCAGGAAAACTCTGCAGCTCCCCCTAGAACCACCTCGAATATCTAGGAAATATGACTCTAAACAAATTTTAGAGCTCCAGAACTCATAAAATGGCAGAGAAACAAGGCTCTCATTGAAGGCAACCCAGCAGACAGAGAGAAAGGGTTCATCTCTGGGAGCAGAGCTTAGCCCCATGTGGTTTTAGCCCTAGGCTGTCCAGGAGAATCTGCAACTGGAGCTTTCAGGGGAGCAGATCACCAGTAGCTGCGGCGGTTTCCAGAATTACCAACCCATAAGAGCCAAGGACAAAGGGAAAAGGTCAATGGAACTCAGCTAAATTTGGAGGGGAGGATCCAGCCTCTGCCTCCAGAGCTACAAGCAATCTGAAGCAGCGGCTCTGCAGCCACCTCCACGTAGCTGCTTCAGAAGCTCCTGGCCTGCAGATTGCAAAGGGGCCAAGTGATCATTCAGAGGCTAAGTGCTCTTCCTTTGAGCTTCCTGGATCAGGATTACAGTCTTGGGTGGTGGTCCTGAGGTTCATGACCAGTGGGCCAAAGCTGATGGGGGCTGCAGAGACAACCTCTTAATAACTGGCAGCTGTGAAAACCCCAACAATTTGGGACAGAGCTCTCCCCTCTGGAAGCAGAGTTCTACTGAGCCCAAATGTCAAGTAACTGACTGGCAACATGATCAGGCAAAGGAAGCAAAGCAAACTCAGCAGTCCAACCTTAGGTTCCTTTTTTGAGGACAAAAATGATCAAAGCATGGAATGGGAGGAAGACAACACAGTCAGAACTCCCACACCAAAAGCTTCCAAGAAAGATGTAGACTGGTTACAAACCATAGAGGGGCTTAAGAAGGATTTTGAAAGCCAAATAAGAGAAGTGGAGGAAAAATTGGGGAGAAAAATCAGAATGATGCCAGAAAATCATGAAAAGAGAGTCAACAACCTGACTGAAGAAAATAACACCTTAAAAAATAGATTAATTCAAATGGTAAAAGAGGCCCAAAAAGTCAATGAGGAGAAGAATGCCTTAAAAAGTCAAATTTGCCAGATGGAAAAAGAATCTCAAAAGCTCACTGAAGAGAATCATTCCTTAAGATCTTCTGATTCATCTGTCTCAGATACCAGAACCAAGTCTTCAGTCTGAGCTGAGAGAAAGTGACTAAATTTAAATAAAATAAAATTTTATTTAAAAATACAAAAACCATTCTTAGCTCACAGGCCATAGAAAAAGGGGAGTCAAGTTGGATTTGGTCTGTGGGCCACAGTTTTTCAATCCTTGAAATAGACTAACACCAAAGTAGTATAAGTAAAATTAATCATGAGCACAACAAAATGCTGCCTTAAAAGAGGAAGAAGATACAAGAAAAAAAAATAGAATAAAATATAAACCTATAAATCATAACACTTAATTTGAATAGATTAAACAATCCAATAAATTGAAATAACTGCAAAATAGATAAAATAAAATTCAACATTTTCTACTCAACATAAGCCTACAATATCCCTTTCTATTGCCCATCTGTGTTCTTTGGAAGCAATAGTGTTCCAAATCTGAAAAATGCTTGTATTAAAAAGATGGACCTTTATAGTTGTATGAAGCTTAGCATCAGTGGAGGGGCGTGAGGGGGACTTTTCAATTTCTTGAAAGTAATCCGGTCTACTCTCCCTTTTAATCTCTGCGTACCACTCACTGTTCATTTGTAATGTCCATCACAGATATATATGCTATTAGCTAAAATGTATCCATTCAGACACATTTTGAAATCTAAGAAATAGACAGTCTTCAGCCATTTGGTCTTTCCTACGTGAATTTCAGATCTTTTTCAGGAGGCTCTGTAATTTCTTGGGGACTGATGCAAACAATATAATGTAATACACAAGCAAGGGCATTTAGAAGAGAGGTGTCAAACATGTGCCAGTCAGCAATACTCTTGGGTGTAGCCCAAACTACATTAAAATGAAATTGAGAATTATTTAATCAAATAAGTAAAAATACAATAGAACAGAGATAAATTTAATATGTGTTTTCTACAGTTTAGTGTCCCCATTTCCATTTGAGTTTGATGCTACCAGTCTAGAAGAACATTATCTAGGGAGAATTCCTCTTTGACAGGGACTCTACACGTTATCTCCTCCATTGCAATTGCTAATATTTTGGCAAAGTATATCTCACTATTTTATGCCTCTACTAATATTTACTATCATAGGACCATTGAATAGAGTTATTTTCTGTTACAAGAATATTGAACAAAATTATTTTCTGTTATATCTTCTAAGTATTGTTGAATGATTTTGATATATAGATGGGAGATGCCTTGTTGTGAGACAGTTGTGAGGCAGTATTTATGTTCTATAAAGTCCTTCTCCTGTCTATGTTCTCATTAGCGTCATTTCTATTTCCTCTAGGTTCCAATTCTATGGTGGTTCTATTATTCTTAATGAAAAATTGAAAGTTTACTGAAAATTTTTGGAAAACCTTTGCCATTTTTCTTTAGTTTGCATTTCTCTCTCCATTTTCATGCTGAAATGCACTAGGATGACTTTTCTTAGCTGGATATCTTGCTAAATTTTCTATAGTCTGGTTTTTACCGTCTATTGCTTTTCTCTGTTTTATGGGATAATACTACTTCAATTCTTCCGTCATATTTCTTCTTAGGATTTTATAGATGAATTTATATTCTAATTTGATGCTGCCTTTAGCAGACATCTGTCTCCATTTTGGAAGTCAAATGTCTCTCTATCAATCAATCAAAAACATTTATTAAATGACCACTTTGTGTCATGCATTGTACTAGGCAATGATGATTGATCTATAATAAAGGAAACAATTTATATCTGAAAGGAATTTAGAGTCTAATGAGTGAAAAATACATATATAAGTAAAACAGAATGGAAATAAATAAAAAATAGTTAAATACAAAGTATTATCAGAGGGAATGCACTAGCTGGTGAAGGAATAAGGAAAGATTTCATATAGAATATAGTACCTGAGCTGAGTCTTAAAGGAAGAAAAAGATTCTAAGAGGCAGAGATGAGGAAGGGGTGTGTCCCAAGCATGGTAATAGTAGGTACAAAGGCATGGAGATAAGAGATAGAACATTTTGTTTAAGGAACAGAGAAGAGTCAAGTTTGACTGGATTGCAGAATGCAAAAAATGGTAATCATGTACAATGAATTTAGCAAAATAAGCCAGGGTAAACGCACAAAGGGCTTGAAAAGTCAACCAGAGGAATTCATATTTGATTCTAGAAGCAATAGAATAACAGTGGAGTTGATTAAGTAGGGGAGAGACAAGATCAGGTTTGAATTTAAGGAAACACTTTGGAGGATGGACTAAAGTATGAAAGAACTTGAGGCAAGGAGAGACATTTGGAAGTTACTGAAAATTTCTAAGCAAGAGGTGGTGAGGGCCTGAAAAAAGGTGATAGATTTATGAATAGAAAGAGAGTGTGGACTTCATGAAATGCTATAGAGTTAGAAATATCAAGATTTGGTGATGTATTGGACTTGTAAAGTGAGATACAGTGAAAAATGAAAGATAATACCAAGATTATGGTGTTGCCTTTATCAGAAGGACAGAAATTCGGAAGAGGGACAAGTAGAGGTTGAAGAAAAATATTAAGTTCCATTTTAGACATGTTGAGTTTCAGTTAGTTCTCAGATGTTCAATTTGAAGTGCCGAGTAGACAACTGGTGATTCAGGACTGAAGCACAGGAAGGAGATATATACATATGGGAGTCACTGGCAAAGAGATGTTAATTAAACTCTTGGGAACTAATAAGGTAACCTAGAAAATATGTAGAGACAGATGATTAGGGGACTGTGGAAAAGCCTTGAGAAACTATAATGGCAAGCAGCTATTTAATTATTTAACACCTTGTTTCAGTTCAAGTTTCTTTTGAGCCTTGCCATGATTATGTCAAGTCTTTGTTAAGAAACAGAACTTGTGAAACCCACAGTGGGAGAGACTTGCCAAAGACAGGAAGAGGAAGGACATCAGAGGTGGGCAGAACAGGGAGGAACTAATGACCAGATAAAAAGCTGAGTACAAGGTGGGAGAGAGCAGATTTGAGAAGGGAAGACTTGTGATGGCAGCACTTTGTTTGTCTGTTCTGTGTTGATTTTTGTTTGTAATATTTTGTACAGAAGCCCTGGGACCTTACTGGAACGTCTGAAAGAGTATTTTTTTGTTGTCTGTTTACAGAAGTCCTGGAGGAGGGTTTCAGATGTCCTGGGACTATACTGATGATTTGTGTTGTGTTTTCAGACCTTGTTTCTGGGTCTGCATTGAGTTCTCAGACCTTGTTTGTGGGTCTGTGTTGATCTCACAGGCAGATAGTAAATTGACGATGGTGCCAGAAATGTGCATGAATGTTGTATTGGCTCTGTTAAGCTTTGTCTTCCCAGAAACAGAAACTGCAAAGGACTTGAGGTGGACTGTACACTGTGAGCTTCCATATGGAAATGGACAAGAATCTGATTGCTACTTACCTGTGAATCCAGGTGATGACTGGGTAGATTCAGGCAGAAGCTGGACCCATAGAAGGTGAACCATGTAATTTTGGAGCCAGCCTCCAGCCAAGATTAAAAGGCTTCTCCTTGGGTACTTAGTACTGACTGAGAAGATCATGATTTACTGTGGCCTAGGGGTGAGAGAACTTTGTACTCTATACCTTGTACCTCTTAAGAATGATTGAGTTAAGGATGACTGGAAACTAATCTCCAATCAAGAAGAAAGAAGACTTTATGACTGAGAGATTAAGACAATGCCTAGGGGCAGAGAACTTTAAGCTTTGAACTTTGTGTCCCGTAGGAGGCTTTCTCCTTAAGGATGATTGAGTTAAGAACTTACTGAATGATATCTTTTGTTTAAAACTATGTGGCCACTTTGGTGAAAACTATGTGTCCATTTTAGTGATAAGTTATTATGTTTTAACATTGTGAATGCTGTACTTTGGTGTTTGTGAATGTTTTGCTTTAGTTTACACCTGAATAAATAGAGAGTTCACTATACTATGTGATCAGAACCTTAAAACTGTTCACAGCAGCAGTCCTGTGGAAAGCTGCTTGTGTTTGGCTTTACAGAAATACACACAATTAAGTGACAGAATCTGAATGATAACCAATAAATGAGACTGAAGAACCACTAGACAGATAATAGAAGAGTGCAAAATCATACTTTGTCCCCTGAGAAATCTGTATGCAAGTCAAGAAATAATGGTTAGAATTAAAGATGGAACAACAGATTGGTTAAAGATTGGAACAGTATGACAAAGCTGTATATTCTAACCTCATTTATTTAATTTATATGCAGAATACAGATCATGGAAAATGCCAAGCTGGATGAATCAAAATCCAGAAGTAAGGTAGTCACGAGAAACATCAATAATCTCAGATATGCAGATGATACTACTCTGATGTCATCAAGTGATGAAGAATTAAAGATTCTTTTGATGAGGGTGAAAGAGGAGAACATAAAAGCTGACTTGAAGTCTAACAAAAAAAAAAAAGATCTTGGCAACTGTTCCTGGCAAATAGAGGGAGAAGAAATGGAAGTAGTATCAGATTTTATATTCTTGGGCTCAAAGATCACTGCAGATGGAGACTGTAGTCATGGATTTTTTTCAAAATGTTTGCTCCTTGGAAGGAAAGGTGTGGCAAATCTTGACAGCATACTAAAGTGCAAAGACATCATCTTGCTGACAAAGGTCTATATAGTCAAAGCTATACTTTTTCCATTTGCAATGTATGGCTGAAGAGTTGGAGTATAGAGAAAGCTGAGCACCACCAAATCATCTCTTAATTAAAGCTATTCATTGGAAGGTCAAAGATTGAAGCTTAAATACTTTGGCCACATAATTAGAAGATGGGACTCATTGGAAAAGATCCTGATGCTGGGAAAGATTGAATGCAAAAGGAAAAGGGAACAGCAGAGGGTGAGATGGATGGCTAGTATCATGGAGACAATGAACATGGACTTGAACAGATATTTAAAGATAGTAGAAGGTAGGAAAGCCTGGCATGCTATGATCCATGGGGTCATGAAGAGTTAGATATGACTGAATGACTGAACAACAACTAGAAGAATCAAAAGAATGATACCATAAAAATGCAGAGAAAATAAAATGGCCAGGAGCACAGGGTGTTCAATAGTGTCAAATAATAGGTTGAGAAGGATATATGTGTGTGTGCATATGTGTGTATATGCATGCATGTGTATATACATATGTGTGTATATATGTGCAAACGCACAAGTATATGAGCATTTATCCTTGCAGCTATTAATATATAGAAGTTTAGCTTCTGGGTGAACTATGGTAATTAGTGTTAATGGCATTTCTGTTGCCCATTTCCAGTGTTTAATTTCAATAACTTTTTAAAAACCCAGAGTTGATTCTTCTTTATTGTATGACATCAAGCTCCTATAGCTCATAGCCACATTTAACAAAATACTGAGAAAATATTATGCTCTTTTGGAGTTTTATCATAGGCAATCCCCAGGAATGAGGAAGACTTGAGTTCAAATCTGCCCTCACTCACTTACTAGTTGTGTGACCCTCCGCAAGTTACTTACATCCTATTTGCCAGAGTTACTCATCTATAAAATGGGAATATGCTGGAGAAGGAAATGGCAAACCACTTCAGTATATTTGACAAGAAAACCCTATGAACAAAGACTATGGGCTCATGTAGAGTTGGACACAACTGAATGACTATACAACAAGTCCCCAGTTAGAGAATTCCTAAATTGAATTAAATACTCCCAGAAGAAGAAAATATTAACATACCTCTCAGATTAAAAAAAAAATGCTTAACCAGGGAATTATCCTACAACTAAAGAAATTAAGCCACGCCATGAAGGAAGGGTCAGGGAATCCGAATGTTGTCAACTTTCCATGATGTTGTTGTGAATTTCTTAGTACAGGTCTGAGGTAAATAGGAAATATTTGGTCTGTAGTGCCATAAAGTTTACCCAATATGCCCTTCTTACTTTGTATGTCTCTTCTAGAGGTGGCCAATAAAGCTAAAGCGCTATTTGAATATTTTGTTACTGTATTTATTCATGGGTTCCGCTAACACAGTTGTATCTCATGCATTTTCTATGGTAGAAAAAATATTTTTAAAACCCTCTTCCATCCTTAACACCTATATTGCATATTGAGTACCACAGCTGAAGGAGACACTTGTTACCCACATAATGGAAGACTGGCACATGTGCAAAACACATCTGATGCAGCTCCCTACACCAGGAGTTTTCTTATGGGAGAGATGTAATGACATGTAATCAAAGTGCCATGGAGATACTGGAGAATGCATATAGAAATATATTTGTGTGTGTGTGTGTGTGTGTGTGTGTATGTGTGTGTGTGTGTGTGTGTGTGTGTGTGTTCTAGAACTGGTTCCAATATGCTATCCCTGTGGTAAATGGCAGCAGTCTCTTGATTGACTGCATAGCTACATAGTTTGAACTGGGGAGCAGTAACCTACCCAAGTTTCAGCTATTTTCTTGGATCTCATTCTTGGTGGATCTCTTTTCTTGACTACTTCACTGACAGCATCTAGTGAGACAATGCCTTAAGGGGTAAAGCTCTTAGCCCTCCCTCTCTGAGGCCAACTTGTGGCCTTGTGAAAATGGACCTCAGTCCTTTGTCTCACTATTTGTTCTTTTCTTTTAGGTGAAGATTGCTCTGAAGCTCCAACCTTTTGGAGCTTCAAAACATCAAGAAAGTGAGCTTACAGATGTCATCTAGGCATCAGGGAGTCTAGGAGTCACAACCATAAAGGGTTTTGCAACCAACAAATGCTCCAAGGATCTGGGAGTTATTTTTGAGACCTAGTCCAGAAGCAGCTAAGACACAGACTTATCCAATAGTTATGCCAAATCTGGATGTGAATGTGGTGAGACCAATGCTCTGTAAAAACTATACTAACTCTCAATCTACTCTCCCAGAGACAAAAGATATTGGGAAGTGTTTCCCCAAAGCATCTGGGGAAAAGTTTATGCTTTTGTTCTTCTTATATTTTCAAAATAAATATTCCTTTGTAAAAGCTAATTTATTTTCATTGGTTAAATGGAACTGGGGTAATAGTCTAGTCACTGACTGGAAGTTAACATTGCAGGAAACTCAACTGGAATGGGGACTCGAGCTAATGGCAGTAGAAAAGAAATACCTCAAGTTACTCCAATAATTCTGAGGGGGAGCTGTAGCCATGCTAGTTTGGGTATGGTAAAGCCAGAGAGCATACTTCTAGACTTTGCATGGGAGTTGGAGAAACTAGATATGAATCAGAACTAAGCACGATTTTAGAGATTTTCCTACAGTTTTTTTCCCCCAGAGCAGAAGTATGAGCCAAAGGGAAAAAAAAAATGAATCCTCCAAGGTCAGCTTCCCAGGATTAAACCTAGTCTGTCTTAGCCAAGAGTCTTTGAGTAGCCCTTTGGCTAAGGGTGATATTTATATTATCAACTATTCATATTTTTTTCTAATTCTTTATGTATAAAATTTCTTCAACAGAATGAGAAAATCTTCTTTTTCATATTGTCCCACTAGCAAAATTCTAGGCTGTTACATGTTACAGTACAATGATTTAGAGTCAGAATATCGGGGTTCTAGTCAGCCCTGATTCTCCCACTAACTCACCAAGTTATCTTGGAAAAATCACTTCCCCTTCTCTGTATCAGTCTCTTCATCCATCAGATAAGGGATTTGGACTAACAGATTTCCCCAAGATCTGTTCTAGCTGGGTGACTAATGGCATCCAGTATCAGAATGTATCAAAGGCAGTTTATTAAGATGGAAGGAACACTATAATAAGGGACAGAAGACTTGGCTTCATGCTCCAGTCCAACCACAAGTCATGTGACTTGTGCCAGTTACTTAACCTCTACGGCCCCTGCTTCCTCACCAGTAAATCATTGACAAAGTCTTCTCCAGATCTAACAAGCTATGAATCCATAAACACCTAGCTTCACTCTCTTGATAGGCACAGCACCATAGAAAGGTTTCAAGAGACCTGAAACCTAGTGGTGGTTCTGACACTCACTGGCTGTGGGACCTTTTATAAGACATTTCACATCTCTAGATCTCACTTTCCATCTTTGGAAGAAAAAAAATGAAATTGAACTATGTATTCTCCAAGGGCACTTCTAGCTCTGCTATGCAATGATTCCAATATAAGGGAAAGCCCTGGAAGTCAGATATCATTTTATTATTGTTTTTTGTAGTCCCAGGGCCTAGCACATAGAAAGTGACTAAGAAATGTTTATTGAATTGAATTCATTGCTGCATCTGGCCCAACATAAGAAAGCTTCCTCCTTGATTAATGAAGCCGATAAGATGTAAACCGATGATGATGATGATGATGATGACGACAACAACGATGATGCAGATAACCAATTGTCCTGGTCTATAATCCCAGGGTTATTATCTCACCCAAGTCCTATCTGAAAAGTTTTAGCCCAGACAGACATATAGAAGAACATAGACAGTCTCTGGGTCTTCTTTATGCTGTGGTCAGCTCCTCTGCTGGCCCCTCACCCCGAGAGAATGTACAACTGGACCAGATTCATCTCTCACTGCCCTTGTAAGATACAGTTTTCAACTGCTGAGTCAACCCTTATCTGCAGTGTGGTGAACCGAACAGAGCTTCAAAGGGATAATCGTCTCATCTTGGCAGCATCAGCTTCCTTGACCTCACTTATCCCCAAATGGGGCTTCTAAAACCAGTGTCATCTTGAGGGACATTGATGCAGCAGCAAAGTTCAGGGGAGCTGGGGCTGCCACTATGGGAGTGGCTGGCTCCTGGCCTAGGCTGAGGAATGTATTTGGAAGTTATATCATTGGTTATGCAAGAACCTTTTCCATTAAGCAGCCGATTTTCTCCTGCACCATCCCAGGCTTTTCCCTATCTTGGGAACTGGGGCTTTTTTGCTACTGGTGGCATTCCTTACCCCTGTTGTCATTTGAAGGAGCGATTTCTATTCCCTACTGTTCTTTTTCATTGTCCTATGTTTCATTCAGTCTGTGTGTACCTGTCCCTCCCCGCAAGTCCCCAGGAGGCCCAGTGGGAAACATCACTTCAGGCTTTGACAGAGGGAAGAAAAATAAACATTGTATTAATAAGCAAAAAAGGGGTGCAGCCAGAATACTCAATTAACTACAAAGAACACTGCCCTACATGTGCATATTTTTTTTTTGCCATAGTCTTCACAGCAGCAGAATATTTTCTTAAATTCAAGTTAATACCAAATAAATTTATTTAACTTTTACTTTATGGAAAGCATGGTTCTAGGCATGGTAGGTGATGTGACATTTGTGTGGCTATGGACAAATCTCTTCATTTATTTGTACCTTACTAAACTCATCTGTAAATGGAAATATTAGTACTACCTACCTTTAGAGAATTATTGTGAAGACCTAGTGAGAAAACATAGGAATTTTATAACTATAAAGACTCTCTAAATATCAGTTATTAATATTGTCATTGTAATAAGATTCAGTCCCTACAATCTCTTTGGAAGGACAAGGTATAGGCACATGAAGCAATGAGAGGAAATACACAACTAAGTGCGCTGTCCAAAAGATATACATCAGGTTTTTCTCTTCCATCTATACGTATATGTATATATATATATGCACACATACATGCATATATATATATATAACATACAAACATATATACATACACAAATATGGGGATTTTATATGTGTTTGTGGAAGAGATAATACAATGTATAGTTTGAGAAGAAAAAAATTTAGAGGCTTCCTCTATTTAATTCATCCCTCTAAACGATGGGTTGTTGGTTTGTTTGTGGGGTTTTTTTTCCTGTTTTGAAATGGCATTTCAAGGACCAGTAAAGACTTCTCTCTGAAGCCTAGACAAAAGATTGCATTTAAATAGTGGACAGTTCCTTGCCACTAGCTTTGTTACAATAACAATATCTATTATTTGCATGGCACTTTAAGGTTTGAAAAGTATTTTACGTATCTCATTTGATTCTCACAACAACCCTGTGAAGTATGTGCTATTATTATGTCCATTTTACAGATGAAGAAACCAAGAACTGCAGAGGTTAAGAAATTTGCCCAAGATCATATAATTGAATAACTTGGTTGCAATTCAAACTCGGGGTCCTGACTCTAGGTTTAGCATACTAACTAACCATGAGGCCACCTAGCTGCCTCTAGAGACGAAGAAAGAACTCTTGTCTAAACTCCCTTCATTTCCTCAACTACAGCTCTTTCTTCATCTTTGTCTCCTGATGCCTCTTGGCTGGGGACTCAGCTCTATCATAGCCCTAGTTTAATATACTCTCAGTTTTGTGGGTAGATGTCACCAGTGAAGGGGCGGCTAAGTGGTGCAGTGCCTGAAGTCATGAAGATTCATCCTTCTGAGTCCAAATCTGGCCTCGGACACTTGCTAGCTATGTGACCCTGGGCAAGTCACTTAACCTTGTCTGCCTAGAGAAGGAAATAGCAAACTTCTTCGACATTTCTGCCAAGAAAACCCTAAAAGGGGTCACAGAGGGTCAGATACAAAGGAAAATGACTGAGCAACAACAACCACCAGTGTGGAGAGCAGTTGCCTAGTCCTACATCCACTGTAGCCCAAAATTCCTAACCCTCAGACACAAAACTTGAAAGCAAAGACAGTCTTAAATTTAACTCTTTTCTATCATTTCAACAATGTTCAACACTTGGCATAGAGTATTATCTTAGAAAGTGGAGGAGATACAGTGTCAATAAAGCACAATATCTGTTCTTAGGCAGTTTACAACAGAGGAGGTGGATTAGACACAGACCTACTTTTTAAAATCTCCCTACCTTCTCTTAGGGACAGATTTCATTGAAAGATTTCTTTATTTTTTCCTCTGAATGGCACTTCTTAAGAATGAGAGGAATTGCTGAAGGAAGAAATTGTTAGGAGACAGAGATTTCAATTAATTTGGTCACTGATTAACTTGGGCCCTCTTTCGTAATTGGGGATGAGAATCTCAAAGATTAATTGGACTTGTGGTGGATCACAGTGAACTAGGAATGAGAGACTTACATAATTTCCCTACCTTGCTGTAATGCCATTTAGATGAAAAACTTAGACCTGGAGCACCCAAGCCAGGGGTGAGGAACCTTCAGCCTCAAGGCCACATGTGGCCTTCTAGGTTCTTGGGTAGAGCCTTTTGTCTGAGTCCAAGTTTTACAGAACAAATCCTTTTATTAAGAGGATTTGTTCTGTAAAGTTTGGATTAAATCAAAGGGTCGCACTTGAGACCCTAGAGGGTCACATGTGGCCTCAAGGCCAAAGGTTCCCCATCCCCGACCAAAGCCTTTCATCCCTAGAACTACTGCCCTGGAGAGTGACTGCTAATGGTTTTTGCCTCAGTTGCCCATTATATCTAAGACCTGCTCCTGGACATTTTACTTCATTTCTGAAACAGCTCTCATTAACCACCATGCTATGCCATGATATGAACCCTTTAGGTTCACCCCTCCCTTCCCCACTTTCCAGTTCTTAAACCCCAATCAAACTGGCTCTTGGGAAAGTATATATCAATCTAATCCACAATTGTTGTACTCACCAATCCAAAAACTTTCCAAATCAACATATGTCCCCTGACGGGGAATGTGAGGTATTCCCCCTTCTAGAATGTAAGTTCCTTGAAGGCAGGAGCTGTCTTCATTTGCATTATGTTTAGCACATAGCTTGGCATACAGTAAATAATGATGAATGATTTTTCATTCATTCACTCATATCCATATCCTCATTGGCTGCATGGTACATTGTACAGGGGTTGCCATCCTGGAATACATGTACCCCAAGAGTATAAGAAACTTGTCAGGGAGGCATAGGGAACATTAATAATCTATTTTATTTTATTTCTTAAGTAATTCTTAGCAATTTCTTTCCTATTGAATAAGGGGTATGGAAAGACTTTCTGAAAGCCAAAGAGTTACAGGAATTGGAAGGTCAGTATATCCTTTGGATAGAAAACCAGTCTTGAATTCAAGAGGTCTTGAGTTCAAGTCTTGCCTCTCATATATATTTGCTATGTAACCAGGGACAAGTCATAGAAATAATAAGTCAGGAAATAAGTTACACTTGAGTTACCAATGTGCATCAATGGAGTGAGTTTCCATCTTTATACTAATAACATCTTACATATGTACTTTAAAGGAGTTCTGTTTTACTCAATCAAATTTATTTTTTTATAATCAACAAACAAGCATTGTGGAGTCTTTTGCAATGAGGATAAATAAAAAATGAGAAAATAAGACCACAAAGATTCTCTCCCAACAGATATCTTCCAAGTATGTCAGTGTAGATTAGGTTTGTTGCCATACAGAAGGACACAATAAAACTATAGCTAGGGAGAAGGCAGACAACAATCTTGTTCTTTTGCCTTTTCTCCCCCTCTAACTTAATTTCACAGAAGAATAAGGGAGTTTTGGAACTGAAAAATTAAGAAACCTGAACCCCATGAGACCTTAATAATATGTTAGAAGAGGACGCTCTGTGGATGGCTGCTGACAGAGTAGTTTAGCATGTGGAAATTAAGTAATTACCTGGACCTTTTGACCTTAAGTTAGACTGAAGCCTCTTACATAGATGTTGTTGTGGAGTCATTTCAGCCATGCCCAATTCTCAGTTACCCCTTTGGGGTTTTCTTGGCAAAGAGTAGTTTGCTATTTGCTTCTCCAGCTTATTTTACAGATGAGAAACTAAGGCAAACAGGGTTAAGTGACTTATTTGCCCAGAGTCACAAAACTAGTAAGTGTCTGAGGTCAAATTTGAACTCAAGATGAAGACATCAGGCCTGGCACTCTATCCACTGTGTCATCTAGCTGCCTAACATAGAGGTAGCCCTCACTAACTAAGAAATATAGGTTAAAAGATAGGTTTGTGCCTGAGTGCTTTATATAGCCTAAGTAGCTCTACTTCTATGATCCAAAGAGCATGGCTTAGATGAGAAACCTTCTTCTAGAGAAAAAATGTCCCTTTCATCCAAGGCCCAGAGAAACACACATGCACACTCCAGTGGGAGTAAAAGCCATTGAGGAATTTTTTTCCCACCCCAATAGTTGTTACTGGCTATGTTAAGGCTACTATCTATAGCACAAAAGAGTCCCAGTCTTTCTCTAGAATAGCATGGCAGAACTTACTTCTCCTAAGGGGAGGAGGTAGCACCTTCGTGAGGGACCCTAGCTAAAGTTGAAAGCAGAGAACCTGTTCAGGAGAGTGACAACTAACAGTCAGCAGCAGCAGCAGCCATGTGACAGCATGAGGAAGCATCATCTGGCAGAGACTGTATACCACACCCTCATGCCCTACAGAGACTGCACTCCAGAAGGCAGGAGCAGTAGAAGCAGTGTGATGATATCATCAGGAGTCACTGGGGACCTTTTAGCATCAGAGACATAAGTTGTCCTTCTCTGTCTGTACCCTGGTGATAAGGATCCCCTGTATGTGTGCTCCTCCATGTGACAGCCCTGTATGTGTCCTTTTATTTTAACTGGTACCATGCATATTTTATTGGAGAGTTTGCCAAGATTTTTTTTGTTTGTTTTGTTTGCTTTTGGGAGGGGGTTTGGCAGGGCAATCGGGTTAAGAGATTTGCACAAGGTCACATGGCGGCCAAGTTTTATAGGGGAAACATTTTATTTCTACTTTCATATTTATATTACTTCATTAAATGTTTTTTTCCTCAAACTAAGCATATCTTCTGACTAATATGTGTGTTTATATGAGAGAGAGAGGGAGGGAGAGAGACAGAGAAAGGACAGAGAGAGACAGAGAGAGAGAGAGACAGAGAGAGACAGAAAGAGAGAGAGAGAAAGGACAGAGAGAGAAAGGACAGACAGAGAGAGACAGAGAGAGAAAGGACAGAGAGAGAGAGAAAGAACAGAGAGAGAGGGAGAGAGCGAGAGCGAGAGCGAGAGCAAGAGCAAGAGAGAGAGAGAGAGAGAGAAGAGACAGAGAGAGAGAGAAAGGGAGAGACTTATGAGCTATTATTTTGAGTGGACACATATTCAAAAAGTACTTTAGATATGGAATCCCTTTATCTGGGAAACTTGCATTCACACTCAGTGTACAAGTTGGAGAAAGCCTGCAGCCATTACAGAAAAGTAGTGTAAGATAGGACTACTTAATAACCTTACATTATTAGCATCAAGTGAATTGTGAAACAATGTGGTATATGCATGCTTCTCTAAGGCATTTGCCAGTGTCATTTAAGGTTCCACTATGGAATCCAAATGGAAAAGAGATTCCATGTAGATTGGAAGGTTCTCCATACGCTCCTTTTGGGAGAAAAAAAAGCATCATATTGATTACATCATATCCTAGAACACTGAAAAATAATTTAAGTGAGATTCATAATTATTCAAAAGCGTACATTGAGAGGAAAATACACAGGGGAAAAAAGAAATGCATAAAAAATGTCTAGTGTGCTGCCATATAGTCACATGAACATCCTGTACATATGTGTGCGTGTGCGTGTGTGTATACATATGTGTATGCTGTATCAGTAAATGTATATTTTAAACACACGGCAGATGAACAGTGAATAAAGTTCAGAACTGAAGAATCAAAAGAAAAGAGATTGGATTGCTTTGGGGAAGTTGCAGGGGTTTTTAGTGATCCCAAAGCTTCTCGATTGAAGAAAGCTCAACTTTTCAATTCCAATATTCTTGTGATTATGTTATAAGACTAAGAGTCATGGAATTTAACAATCGCTGAAGAATCAAAATTACAAGTCAGCCCAAGGACAGTGCAGAGATGCCTGGTGAGCACAGACAGTGATAGAACGCCAATGAAGAATAATGCATGAGGTGCGGTATTAAACATTTCATCAAACATAGAACCGTGAAAGGAGGCGAGCTGATCACGGAACAAGTAAAGGGTAATTATTCATAGTGTGTGTGCTTTTTTTCACATTTACCTAAGTTTGAGACCTACGACAAGCCCTTCCTATGTTTCCTGGGGGATTGAAAGATTCAGTGACTTGTCAAGTAATACATACCAGTATAAAAAGGAGAAATTGTATAAAAAATGAATACGACAGTTATAAATATCTAGAGGCAGCATTGTAAAGTGAATAAACTATTGGATTTGGAGTAAGAAAATCTGGGTACAGATCCTAGATATCACACATGCAACATCTTTGACCTTGGATATTTCCTCATCTGTAAAATGGGAAATATTTGTACTACTTGTTTGAAGCAAAATGTTTGTAAATCAGATAGCACTATGGAAAACCGAAATAATATTATAGCTATGTCAGGATCACCTTTTCAAAGTTCAATTGCTCAATACTGTCTTGCACTCACTTTGTTGATAAAATAGAAAAAAATGACCTGAAAGGGAAGATGAGATCCTTGTAATTTGAGTATGGAAAAGTTTTCATATAACCTTTGCCTTTTCCTTCTGTACATTTAATTAAGGGTAGGAAATAGACATTAAAATTGAGTTAAGTTGCTATTAAATTATTCACTGGACTGAGATTCAAGAGATGGTGTTCATTCTAACTCTTCCATAAATGAGTTCTGTGACTTTGGGCAATTCACTTAATCTTTCTACAGCTCAGGTTCTTTACTCAGAATCTAACATTTCTTAAACCCCTTCTATCTGCAAATCCTAAGAGGTCACATATAGTACTAAATAGAGTGCTGGATTCATGAAGACCTAGCTATAAGCCCTTCCTCTGATACCCATGAGCTGTGTGACCCTGGGCAAGTCACTTAACTTTTCAGTGTCCCCTCCTCCCATTCCCAGACAATTCTGTAAGACTTATATCTGAACAGCATCTTTTTGTATAATTATAATAGAGGATATCATAGGAAGAAGATTTGGATTCTCCTTCTCTGGATTTCAATAAGTTCTTTATCCTTTAAGGTCCTTCTAGATTTAAAGGAGAGCTTCCAGGACCACCTACTGGAGATGTTTTAGTACGTAATTCTTTATTCAGGTATGGTGTGGATTGGATGAGGTCCTTTTCCACTCTGTGACTTTGTTATTCTATAATATTATAAAGTTTATTCTAAATAGTTTGAGCAGTGATTAAATCAGTGAGTTTCCTACCCATTCTCTAATATCTATTTCACATGTCACATTCAGTATCCTAATATAAAGCTACTGCATTATGTTTTAGCAATAAATCAGTATTTAATGAATTTATTTTTATTAATGCTCACGAATCTTTTAGTGGGGCAGCTGTGGTAGAATAGAGGGTTTGCCTTGTACCCTGAAGGAACTAGTTTCAAGACTCACCTCTGACATATACCACTTGTATGACACTTAACCTCTCATTGCTTCAGACAAATATTTAAGATTACTTAGAAAAGGTGCCCATGCCTGTTGGAGAAGGCAGTTTGGTCATCCATGAGTTCTCTATACCAAGAAATCACAGAGTCCGTCCCTATCACTATTGCTTCTTAAGAATATGAAGAGGGAGCAAAGCTAGGTGGTGCAGTGAATAGAGCACTGGCCCTGCAGTCAGGAGGACCTGAGTTCAAATGCAGCCTCAGATACTTAACACACTTACTAGTTGTGTGACCTTAGGCAAGTCACTTACCCACAATTGCCTTTCCTCCTCCTCCCCTCCAAAAAAACAAAATAAACATTTGTGGAACTGAATGTTGTAAATTAAAAGTAAATAAATAAATTTTTTAAAAAAGAATGTGAAGAGATCATTATTACCTCAATCTCTCCAATTTTACTGTGGGGCATTAACAAAGAAAAGTTCAGGAATGAGGTCACTAAAAAAAAGAGTTAAATCTAAATTAACCAACTTTTTATAACTCAAGTGTGACTTGTCTGCAGTCCATTCAAATAGTAAGATCTCAATTATCTGGTCTAATGGAGAGGAGCTTCAATACAAGTAATCCAGAAAGCAATTATTCTCTATTTTGGTTGTGCTCTTGGATTTATATTTAAATATGGGTGCATCTATTGTTCAGAGATTCACAACACTAAGCTAAATAATGATGAAACCAGACTCAAGAGAAGTAGGGAAACTTCTTGGCTTCCCCATTTTGTCCCCTGTTCAACTTTTACTCTTCCCCCCCCTCCCCCCCCCTTGGCCTTGATAATGAATAACATCAGCTCACAGACAGATGCAAAGTGCTTGTTTAAAGCTGAGTTAGCCTGTTTCTACAAGGTGAATGATTCATACCTCCTCTGAAAATCAGCCAAAGGGTTGATTAAGCCTTTCTGCTTCTTGATTTGAAAGGTTTTTTTTTTTCCCTACAGAAAATTAAGGTTCTGTTTATGTCGATTAAAGACTAAATGAAGCCAAGGGGCCAACAAATATTTACTTGTGAGAAAAGAACCTTAGAGTTGAAGAAAGCCTCAGAGGCTATGTAGTCTAACCCATATCTGGAAAAGAATCCTTTCCCTCTACAAAGGATGGAGCACAAAATGGTAATCCCCAATTCTTTCAGTATTTCCTGACATTTGGCATGAACTCCAGCAATTTACTGGTTGCCATCATCTGGAAATTCTTTAGGATACTATTGTCCTTCCTAAAATGTGATACCCAGAACCGAATGTGATAGTCAAGAAGCAGTCTGACTAAAATAAAGTACAGCAGGAATATTATCTGTCTAGTCTTGGACACTGTGTTCATTCTGAGTTTGTCTTATTATAGCTGTTGTGGCAGCTAGGTGGTACAGTGAATAGAGCACCAGCCCTGGAGTCAGGAGGACCTGACTTCAAATCCAGCCTCAGACACGTAACACTTACAAGTCATGTGACCTTGGGCAAGTCACTTAACCCCAATTGCCTTACCTTCCCCCCCTCCAAAAAACAAAACAAAAACAAAAAAAACAAACAATTATTATAGCTGCATATACAACTGTTGATTTATAATGGGCTTTGGGGCTAATAAAAACCATATAATTTCCTCAGCCAAACTAGTTATACCCCTTCCCCATCTTGGATTTGGAAGATTGACTTTTGAACCCAAGCATCAAGGCATTTTATTTATCTCTATGACATTTCATCTTCATTTATTCAATAAGCCTTTATTAAATGTTGATTATATGGTAGTCTCTATGCTAAGATAGGCAGCTATGTAGTACAAGGGATAGAGGACCAGACTTAGAGATAAGAAGACCTGAGTTCAAATCAGACCTCACACATTTACTAGCTGTGTGACCCTGGGCAAGTCACTTGACTCTGTTTCAGTTTCCTCATCTGGAAAATTAACTGTGAAGGAAATGGCAAATTACGCCAGTATCTTTGCCATGAAAACCCTAAAGAGGGTCAACAAAGAGTCAGACATGACTGAAACTACTAAGCAACAACACTGTGCTAGGAGATGGGGATGCAAAGACAAAAAGAAATAGTCTCTTCTCTGAATGAGTTAAATTGTATTGGGGAGAAAATAGAACAAACACAAATAAGTCCACGCAAGATATATATAAAGTAATGTAACAGAAATTAGAACATTATCAACTTCAGGTATCAAGCTAGGTCTCCAATTGAATGGGAACTGAGCAAATCCTTCAAAGGACCTTGGATTCTTAGAAGTAAAGGTGAGGAAAGAATATATTCCATCAATCAGACAGTGCAAAGGATGGAGATGAAGATGCAATGGCATATACAAAGACTGTCTTTTCATTTAGATTAGATGTTTTATCCCCTCCCTATTGGTCCTTTTCTTTCTTTTCCTCTCTTGTTCAAAGATCTTTCTCTTTAGCAGAAGAGAAAAAAGTAAATTAAGTATCGAGCAGCCCTATTATCAGTCCATTGTTAATCATCACAGTCCCATCAACCCCAAACAGCTGTCTTATCCTTTCTTTCTTCTTCCTCTTTTCTCCAAATACAGCTTTAAAAAAAGTTTCACTTTCCTCCCCAACCTAAGTGACTGGGTTTAGCAACCTTGACAAATGCTTACAAAGCCATTCCACAATTTTTTTTAAATACATCCTTCATTACTTACTTAATTTCCATCTTCTGTATATGCGATTTTAAATTAAATTAGTTGGTGAGTTGGTGAGTTCCTTCCATAGCTGTCATATTAGATAATACTTTTTTCTCTACATTAACATGTTTCCATTCACATCTCTTCAAAATTATGTCTTCAACTGCTTTTAATTTCTCCCATAGGACTTAACTCTTTAGAATTATAGTCCATAATATGTTAGCTATCCTTTCTCTTATTGTTATTCAGTCATTCTTCAATCCTGCCCAAATTTGTGACCCCATTTGGGATTTTCTTGGCAAAGATACTAGAATGGTTTGCCATTTCATTCTCCAGCTCATTTTACAGATGAGGAAATGGAGGCAAACAGGATTAAGTGATTTGTCCAAAGTTATGTAGCTAGTGTTTGAGTCTAGATTTGAACTCATGAAGATAAGTCTTCCTGATTCCAAGCCCAGTGGAATCCACTGTACTATCCACTGTACACCTAGCTACCATCCTTCCTCCTAGCACTTTTAAATCTGCACTTCCAAAATCATGGGTGAATGTCAAACTATCCCTAATTTTCTTCTCTTACTCTATCATAAACTCTAAGAGATAATGGTCATTTCCACTTAAATTTTTTATTATTTCCACCCCCAAAACTAGCTCCCTTTTGATAAGAATGAGACCCAGAAAATATTTTTTCCTGCTTTTTTCTTCCATGGTTTGAAGGATGAAAATATCACAAAAAAAAGTCAACCAAATTGAGAGCTGCCATGCTTTGGATAAAGAGAGTTCTAGCTGATGATCACACAATTGAAATTATCCATCACTAAGTGGCACAATGGATAGGGTGTCAAGCCTGAAGTCAGGAAGATTCATTTTCCTGAGTTCAAATCTGGCCTCAGATACTCTGTGTGACCCTAGGCAAATCACTTAAGCCTGTTTGCCTTAGTTTCTTCATCTGTAAATTGAGTTTGAGAAAGAAATGTCAAACTATTCCATTAGTGCCAAGAAAACCCTAAATGGGGTCATGAAGAGTTGGAAACAACTGAAATGAATCAACAACAACAAAAATCACTACTATATCATGCAATTGCTGTTCACAAGCTGTCCATCTATTTCTTCTTTCTGTCTAAGTGGTCTGCAATGCACTCCAATGACAGCATTGCTTCTGCCTTTGCTATTTTTACCAAAACATCTCACCTACCTCACATAACCTCTCTTTCCTTTTCTGGATTTCCTAATACATAATGCTATTCTGCCTCCGTGATATTTTTACTAATTTTTCTTATAAATAAAAAATAACCTTCTAATCAAATTTATATTATGAGTCACATTTCACCAACCCTTACTTATATGCCTTAAAAGTTCAAATCTCCCTCATTATATATTAGGATTTCTGTTTCTTGCGCTACCTATACCTTGTATGTTTATATACAGACACATGAGGTCATGTTTTTATTATTAACCCACTTTGTGATTTTATGTCCCATAAATTTCTGTGTGTCTCAACTCCTATACTTTATCCTACATTGAACATTCTATTTATGCTAAGAGCTGTAAGTTCTACGAAAGAACAGAAAACTCAGTTATTGCTATACACAGGTAGATAACTCTATACACACTAAAGATAACTACCAGCTCAAGATAATATATAATAAAATTATTATGACTACTATAAAATGCATGATTTTCAAATTATCTTCTTTTTACTTATATAATTATATAATATTCTGATATATAAGTTCTACGTGTATGTGCATGTATGTATATACATATATAAATGTATATATGTATGTCTTTATATATGTGTTTGTGCATTATGTTGTATCCTCCCAGAAAATGGAAGCTCTCTAGAGTATAATTGTTTATGTTTTGTCTTTGTTCTTCTAGTACTTAACATCGTAACTTAACATTGAACCATTGAACACTGTAACTTAACATTGAACCATGCACATAGTAGGAGATTAATATGTGCTTGTGGAACTAAATAAACTGAAAGCAAAAATTTTACCTCATTTAATCAAGTTGTAGCTAACCCATCTTTATAGGTGAGCTCCCTGTAATAGCAGCATTTTAAACTCACATCAATTCTGAGGATAAATTCAAAGAGTATTTTACCACATACTCTGTACTCAATCCTTAGTTTTGACTTTTTAAAATTTATGATGTGTTGTAATGATAGAAATATCTTTTAGATCATCTATAAAAGTTAAAGTGCTAGAGGGCTACTTGGACAACTGTTAGATTTTCCATTTAGACCTTACTCTGGCATGCATTCAATCATGACCCCAGGCTAGGGGCACTGTACTTTGCCTTATGCCATGTGATCCTATTTTCAACTTCTGCAACTAAGCTTCTTCAACCTGCTACAGCTCCGTTCTTTCGGGCACAGAGCCCAGCAGTTCAGAGACAGACACGTGATGGCCAACTCTGCTCTTTGAGGTTCGTCTAGAAAATAGCTATTATCAGTTTGGTCTTTTTCCTGGGGCTAGTAATGGAGTTCGTGAATCCTTAGAAGGGTTCACCTCAGAATTTATTACTCTCAAAAGGTTTCTAGAGGGCCAGGAAGCAGTTTAACCTAGAATTGCAAAGTAATCTAAGGAGATAACCATCATTGAGTAACTCACTAGCGATCAATTTTTGAGACCCAAGATTTGAGAGTGAGGTTATATGAAGCTTTAATACACACTCAGAAAGAACTCTGAATTCTTAAACTTTTTGTATTCCCCAAATGGACAAGGTAGTTAGGAGAAAGAGGGATAACAATTGGATTTGGAATCAGAAGACTTGAATTAGGATGCTAACTTGATCACTTATCCCACTTGAGCGTAAGCAAGTCACTTCTACTCTCTGGTTCTGTTTCCTCACCTATAAAATGAGGAGCTTGAATTAGATGGAATCTGAGGTGTCTACCCATTGTACATTCTTTGAAACTTCAGTTTCTCCCATATCTCTTTGCTTCTAGTCCCCATAGAGGGTGCTCTCTGTTAGTCTTAGAGCAATCAGATGAATGGTAAAGATAGCAAAATAAAATGTCTTCATTAGAAGAAACTTCAAAAACTGCTTAGTCTAGTCCCTTCACCAACCAGGCACCAACAGGGAATAGGACATAACCAAGGTCACATAACTGGTTATTAAGCACATGGATGATATCGTAAATAATGCACTAGATTCAGTCAGGAAGACCTAAGTTCAAATCCTGCCTGTCACTTACTAATTGTGTGATCCTATGTAAGTAACATGGGCTTTCTTAGTCTATTTTCTACAAAATGGGGGTAATAGCTCCTACCTCACAGTGCTGTTGCATAGATCGAATGAGCTGATACATGCAAAGTGCTTTGTAAAGTGTTATAATAAATGTTAGCTATGATTGACAGAGCTGGGGTTGCCAAACAGTTATCATCTCACTCCCTCCAAGAGCAACATGAAAATTAAAATTAAGTGCTCTTGGCATTTATCAAATCTCCTTTAAGGAGAGATTTGGCAAAATCTTCCAAAGGCAAAGGATTATCTTGCTGTTAACAGAAGGGCCATGGTAGACTGCTCCTGACATCTGGTGGCTAAATTGGAGTAGTGTGGCATATGTGTGTAAAGATGCAAGACTTTTTTGCATTCTTATTTATTAGGAGAATAATTTTATTCCAAAATCAAAGCACCAACCATATTTTTGCAGATGTTATCAACCTATATAACTTAGTAAAGGAAATAATGTGTACATCATCCTTCCCATTAAGCTTATAACCTTCCCCTAGAAATTACTTTGTATACATATTGTATTAACTTTATACACACACACACACACACACACACACACACACACATACACACATGCACACTCACACACACACACACACACACACGCACACACGCGCGTGCACGCACACACACATAGACACACACACAGGTCATTCCATCCCCATAGAAGGTAAATTAGGAAGGACAGGAGCTGCACTTCACACAGCTCCTGGCATATAGTAGGCACTTAATAAATGCTTGTTTAATTTAATTGAATTGGTTAATTTTTGCAAAGCACTTTGCACATCCTGAAGTGCTATATCAGTTTAACTTATTGTCAGTAATTGCAACTACCTTTCTTTCTAATTGGTTCCCCCAATAAGGACCAGAATCAAAGGAAAACTAGGCTCTTCCCTAGGTAGAAAAAATGAGGGTTACTTATGTCAGTATTACCGATTTTGTCAACACCATCAGCAATGTAATACAACATAACTAAATTCCTTTCAGTCTCATAACACATTTCTCAAGGTCACTACCCCAATCTGTTTCCTTGATATCCCTTGCTATCCCCCCAACCTGAAGAAAATAAAAAACATGTAGAATTTAACATTTATGGTTCATTTTATCCCATGGACATGTCTACGATTAGGATTTGATTTGTCTATATGACTAACTGTCTTGGTGTCTGCAAAATCAAAAGTAACACTCCATTCTCCTCTCTGGGCAGTCAGCCAGAGCTATAAGACTTCTTGGTTACCATCCTCCCCATCTTCTACATGAACCATAAAGATACAAAATAGGACTGAATGACATTTTGTTTCCACAATGTTGTGGCACCTGTGAGAGCCCTACCTGCCTTCCCCTCCCCTGGCACCACTAGTCACATTCTGAATTTAGGAGTCAAAGAAGCAACCAGGAAATATATTTCTTTAGGGACACTTTTTTTTTCTAATGTAATTTAAAGTACTAAGACTGTTATGAAGCTCTTGGGAGAAACCATTCCATATGCTGTTTTCTCTGTAACCTTCTATTGCTCTGAAAACTGTGGGTTCTCACTATTTGAAAGACTGGTCTGTAAAACTGGTAAACAGAATATTTTTCATTCTTTGTTGCGTGTACAGTACCTATTATACAAGAAACAAAATGAAGGAATCCGTGATTCCAAGCCACTTTTCTCATAAGGAAGGAGAAAATGAACCCCATCAGGGCAAGGAGGGTTAGGTAACTCAAAAACTCCCTAGAAAGCAGCGACGTGACCTGGTTGTTAATGAAGAGAATATAATCTCAGGCAACATTAAGAGACAGATAGGGTGCAGATAAAGAAAAGCCATCGTCTGGCTGTACTCCCTTCTGCTCAAACCATATTTGGAACATGCTGTTCAGTCTGGGTAGGAAATTTTAAGAAGCATGCTTTCAATTTGCAACACTTGAGAAGAGAGATATCAGGTTGGTGAAGAATCTAGAAATCATGTTAAATGAATGTAACAACAAAATTGATAGTCCTGATGTGTGGGGGATGGGTAAAGAAGATGAGTGGTCCCCCAGTGTCGACTCTAGGTTCCTAAAGATATCAGATTCAGTCTTGCTGTAAACTTTGCCTCTAAAAAGGCTCATGCTCTTTCATATTGTCTGCAACTCATTCCATCCCAACACAGGTGTCAGGGAAAAATCATTTAATTCTTAATTTTTATGCATATCTAGGTTCTTCCCAGGGGGGGATAGAAAGTTATTTAATGTACAAATATAAATCAAGTATAAGACAGGCATTTATTTCCTTGATGTAAAAGAAATGCTTGTAATAAAAAAAGACCCACAAGTATGCACTAACAAAGCTCAAAACATGATATGATAATCCATAACTCTTAAATGTTCTCCCGGGACGTTGGCATTTAGAATTTTAAAATATGGAACTCTTAGTGGGACTAATGAATAGTTAATTAATTTTCACTTCTGCTTCATATTTTTTAAACAACTCTCAAGATCTATGTCTTCTGTCCAGCCTTCATGTTGCTTGAGTTCATCCTCCTGGGGTTGGTCTCCTTCTCCAAGAAGAATGTAATTACAGAAAATGCAGTCTGTAGTCCGAACAAGCAACCTGAAAGCTCCTAATCTCCCCAAGTTGTCATTCCCCCAAAAGTTTATCTCTTGTGATCACTCCAGTCATCTGTGCCCAGGGAAAGAAATAGTGAAGAAGAGGTTCGTGGTTCCTTGAATTCAGGCTCACTTAGGCAGCACATGTGCTCAGTGCCATACGGAAACAGTTGAAATACTTACAATGGGGTAGGGGCAGGAGGGTAAAAATAAGACAGAGTCTCTGAAGGTTTGGTGGTTGGAAAGAGCTATTCCTTTTAAGTTCCACTGAATAGACACTTTTTCCTGCCTCAATGACCAATTCTCTTTCATGCAACACTTTCCCCACTGTCAAATGGGTGACCAAAATTTTGTGGACTCATCATATGACCTTTCAGTGCTGAGAATGAGTACCTTGAGAGCAAGGAATGATTTTGCCTTTCTTTTCCCCCAGCTCCAGAGTGCCTGGCACATAGTAGACACTTGCTGTGTGTCCTTTATTCTTGAAGAAGAACATGACATTAGGGAGGTGTTGTCATGACATGCAAGTGAATTTCTTTCTTCCTGTCTTTTCTTCTTTCTTCTCTCTCAGCACAGGGTATCACACCCCTACCTGAGAGTGCTCTGCCCAAAGGGAATGTAAATTTTAACCTCTGAAACTTTTTCAAAACTTGTTTTCCGTTTTTTTGTCTTGAAGACTAGCCTTAACCCCAAATCACTCTGGTCCCAAACCAAGCCATACTTGGTCACTGTTTGAGCCTGATTGACTCAGAATAAATGTAAATAACATTTTTTCTGTTCTCCCCAAAAACCCTGAGGGTCTTCCCCTGTCAGATCTATCTTTTTTTAAAGAGGTCATTCTTTGCCTCATTTTTTATTAAGCCATAATCACTGAATGGGTGCTGCCTCAGTCAAACTGAGTCCTGTTAAAGACCTTAATTTGAAAAGGCCGAGGTCCCTTACTGCATCCTGGGCCATCTCCAGTTGTCCTGATCCACATCTAGCCACTGGACTCAGATGGTTCTGGAGGAATAACTGAGGCCGGTGACTTTGCACAGCCCTCCCTCACTTAAATCCAATTCACTAAATCCAAGTAGATACTTAATAAATTTTAGTTGATTGATTTTTAAAAAGACAACAGTTATTAAGCACTGACTATATGCCATGAATTTTCAATTATCTTATTGATCTTCATAACAACACTGAGAGTTAGGTGCTGTTATTACACCCAATTTATAATTGAGAAAACAGAGGCAAGCAGAGGTTAAGTGACTTTTCCAAGGTCATACAACTAGTAAGTATCTGAGGTAAGGTTTGAACTCAGGCCTTCTCATTTCTTGATCTCTTATAACTTCACTGGCTTCTTCTTATCTAATTCTGCTTTTCAAGCAGTCGTTTTCTTCCTTAAGATTTTGGATCTCCTTTTCTAATTGATTGACTTTCTTTTCATAATCTTCTTGTTTTTCTTTGATTGTTCTTATTTTTTTTTAGTTTTTCCTCAATCTTTCTCATTTGATTTTTAAAGTCTTTTAAAAATTCTTCTATGAATTCTTTTTTGAGCAGGTGACCATTTACTTTTGGGGGTAGAACAGGTTTTGTTTGTTTCAATATCCTCCTCTGGGGAGGCAGAGCCAAGATGGCGTCATAATAGCAGCAACATATCACAGCTCTCACATAGCCACCCCAAAATACCCATAAAATATGACTCTAAACTAATCCTAGAACTCCAAAATGCACACAAATACACTTTCCACTAAAGTCAGCTCGGCTACGAGGAACCATATCAGCACTGTGAACCGAAACCAGCCTGGCCTGAAGCCGTGGCTGTGCCCTGGGGCGGTTGGATGGGAGGAGTGGAGGAACCTCGGATTAGCGGCAGCTGTGAGCAGCGTTCAGAACTAGGTCAGTGGAGCTTTTGAAATCAGGGGAGAAAAGCAATCCGGCCAAAAGGCCTCAGGGCTGGAAAGCAAAAGGCAGAGATTTTGCACCCGCCTCTGAATTGCTGCTTCCCGGCCCCGGCCTGCAGACAGCAGGGGGACTAAGTGATTATTCAGAGGCCAGTGTTCTTGCGTTGAGCAGCCTGGATCCCAATAGCAGTCTTGGGCTTCAGTCCTGGAGTCTTCATTATCCAGTGAGCTGGAAGTAAGTAGGAAAGGGACCCAGCACCTTCCTGAGAGCTATGACAGCCGGGAGAACCCCAGCAATTTGGGACAGAGCTTTCCCTTCTTGAAGCAGAACCCCACAGAGATTTAAAAAAAAAATCATGGACTGACCAACCATGAGTAAGACTAAGCATAAGAAGCAAAGTAAGAACAGCAACCAAGGCCTAGATTCCTTCTTTGGGGAAAAGAAAGATCATGGCAAAGAAAGGGAGGAGGAGAGTTCAGCGAGAGCTCCCCCACCAGGGGCCTCCAATAAACATGAAGAATGCCTTAAAGCTAGAGATGAGCTGAAGAAAGATTTTCAAAACCAAATAAGGGAAGTGGAAGAAAAATTGGGAAGAGAAATAAGAATGTTGCAAGAAAATCATGAAAAGAGAGTCAGCAATATGACTGAAGAAATCAACACTCTGAAAAATAGATTAACTCAAATGACAAAAGAGGCCCAAAAAGCCAATGAGGAGAAGAATGCCTTAAAAAGTCGCCTTCAC
>CM053582.1:143542805-143575003 GCA_028627135.1 Pseudochirops cupreus
ACACATAATGACTACACTATCGTAAAGGATAACAATTATGAAAGACTATAGAACTCTGATCAGCACAATTAGCAATCCTGACTTCAGAAGAATAACAATAAAGCATGTTTCCCAAAGATGCAATTTGTCCTGCTTGACTACACTCATTTGTTATAAAGGGATGGGAGGGTGGTTTAGATTAAAGAATGAGTTAACAGGTAGGATTAGAGATGCCAGAAGAAAAGAAAGAAAGAAAGGGAAATAAAACATTTAAAAAGACACAAAAGGAAAACAAAATATCACAGAAGGGGTCATAAACACTGGGCATTTTAAGTGCCATCATATTTAAAGTTAATATGTATTTTATAAACTACATAATAGGAGTTAATAGTTCCATATAAAAGTCACCTTTTAACATTTACATATTGAATTATTCATGTCTGGGGACAACCATTAAGTTCATAATAGAAAGGTAATTTAAAAAAAAAAACATGAGGCATTAAAAGCAAATGATCATTTTGAATTCCCTCTCAGTCTTACATTTTGTAATTCTCATACACTACATACTCCGAACGTGTAGCATATATAAAATTCCTACAGATATCCATGAATATGTACCCTCATTTCTACTCTTTTCCACTAAAAAGCATTGGAATATCTTGCAATTAAAAGTCATTTTATTAAGATATGCAGTTACCTCTCTCCATTCATAGGACTAATCAGAACAGGACAAACTAGGTCAATAAAACAGAAAATAATTCTATTTAGTCATGGATCAAGAACATTTTAAGATAAGTAATCTCTCAACTATTATCAGGAAAATAAGTCAACATCACTAAATAATTCCAGATTCTTTCATCTTTCCTCTGTTAGATCAAAGTCCAATCTGATTTTTTCACATTCTAGAACCAAGATCTTCTGACTGGGAGCCCAGTGATATACTGCTTCCCCAAATAACTCTGTGACCCTAGACTTTAACATCTTCAGGGCTGCTTCCTCAACCATTCAATGGAGATAACCCTTTAACCACTTACTTCATGGAATTATTGCCAGATCATAGATCTATATCCTAGAGTCATGTAAAGAAGGTTATACGTATGAAATGATGTTACTAATATATCTCACACTATGAGGGCCCATGGGAGCTGTCAGTAGGAGGCTCCTTTAGCCTACAAATGAGACTGTGCTCTTGGAAAAAATTCTCCATCCTCCCTACTCAGATTACACAAGTATTCAAAAGTGAGGAACACTTCACTTGAAGGAGTTGAGCTCTGCTCTCTACAGGCTTTCCCATTCTTCATGGCAATCCATCCTAGAACACTTTTGTATTAAGGTTTATTGTTGTGTTTCTTTAACAATGAGTCAGAGACTGATCTTGATGACCTTTAAAACCTTTTCATTTTATCTTTTTCTCTTCCCCTATTAAGCTATATGTCCCAAATATCTTCTTTCTACATATTTTACACTGTTCTTACCAGATGTGATGTAACAGTGGATAAAAGAAGGCATCAAGATAACCATCTACAACATGTTAGTGAGTACCTGATGTATTGATCAGATAATATAGCTCCCAAGGATTATGTAATTATGACATGTTGCATCTCCCTTTCAAGCCTCAAAATAAATGCTTTAATCAAAATAGTATGAAGAAATGATAAGTTGTGAGGAACAAATTATTTGATTGAAATACCAAAAAATGTCTCCAGTTGAAACTTTCTTTTCCTTTCCTTTATTTTTTTTCTTTGCGTCTTCAGCACCTAGCACAGTACCTGGTACGTGAAAGCTCTTAATAAATGCTTTTCTAATAAACTAATTTATACATAAAAACTATGGCTCCTTAGACTTAAAAAGGTAAGGCTTATTGTTGTGAACAACCTGAATATACTTAACATTTTGAGATGATTATAACATTAATCAAAATTCTCTCTACATGAGCCATCACTTCTGGCATTATTTTCACATATATTATCATATACGTGTTACTGTTCAATCATTTTCAGTCATATCTGACTCTTCATATAACCCATTTTGGGATTTTCTTGGAAAAGATACTGGAGTTGTTTGCCAGTTCCTTTTCCAGCTGATTTTACAGATGAAGAAACTGAGGCAAACAGGGTTAAGTGATTTGCCAATGGTCATACATCTAGTGTCTGAAGTTGAATTTCAACTCAGGTCTTCCTGATTTCAAGACTAGCACTCTATCCACTGTGCCACATTGAGACCTTATATTTATACATATGCACACACATATACACATATATATATAAATGTATGTGTGTATTGTAGTACATATAGTACATCTATTGCCATATTATATATGTATGTGTATCATATATGTAGTGTTATACCCATCTGTCCTCTCTCCCTCCCTCTCACTTTTATATACACATACATACACACACACACACACACACACACACACACACACACACACACACACACATACACACACACACACCAGCATCTTGCGCCATGTATCCTGAGGGCAATGATAAATAATATTTATTGAATGACTGACTAACCCAAAAAAAAAGATACCTCCTTAACACCAATTAGTACTATCCCTTTACTACCTTGTGACCTTCCTAGTCCATCTCATACTTCTAGATTTATTCCAGAACTTTAATTGCTTGGAGAATGAAAGAAAGGCTATTCTTTTGGGTATTTTCCAAGTCTTCTTACCCTGTTCATCCATCTTTTTTTTTTCAAACTGATGGAATTTATTTGGTCCTACTGATCATTTACAAGGTAAAGACCTTGCACAATCCAGGATGGGAAAGAAGATAGATAATAATCTAAAAAATGCAATTTAGACTTGTTATACACTTGTTATACACTCCTATCTCACTAATTCATCAAGCTTCCTTGGGATTTATTTACAAGCTATTGACTACAGAAGCCCTTAATATTTAACATAATTAACTAGTCTTCCCCACCCATCCTGGTTGACATTCAGTAAAATTACAGCTTCAACTACATTACCACAGAACAACAAAATTGCATTTGTACACCACCTTTAAGAAAAACCAAAGTACAAAAAAGTGGCATTACAAAATCTACAATTCACATATGAAAGACATCTAACCTTCAAGCTTGTAGAAAGAAAAGGCTGTAACCTACTTTCTAATGAAGAGATGTGCAGAAGAAGTAACCTGAAGAAATCATTAAAATTTTTGTTTAGCCTCTTAAAGCCCCTTTAGAAGGACTTATGCTAACTCTTAGCCCTTTCATCTTGGGAATTTCCACCACAGTCAGTGCCCCATTGTCTGACTGCCAGTTGCCTCAGTTGCTGATTACATCTAGGCCAGCCTCTAGCCATGTTTCATTTCACTGTCCAGCTATCACACCCCCTTTTCCCCACTTTATAGTGGAAGTTTGGGGAACATTAGCAAACCTACTCCATCACTGCTTTTAGAAAAACTATGTCAATATACTCTCCTATGGCTCTATTCACCATCTCAGGAAATTTCCAAACCAAAATAACCCTCTACGGCCACACATGTGCTATCTCTTATTCCCACTGATTAATTCATTCTAGCTCTAATTCTATTATTCTTTAATCATCTAGTCCAGTATGTGTAGTTGGTAGCTGAATTAACTAGACTCCAATATTTTCATATTAAGAAGAAATCACTATATATTTGAATATTTTTTTTTAGTGGCAATAAAATTTTAGTGATGCCTTTAAAATACCTAGGGGGTAAAAAAGTAAAAGTCAGGGGGGAGGAGGTATGATTTTTTGTTGTTTGTTTAATGTATGTGTCCACAGTAGGATAGCTAGCTAGCTAGATAGATAGATAGATAGATAGACAGATAGATAGATAGATGGATACATAGAGGGATAGATAGATGGATAGATAGATAGACAGATAGATAGATAGATAGATAGACAGATAGATAGATAGATAGAACATATATGTATATGTAATAGCTATGATTCTGATAAAATACATAGGCTTTGTTGTCCTTTGCCACCATGCCCAAAATTAAAAGGCACCCATTTATGGGATAAATCCACCATGGAAATTTCAAAATCGAGGATGCTTTGGAGATCTGCTACGTATAAAAGTATACAAAGCAGATCCATAAGAACACTTCCCCATGCGAATGTTTGAGGTCAAATTCAATTTCTGGTCTTCTGAACTGCAAGGCCAATGCTTTATCCATAGTGCCACCTGGCTGTCTCTAGCTGCTTATATGCTACTTATCAAAATATTCATATCCCTACCATGTGATTCAAAACACCAAAACACCCATCACTAACCTTTACAAAATAAGGCTAAAGCATTTTTGAATTTTCAAGTGGTTAGAAAAATGGTGAGAAATTATATTAGATAGTTTTCTGTAATGGCAAGATGTAGAGAATATAGAGAAGGCTAGACATAACATCAAATGACTTGAATTCAAATCTTTGCTTGATCAATTACTAACTCTGTGACCCTGGTTAAGTCACTTAAATCCTCAGAGCCTTGGTTTCCCTATTAATAAAATTGGGAAAACAATGCATGCACTACCTAGCTCATAGGAATTTTTTTTTTCCTTCCCTGAATCCAAAGGTAGATAGCAGAATAGGTAGAGAGGAGGCACAACTGATAGAATAGTAGACTTGAGTTCAAATTCTGTCTCAGATAATTGCTAGTCAGTGTATGATGCTGGGCAAATCATCCAATTTCCAACTGCTCCAATTTCTTCATCTGGAAAAAGGATATTATAGCCCCTATCCTAAAGGACTGTGATAAAGAACAAATGAGATAATAAATGTAAATCACTTTAGAAACCTTAAAGTGTTGTAGAAATAGTTATTGTCTTTGTGTCATGAGTATGTGAAACTCTCATGCAGTTAACTCGTCAATGGTTAAACTCTCTGGATCACTGTAGAATAGCACCTGCTGGCAACCTTGCTAAATAAATTTAAGAGAATTTAAGTGCCTTGCCCAGGAATATGTCAGAGACAAGATGTGAGTCCAATTCTCACTCAGACCACATTTCTATGCTCAGAGTGATTACCCTTTTTTTTTTGTCCTGGATCCCTTTTAGCAGTATGGTGAAGCCTATGGACCAGCTCTCAGAATAACATTTTTAAATGAATAAAATATAGAAAGCATTCATGACATCCCTCTATTCCTTTAAGATGCAACTCAAATACCATTTTCTGCATAAAGTCTTTGCTGATCTCTCCACTCCCAATGATTAGAGCCCTCTTTCACAAACAAACTTGAATTTAACTACTTTTTGAGTTTGTATTGTATCTGCAAACTTTCCAGTTATGCTGCATATATTTTTAAATGTTGCATCCCTCAGAATATATAAAAGTAGGAAAAGTTTCATTCTTTGTAGTTAGGTCTTCATTGCCTAACAATATCTGAAACATAGTAGGTACTTAATAAATACTTGTTGATTGGTTGAAGCACTGTATAAATCTAAAATACATAGCAAGTATTATATAAGGAGAAGCTATAATTAATATTACAGTAATGAGAAAAAAAGAAAATGAAGAGGAGGTAATAAGGGGATGAAAGAAAGAAATGGGTAGAGAAATAAAATAATATTTTGGGGAAGGAAACTCTTGCTAGAATTCATAATAATTAAAGAGATTATCATCATCCAAGGAAGTACCCCCTGCAGAGAAGGGGCCAGCTCTCTCCACCACCTGCCACACACAGGGCAGGCAAACCAGCCTAATGGAATCAAAAATCCCTGTCCTAAAAATCTTTAGATGAGGAGACAACAGAAACACACAAAAGTATGTATATAATAAAGACAACATAAATACAAAATGATTTCTAGGGGAAACAATAAAAGCTAATGGGATCAGCAAAGTCTTCATATGTTTGAGTTTTGAATGAAACTAAAGATTGTAAAATGTTCACAGAAATGAGGCCAGACATGGAGGACTAGTCTATGCAAAGGCAAGGAGACATGAGAAGGAATTTCATGAAAGAACTACAAGAAAAACTACAACTATAATGAAGAATAAATGAAAGGAAGTCACACAGAGTAAGGCTGAAATTGCAAGTTGGATCTAGGTTGCATGCTAATAAATGTTTCCGATTTCAATATTGAATCTACTTATTACTTTTGACATCAGAAACCAAAAATAAGAGTTAATGGACGGAGACAACACAAAGCCATTCATTATGAGTTAGTTTGTCTTAAGCTACTTGGCATCGTCACAATAAGTCAAAACAGAAGTAGAAAATATTTACAAGGAGCAGCAGAAGATGACTATCACATCCAGTTCCTATAATCTAGGAATGATAAGGCACTTGAGAGCTTGACTATTCACTCTATACTTATTAGAAAAGATTTGTGATATCCTGTCATGTCTTAAAGTATGTTTTATTGCATTTTTCAATGCCAAAGCTACTTTTTCCATTTTAACTCTTCTCTTCCTTATCCAAATATAGTTCCTCTTACCTTTCAAAGGAATCTTTACACATAGAGCAAAGAAAAACAGACAACTGGTAGGAGAGATTAACCTAGAGGGAGGACTCAGAGAGTCAAGAGGGCTAAGGCGTTGTTTTGTTTTGTTTTCTTTTATTTTATTTATTACTAATATTTATTTCATAAGCATTTATTATGTCTCCCTCCTACTGCCACCTCCATTGAACCAAAAAAATCAAATAAATAAAACCTTCATGACAAATAAGCCCAGTATGACAGAATAAATACCCACATTGGCCATTGGCCAAAAATCTGTGTCTCTCTACCTTTTAAGTCCATCACTTCTCTGGTAGAAGTTGGGTGATGTGTTTTATATTTAGTGCCCTGGGCTCATAGATTGTCATTGCAGTGAACAGAATTCTAAAGTCTTTCCAAGTTTTTTTTCTCTATAATTTTATTGTTGTTTTAAAATTTGTTCACTTAGTTCTATCAGTTCATAGAGTTCTTCCCAGTTTCCTATGAAACTGTCCACTCATTTCATCATTTCTCATGATATAATTTTGTATCACATTTATATACCACAATTAGGTAGACAGTTCTTAGTTTTTTACCTCTTTGCTACTATGAACGCGCTGCTATAAATAGTTTTGTTGGTTGCTTTTGATTTTGTTTTTCCCCATGTGTGTCCCCATGTGGATCTCTTTGAGGTCTAGACTTAGAAGATATATAGCTGGATCAAAGGCTATGCAAATCTGGGGACATAGTTTCAAACTGATTTCCAGAATACCTAGACCAATTCATACAACTCCCAATGGTGCCCGAGTGCCTGTTTTCCCAAAGCCTTGTCATCATTTGTCATTTTCTTCTATAATCATCAATGCTAATCTTGTGGATATTAAATAGAGCCTCAAAGTGGTTTTAATTTTAATTCCTTCAATTATTAATGATAGAGCCGCTAAGTGGCATGGTGGATAGAGCACTGAGCCTAGAGTCAAGAAGATGTGAATTTAAACCCACAAAGTGTCAGTCTCAAACACTTGCTAGTTCTGTGACCCAGGGCAAGTCACTTTGCCCTGTTTGCCTCAGTTTCCTCATAGATAAAATGAGGTGGAAAAGGAAATGGCAAGTCATTCTAGTGTCTTTGCCAGGAAAAGGGTATTAAGAGTTGGACATTAATGGAAAAAAAAATTATTCTTGATTTGGAACATTTTTCATATGGTTGTTCATAGCTTAGATTTCTTCCATGAAAAACTACCTGTTTGTATCCTTTGATCATATATCTATCGTCTTACATATGTGAATTAGTTACTTATAACACATATTTGTATATACATATATAATGTTCCTTCTACATTTTTACCAATAATGCCTTGGATGAGGACATATTGACTCCCCCACCCCCACCCTATCAAAGGATAAGAAGTTGCATGAAAAATCACAGGGTGGTATCAGGAAAAAACTTCCTATTGTTTATCTTGTCTGAAACTGGAATATTCACAGTTGATGGTCAATGTAAAACTGGAAAATCTACTTGTCAGAAAAAGGTGTGGATAGGAAAGATAAACCAGATCTTTGAAATTCCTCCTAATTCTGCATGTTCATAAACACACAGTCTATTCTTTTCCACAATCTTTAAAGCTAAATATGGCAGTCAGTATTATTCCATCTTGCAGAAGAGAAAAGCCCAGAAATGCTAAATGACTTCCTAAAGATCATATTGGCTACATCCAAGACTAGAAACCAGATCCTAGGCCTTTCTAATACACCCAGTTATGGGTTTCCCATTAGAGTGATTATTATTTTTCAAGTTTAATTTATGTTTTATTAGACTCCAAGAAGAACTGTAAGTACAGTCTCATTCTGAAATGTTTTATCCTACAACTATAAATCATGTGATGACAACCTTTGTTCCAATTAAGCAAAATAGTACATTGTGCCCTTCTCTCCTGGGAAGTAACCAGAGGTTAACATGGAGATTGAACCTGAAAATGTTCCAGCTGACTGACAAACAAGCAGTCTCTTCATTAACAAATCATTTTTCAGTCTGCTTGTACACATGGCACCTGCACATGCTGTTGTCCTAACAGTAAAAGGAACAAATCTCTCTCAGCAAATTATTGTTGCCTAGAGAAGCCATGTGGTGAAATACATATAGAATGGGCCTCAGCAATGTAAGGAAGACCTGGGCTCAAACCCTGACTCTCACACATAATGCCTGTGGAACCCTGGGAAAGTGTTTGAACCTCTTAGCACTCCAGACAATTGTCTTAATCAGTTTCAGATGGTTGATCTGCATAGGTAGAGGGTATTTCCTCAGAGTTCTCCCTTCCAATGAAATTATAGATGCAGACCAAAGGTAGGAGCCATGTTCACTCTTCTACCTCCCTTTATTCCTATTTCATTTACAGTGGGAACCAGCAACTTAGCATTTTTAACTTTATTTTTCAGTTAACAAGCATTTGTTCTCCTATCTCTAAGGAAAGGGAAGGGAAGAAAAGGGGAGGCAATGGAAAGGAATGGAAAATGCATGTAACAAATATGTAGAGTCAAACAAAACAAATACCTACATTGGACATGTTCCAACATATGTTTCTCATTTTGCATACCGTGTCATCCACTGCAACAAATACTTATGGTTTGTATCTGTGCCTCACACTGTGCTAGACACCATAGGGGATTAAAAACAACAAGAATTTCTTCAATTAAAATCAATGAGGTCTTCCTCACTGTTGCACTACCCCATTCCTGGCACCCAACCAAGATAATCAAAGTATGTTAGAGCCAGCTCTGTACTACCTTGGGAGAGCCGATTGTTAAATGTTCAGTGGGAGCATTTATACCTCAAAACCACCAAATACTATAAATTGGAGCTTGACATACTGCTCTGTCAATTGTCTAGACTTAGAAAAGTAATGGGGAAAATGTTGCTAATGTACATTAAATTTAAAAGTGTGTGTTGCATGCATTTTTTTTCCTAGAGAGCTAATTGTTAAACATTTATCTGCATGTGTATGAGCTTCTTATCTATCATCTACTCTACTCCTTCACAGATGAATTTCATACATTAAAGTCATGAAAGTTAGCAACCTGACAAAGTCTGACCCCAAGCTGCTTTCCCATAGGATTGAGTTTAAAAAAGGAATAGGGGCCCTGAAAACATTTCTCTTTATGAACCAGTAATCCAAGAAAAGTAAGCTTAGTCAAAACTCTAAGAAAGATAAAAGGGGTATGTTGTATAGACCAAAAGTTAGGTGGAACAACAGAAAAAAGCTTCTCGGTAGCTATACCACTGAATGGCCAAGTATGATCACATGTACAGAAGTAGTGATTACTATTGGTTGTTGAACAAGAGCACTCATTCAGCTGTAGCCTAAAAGTGCATAGCTGCTCTCCAGCAAATGTGTTGAATTTACATGGATTATTTGAAGGATGAATTCCACCAAATTCCTCCGCATTTAGGTTTAGCTCCCTGGGAAAACTAAGTAGAGTGGTGACCTAGGATGTGGGTTGGGGGAAGGGGAGATTAGAATATTAAGATACAAATTGGTAATATTGCCAATTCAATCCCAACAATTAAAGCTTACTAGGTAGGAAAGTCCTTCCTAACTTTAATTTTGATCACAGTAAAAAGTTCGGGATTGATACATAGAGAGCATGGCAGCAACTGAGAGTAGGTAGAAAAATTTGTACATGAGTTACATGGAAATTATAAACCCTTTGAAGACACGGCCCTTGTTTTATTGAATCCTTGTGTCCCCCAGAAGCTAGCATAGAACCTTGAGGCTAGCCAATGCTCCATAAATATTTGCTGAGCTCAGTGCATGGTATGTAGTCAGTGCTTAATAAATACTTTTGATTAAACAAATTAAACATTTAAGATGAAAGATTCCAACAAAATATACAGATATGAAATCCATTCATTTTAAAATCATGTATTAGACATCTACTAGTTGCAAATTGCTGTAGCAAGAAGTCAAGATTCCTGTCAAATGACCCAAGAGAGAAGAGAAAAGGAAAGGGGAGGGGGGACGCAAGTAATTATTGAATTCCTGCTAGGTACCAGATACTAAGCTAAGCATTTTAAAAATATCTGATTTGATCCTCACAACAATCCTGGGAGATAGGTGCTCTTATTATCATCTCCATTTTACTATTCAGGAAACTAAGTCAGACAGAGGTCAAGTGACTTACCCAGGGCCACTCAACTAGTATATGACCTATATTTGAACTTAGATCTTCCTGACTCTAGACTCAGCTCTTTCCACTGCACCACTGGCTAACACAAGGATCAAAACATTACATATATGTGTGTGCATGTATATGGATGTGTGTGTATGTGTGTATGTATATACTTATATATGTGCATATGCACATATATGTAGCTGTGTGTATGGGTGTGTTGCATTGTGATTATATACATGCACAAACACATGTGACTAAGAGATCCTATCATGGCATAGAAGGAGCAAATTTCCTCACCTTTCCATATCCACTGGCTTCTAACATTCAGTCTATTTTGATAATAAATGTATAGCTAGTTGTCCATACAATTCAACAAATAATTATCGTATGCCTACTATATTCAGAGCACAATACTAGGTGCTATGGAAATACAAAATTTAGATAAGGAACAGTGCCTTGCATCATGGTACTTTCCCTCTAATATATTCAATGGACCTATGATCTCACTGATTTCAATATGCCTTCCAATGATCAAATACTTTCTAGCTATATGACCCTGGGCAAGTCACTTAACCTCTCCTAGCCCCATATTCCCTTCTATAATAGGGGAATAATAATAGCACCTACCTCACAAGGCTGTGGTGAAGATCAAATAACATATATACATTATGTTACAAAGCTTAAAGTCCTACACAAATGCTAGTTATTTTTATAAATATTGCTATTTTTAAAATGTTACTACAACACGAGTTTCAGTTTCCTCATGCCTGCCATATAATTCTCTACTGCTTTCCACAGCATTCATTTTCAGTTCTTTGGAGATCATTGTATTCCAAGTTTTCTAGTCACTCAACAATTGTACAGTAGGATACTAGTATTAAAAATATAACTGATGCTGTGCTTTGGGGGAGGGAAGGCGATCCGGATTTGTGATTTTATATTTGTGAAAAAATCTCCAACTGGAAACTACTTCCACCAAGGCAAAACAGCAGATCATTCCTAATATTGCCTAGAGATGCTTGGGGCTTAATGATTTGCCCAAGGTCATGCAACAACTAGGACTCTAGAAACTTAGGTCTTCCTCATTCCAATGCCAATCCTCTTATCTATGATATCTTATTGCTTCTCAACGTCATGTATCACAGAGTCTAAATTTTGAAGTATATAAGCATGCCTACAATGCACATGATCACATGATGAACATACACAGTCTCTACAAATGGATTGCTATGGTCTATGACAGCTTCAAACTCACCCAGAGCTTTACCTAAATAAATCATTAAATGTTCCCATATAAAGAAAATATTCAGGGAGAGAGTGGGATGGGCACATCTCCTTAAATCAGCTTTTGTAATTTTATGTGTTAAAGTAGGTCAAATTATGAGTTTTCCAGCCCAAGTTTCTGTCTTTGACAGTGACATCAAGGGACCTGGGGTTGTAAAGCAGGTGAAGGAGGGAGTGTAAATTATCTAACAGTTTGAGATGACTCAAAACAAGATTTAGAATATAGGGAGCTCAGTTGGCCATAGCCAATTAATGGAAATTGATAAGAAAAATTACTCATTTATCTAAGAAACTTATGTAATAATCAGTTTGCTTCAGAATGCTCCCTGAACCAGAAATAAATAAATAAATCACAATGTAGAACATATCTGAGGAAAAGAAGTGGTCTCAATGTGCTTTTATACTCAGTAATATACTGAGTTACCTGGTCCTCAGTTCCCTTCTTAAATAGCAGAGTAAAATGAGCTCCAACAGAGCAGGCTGCTATCTCCAGTTCTGAATACCAAACTATCTTAAAATTCTCATTTTCCCTCTACAGTTGGCCTTAAGAAATTTGCATGACATCAGAGTCCAGCCTGGCAAAAAGTGAGTAATGATATAACTTGCAGAGCTGTCCCAAGGATAATTTTGTTAATGTTTCTCAAACATATCTAGGATAATGATGGGTCCTCCCAAGTAGTTTTTAAAAAAGAGAAGAAGAGTGCAAGTCAAGCAAATCTAGTCTAACGGTAAAAGAAATAGGATTTGCATGACCACTTAGCAAATGTCTAAGAGAGTAGCAAAAAGAAAAACAAAACACTGTATTATCAGGTCAGCAGAGATACACAAACAACCAGTCCATTACTGAAAGATTCAATGACAGAATCAAGGGATTTAAGCCACAATAAAGCACACATTTAAGTTGGCACCATCAAAACATTTCACTTTGGGGAAAAATGTTAATACAACTAAAGTGAAATCTGATCATTTTAGATTCTCAGAGTTAGAAAACAGGGATCTTCTACTGCAACCTTTCCCCAAAACAAGCATCCTGTCCTTCCCACTCTACATGTATGGAATTCCTTCTTCCTATCCCTTAGGTTAGGTCTCAAATGTCACATCTACCTTAAAGCTTTCCATGATATCCCCAAGTAAGCAATGACTTTTACCCCAAGAAATCACCTAACACTTTGTTCTACCCATCTCTAATATACTTTTTCATATAATATTGGTCATTACAGGGGAAAGATACATTTCTGATTTGTCACCTAAGTCCACTATTCTGAAATTATCAGATTCTTCTTTATTCATATTAAGTCTCAAAGGAATGTTTTCATGGCATCAGCTTTCTCTGTCTGGAATGGACACCATCATGCTTCTAGTCACCCAGATTCATAATCTCAGCAATATCCATAATATCTCATTTCTCATCAAACCAATATTCATCAGTTGCCATGTATTACTGATTCTTCTTCCATCTTTCACGTTTAACTCAATATAACTACTTATGCAACTATCACCTTAGTTCAAGCTGTGATTATACTTTCCTAGTGGTGTTTTAGTCTTATAAGTGAGTTCTTTCTCCACTCCAATTCATTCTCTACACACTGGAAAAGTGATTTCCCTTAATCATTCAATCACCATTTACTGACTACTTGCTGTATGTCAGGCACCATGCTAAAGTGAGTGGGTACAAAGAAAAAGCAAAAACTGATTTCACTCTCAAGCAGCTTACAGTCTAATGCAGAACATAGCATCTACATAAATAGGTATATATGAGATCCACAGTCAACAGGTCAACAAAATTTTTAAGCTCTTATTTTGTGCCAAGCCACGTGTTGACCACTGGAGATATAAAGAAAGACAAAAACAGTCCTTGTCCTTGAGGAGCTCACTTTTTAATGGGGGAGACAGCATGTAAATAATTGGGTCTCTACACGCTATATACAGGGCAAATTGGAGGTAATCTCAGGAAGAAGCCACTTAGCATTCAGAGGGACCAGGAAAATGGATAGTAGCCATCAAGGGAAAAACACCGACAGTTACCAGCGAACCAGGAAATACCTCCCAGGTGACAAGTGAGATGCATCTTGAATGAAGGCAAAGACTCTAAGACAAAGGCATGGGAGATAGCCAGTGAATGGGCATACAGATTGTAGAGGGAATATCGGATGTGAGGAATACATCAAGTAAGCACTGTTTGGAACATAGAGTTGTATATGGAAGAACACTAGAAGGGAAGAGGTAAGGTCATGAAGACAAGTTCTAACTAGTCTCAAATGGTGGAAAGGGTAATATTTGAACAAAATGCTCAAATAAATTCCTCTGACTTAAAATCAGTCAAACTGACACCTGTTAAGGACCTTAGCTTGAATAGGCCAAGGTCGCCCACTGCATCCTGGGCCATATCCAGTTGTCCTGTTCTGTATCTGATCACTGGATCCAGATGGCTCTGGAGGTGAAAGTGAGGCTGGTAACTTTGCATAGACCTCCCTCCATCACTTAAATCCAACTCACTTTCATGTCATGGCATCACATCCTTGATGTCATGGTCCTCTTTGAGAAGAAAGAACAAACAACAACAATTCCTTTCTCTATTATACCATGCTGTTTGGGGGGCTGGGAGATCAACAGATCTAATCTTTTACCTTCACGCTTGATGCCAAGGAGGAAACCATATCTTACTGCCACAGGTTCCTCAATGACACTGTCAAAGACAGAAAGTTGGAATGGATAACTCATGGTCTGATCTATTGTAACATTTTTTATAGCATTAATTTTGATTTACAATGACTTGCCCATTCTACTGTCCCCCTGCTTGCTATTCTTCTTGCTCCACCCAATAGCTTTCATGCTGTCAATTTCTACTTTACTACTTTGGCGTCTCCTTAACATAATCATAATAACACTTAGCATTCACACAATGATGTAAGGTTTGAATAGTGTTTTAAATATACTGATCCTCAGAGCAACTCTGTGAGGTAGATGTCATTTTTATCCCCATTTTACAGATGATGAAACTGAGACTGTAAGAGAATATTTGAATTGTACAAGCTAAGTGCCTGAAGGTGAATTTAAGCTTGTGTCTTCCTTGATCCAAGTCCAGCCTGTATATATAGCCACTATGTCCACTATGACATACTGCTTCTCTGTGCAACTTGCAGAAGTAGAAGGTGAAGCAAGACAGAAGAGGGTGTGAACTCATACACACACACACACACACACACACACACACACACACACACACAACAAGCAAATACACAGAGGTTACATGTTGTATTTACAAAAACTTCATGACTAATAAACAAGATTGTTTTTTTCAGAAATAACCATCCAAAAAACTCAAGCCTGTAGTAATTAGTCCCTGTCCCTCATTAACCTTTAAAAAAAAAAACATCCTCTGAGTTTATGCATGTTATAAACTTGACTGCTAGAGAACTGAATTCCAAAGTTCAATTTTAGCTTTTCAAGTTGTCTGCCCTTAGATTTTACATTAACACAATGCATAACTCTTAAACAAGAGCTAGCTTTGCATCTCAAGATTTTTCTTATTTTTGTTATTAAGTTATCTAAGATGTGAACTAAACCCCCAAAGAAAAGCTTAGCTCAGACGAATTTTAATGCATCCAATTCAATAAGAATCTGTGACCCTTCTTGATGAGGCAGTGAGTGTGTGTGTGTGTGTGTGTGTGTGTGTGTGTGTGTGTGTGTGTGTGTGTGTGTGTGTGTGTAAAAGACATAAAGGTTAGATAAGAACTAGTAAAACTTGTCCAGGTCCTTGTGAAGCTTACAGTTTAGTAGTGGGATAAAACATACAGAGATAATTTTTCTACAAATTAATACAAAAGTACATTTAAAGTAGGTGCACAAATTACATTTGAAGATCCACAGGGGAAAAGAACGTAACAAATGGGGAGTGTGATAGAGTATTGGGGATATACCAAAAAGTCGGTAACACTAAAGTTGGACTTTCAAAGTGAAAAGGGAGGGCATTTGTGCCATAGAGAACAGCATGAGCAAAGGCTGGAGGTGGGAAGGAAAGCACAGGGTGTATTTAGAGCACTGAGTACTCCAATTTGAGTGAAGTTGGGTCTACTAGGATTGAATGGTGGAATACTGAGCTTAAGTATGAGACAAAGGTAAAAAGGTGGGGTGACTCTAGATGAGGGGTGGGGAACCTTCAGGCTGGAGGTCACATGTGGCCTTCTAGGTCCTCCAGTGTGGCCTTTTGACTACATACAAGTTTTACAGAACAACCTAGAAGGCCACAGGTGACCTGGAGGCAGACGTTTCCCCACCCTTTCACTAGACTAATAACGGTCCTTAAACACTTGACTAAAAAGTATGAACTATACTCATTAGGGAATACTGAACCTCCAAGAAGTCACTAAAGTTACAGAAACTGAAATGACCAGATCAATGCATAAGAAAAACAGTTTTGGCAGGAACAAAATGGTTAGACTCGGGGGAGGAAGGGAGAGAGTTCAAGTTGAAAGAAATGAGATGAAATAAAAGGTTTATTATATATCACTTATTGAAGCAGCACATTAAAATGGAAAAGGCTTTGGATTTCATCTCAGAGGACGTGGGTTCAAATCCTTCCTCTGTTCCCTTCTATATATGCAACATTAGGAATATCACTTAAATTCTCTGGGCTTCTGTTTCCTCAACTGAAAAATTAAGGGCTTGGAGCAGATGACCTGAAGCCCTTTCTAGAAATACGTCAAAGAATCACAGCACATGGCTTCATCTATCCAGAGCTACAATAGACCTCCAAGACCATCTGGTCCAATCCTCTCATTTTGGACATGAGGAAACTAAGGTTACACAGGTATTGAGCATTATACATGTGATCTGAATGTGGGTCCTCTGACTCTCAAGCTACTGTAGTTTTCACTATGCCACAATCCTATGAGACTTCTTAATTTGCATTCTTAAAAATATCTGGAAATTAGAGATAGTTTAGAGAGAAATATCTAATAATCAGTAAAAATCACACATGACCCCTGCAATAAGTAATTTATCCCTTCATGAACCTCCCAGTCATTTCTGCTATACCTTTCCTATGACATTATCACATTCTGATTTATATTTTAGGTATATGCACACATGTATTATCCTCCTACTGGACAATAAGCTACTTAAGGAAGAAAATGAGCATTTATTAAGTACCTACTGCATCCTATGTATTGTTCTAAGTGCTTTACAAATATTAGTCAACTTAATACTTACCACAACCCTACAAGGCAGATGCTATTATTATCCACATTTTAGAGTTGAAAAAAACTGAAATAGGGGTTATATGACTTGCCTTGGGTCGCATAGCTAGCTATTAGTATCTGATGCTAGATTTGAACTCAGGATTTATTGAACCAAGACTTGGGACTCTATCTACAACTCTACCTAGCTGCCTCAGGAAAAAACTAGGTCATTTTTCTATCTTTAATTTCCAAGACTCAGCACAGTACTCCATATATACAAACTAGCCACTTTAGTTTATTGAATGAAATGAAAATAGTCCAATATCAAGAATAGTTCCTTGCAAATAAATAGTAGTAACTTACCTTTTCCCCATACTGAAAAATAAGTAAGGTATTTCCTTGAGAGTACTATTATCTTTTAAAGTCACGAGCACAAATACTACCGAAGTTTCCAAAGTATTGAACTAGCCCACAATGCTAAATTACTGGGTGATCATGTTTGTTTGGGGGGAGGAAAGGTTACAAAAAGCAGGACTATGTCTTTTTTTTTAATTCTTTCTAAAGGTCTCAATTTAATCCTTATGCAAAGTGAATCTCAGCCACCGAGGATAACGAAATTTACCAAATCTCATTTGGGAAGTACATAGTTCAAAACATCTATTTAATAACAACCAGACTACGACATGATATAGTGGATAGAGGACTAGTCTTGGAGTCAGGAAAACCTGACTTCAAGCATTACCAATGACACTTGCAAGCTTACATGATCCCTGGAAGGGTATAGTGCAGCAAGTATATAAACTATAGAAAACCTGCTGCTCAGTACAAATTCATGATGGATCTGGTTTCCATATTGAGAATTCCCTGATCTATTTTGCTTTCTTTTGGATGAGAGAAAAAAGGGGAAGAGGGGAAGTGAAATGATAACTTAAGACATTAAAAAATCACACTCATATCACCTATGTAGAACCTTTTCTTAGCCACGAAAATACATTGTCAAAGTTGGCAAAATTGTTGATAGTGTTATGATATAATTCAATCCATTGCTCTAAAGCATTTAGAAACATAAGAAAAGTGCCTCTCCTAATTCTTTTTCTCTCCTCTTTACAGGAGGTATGGTACATAGGAAAGAAGCATGAGACTAATGGCAGAATGGCAAAGAATGGCAAAAAAAAATTGGCAAAAAAAAAAGCCAAGAAGAGGCTTAGGGAAAATTTTGCACAGTACATAACATTTCTATAATAAGGCACGATCACTGACATTGTCAGCTAACTGATTTAGAGATGCCCAGGATTATTAACTAGATCTGTAAAGCATGTATTTCCTGAGAATTGGCAGCAAAAGACACAAGCTCCTCTGAATAAACTCACAGGTTGGCTAAAGTTTGGATGACTGAAAACTAAAACCTCAGTCATCTGTTGATCATGTTTGTGTGCCAAATCCTTAAGTGCTCCCTGCATCTGGCAGCAAGAAGAGGCTTTTCCCAAGCACTAGACTAAGGTCCCTGCCATTCATTCATTTCCACTGATTAGATAATTTCCTTTGTTCTTGAACATTACCCTTTCCTACCTGGAGAAAATAAAAGTAAAGTGTTTGGCAAGAACATCTGTCTTAACTTTTCTCTCCAAAGAGAGATCTTCACCAAACTTTGTCAGCAACATTTTGACTCCCTTACTGCTCTCTTCCCTTCCTCCCCTTTTACCAACCTCATTGGGATGGTCAAAGATCATCACTTGAGTCACACTTACCCCTAACATCTGGTGGAGATAATAATACTCTGGTCCTTGGTAATACAGCAGGAAGGTTTTCCAAAATAGAAAGACATTGACAGAGAGCCAGATGAGCTAAAAACAATCAAGACAAAAGAAACAAACACCAAGTCAATGAAACCCATAAGCAAAAACTAGAACATCTCACCATCACTTGTGTTTTCAATCAACCAAAAAGCCAAGTATCATTAAAAAATAAAAAGACCTTAGTCAAGTCCTCTGCCCAATAGTAAACATTTTAGATACAAACAGGTTTTCTGAGTCATGGGCAGGTTTCCACTCCTATGTAACTCCACACAAAGTTTAGAACTACAAAAAATTTTAGACATCATCCAGTCTATTCCTTCATTTACAGATGAAGAAACTAAGGCTTAGGAAGTAGTTGTCATTTGGCTAGGGTCACATAGGGAGTAAATTGCACAGATGGCATTTAGACCCAGATCCTGTAATGCTAATCCAGTGCCCTTTCCTAGACTTCATTTACAGGATTTGACACCCTGGGGCACCCACACATCTCTAACTTCATCCCCATTTACAAATATACAAAACTTTAACTGCTGCTAGAAGAATGAAGAAAACAAATACAAGAGGGAATTATTAAAAGAGCTGATCAATAGAAAAGAGAAATATTCACATGGCAGTGCCCACTTTACACTCTCAACATTCTCCTCCAGAAGACAGCGCAGTTAAACTTTGCATAAAGATCAAGAGTCAATTAAATGTAAATTAGCATATCATTGTATGCATAAAATAACGTAGGGGGGAAACTGTTACTTCTAGAAGATACATATCTCTTTTTTTTTTAAAATTATGTTAGCAACACTTTCAATTAGTAGTAAACGGACCCATTATATTCCCACTCTAATAGACATAAACACAAAGAATCAAAACTTTTCAACTGACAGAAGGGAAAAGAAGGGCAGAGCCCCCATCCTACCAGGCAGAGGTGTTTAACCCCTTCGTTTGCTAACCAGCTCCTCCACGATAAAGCCATGCTGCAGCCCCCCCAGGCCAGCCCAACGAAAGGACCTGAGAGATCACCGACAGCAGTTTTTGCAGCTGTTGCAGTTGTGGGAGGGGGGGAAGGGGAGCAGGAGAAAGGGAAGAATAAAGACAAGCAGGGTGGGGGAAACAGAGAGGCGGAGAGTTGGAACACAGCGCGGATCTAGTCCTCTGATTGGATCAAAGCCTTGTATGTGGCTTCTTCCGCCGCCTGGGCTCCCGGGGAGGCTGCTCCCCTAGCCAGCTTGCCTTCTTGCCTGCTTGACCTCGCTGTCCTGGCTTCTCTTGGGCTCTCAGCTTGGCCGGCTCCACTTTTGCCTGCTCTCACTTTGTCTCCGAGATACAGTCTCGGTCGCTCGTTGCTGCAAGAAGCAGCCGCAACAGTGGCGTGGCAGCAGCCGGAGCTCCCTCCTTCCTCCCTTTCTGTCTCTCCCTCCCTCCCTGCACGGAAGCGCCCGGACCCCTTTGTCTAGGCAGGGTCTCGCTCTTGTTGTTTCTGTTCTAGATGTCCCAGACTGGGAACCAGGAGACGTCCCCCTAGCTGACTCAGACCTAGCCTCGGAGACTCCAAAATAAGAATGATGATGATGGCAAAGACAATAAAATGGGGAGAGTCTGATTCTTCCCACCACCTCCTCTTTTCCCTTCCTGCCCTTTCTTTCGTTGACCCAACCAAGTTCTCTTTTACTTCTTCCAAAACAGTCCAAGATGTGGGAGTAGAGCGAGGGAAATTAGAGCCGGAAATCGCCTTTTGTGTTCAAACTTCCCCCTTCCCCGGGCCGCTCCACAGCAATCCCTCAGCCTCTAATAGCAGCCGCTGGAACCATCACCACCAGTCTACACTCACCTTCCTCCCCCATCTCCTAAGTTACTCAGAAGGCAGCTTGTAACATTTTAAAACAGAAGAGCTCTTCATGGTGGAAGTTCACTTCCTAGGTAGCAAGAGACTGGGGTTGGGGTTGTCTAAGCATGTATCATTCCCCCTGGCAATAACAATACAGGCATTCATTTCTCAAATTAAGGAACCACTCCCTAAGGCGCCCATCTGTTCTGGACCTAGGCACTGTCCCAAGTGTTCACTTGGGAGGGGGTAGAATGTACCGGCCCCCAAAGAGGGAAGCTAGGCCCAGGGCACAATGAAGACAAGATCGGGCTTGGAGTCAGGAAGAGCTGAATGTGAATCCTGCCCTTGGAAGTTCCCTAGCTGTATTACCCTAGGCAAGTCACTTAGCCTCTCTGTGCCTCAGTTTCTTCACCTGTAAAATTGGTGTGATATAACTACCTGACAGGATTGCTGTGAAAATCAAAAGAGAACATGTCGATCACATTGTAAACCTTCAAGTGCCATATCAGTGCTAGCTATTAGTTTTGCCACCCCATTCATAAATGTAAAATTGCTTAAACCTTAGTTTGTTATTCCAAGCCTAGTTCTCCTCAAGGGGCAAGTAAAATTGGTATTCAATACACAAGGTTAATTTGGCATAAGACAGGCAGTTAGTTCCTACACAAAAAAGAAAGGCCAAACATAAAAGACTCAGAACATTTTGAAAGAAAATGACTTAAAACAGGATTGAGTAACTTAAAACTATTGTTAGAATCTTCTGAAAGGTTAACCCAAACCTCAACAAATTATAAAACACTAATCAGAATACTGATTAAACATTTTACAATTCACCTTAGCTCTACATTATTTCCCTCAAAGTCAATAGCTACTCTCTACCCAGGCCAGGGGTTTTGTCTGTTCTTCTAAACAGTGTTCAATCCCCTCACGATGAAATTCTCTTTACTGATTGTCAGTTGAATCTACAATGTCATTTGTAAGCCTGAACAAATTCATCTCAACATTGATCCTTAGTCACCTACACAGGAACAGAACCATGAAGTGGAAAAAGCAATGGGGGAGCCAGACAAAAGCTGGTTTTCTGGAGTGCCACTACTGTAACTATTACTGTGTTCCCAGGATAAGAAAAGGCCTGTCCAAAGACCCATCCCTTACAGGAAGTTTTTGAGTTACATAATGCCACCTGGAGGGTCAAAAAAAGAGAGGGACAGCTGGAAGCTGGGGTTCGTTGTTTTGGTTTTGTTGTTGTTATTCTTGTTGTTTTTTTTTTTACCATTTTAACCAATGCATCACCCCCAGCTGCTCCAAAGGATGGAGGAAATCAAGGACTCACTGAGGAATGTCTCTGTCATACCAAAGTGACAAGTGCTTTCAGCCCCAGGGCCACACATGAACGAAAAGGTCCATGTGATGACTCACAACATCCCTGGAGTCCATGGAAGTTTTCAAAAACCTCTGCTACACATTTTTAAACACTTATTAATCAACCACTACGTATATAGTACCAAGTATGTAAATTTTACCACTTATTCCAAAAATAATTAATTTTTTTAAACATCCAGAAGGTAGAACCATGCAAAAGTTACAGCAAGTGTGAAATCACTACAGGACAGATCATGTAAAATGGTAAGTATTTGGAACTTACTTTAGGAGGGAATAGGATTTGAGTATCAAAAAGGTAGGGAAGCTAAAGAATACAGTCTGGTTACTGGTTTGATGGTACTTTGTTACAACCATGGGTCTAAGTTAAGGGTGAGGAAATTTTGACCTTGAAGCCACATGTGGCTCTCTAGGTCCTCAAGTGTGGCCCTTTGACTGAATCCAAACTTCACAGAACAAATCCCCTTAATAAAAGAGTTTGTTCTGTAAAACTTGGACTCAGTCAGAAGGCCTTACCCAAGTCCTAGAATTAAGGGAAGGGAAAAAAAATATGTGTCCATCTCCAATCCCTATATTCTTAACTCTGACAACATCAGAAAAACAGGCAGACCCTATCTATATGTTGACCAGTCTCGAATTTCATAATGGTGTTGTATAAATTTCAGCAATGTAAGTATGCAGGACATTATAAAATCAAGCACATTGACAATTCCATCATAGTAAAGCAGGAGCATCATATTTGAAGTCAAAGGTCTTTGGATGAAACCCTAGCCCTCTTACTGACTACCTTGCATGGGTGTTCTAGATGACCTCCAAAATTCCATGCAGCTCCAAGTCTCTGGGCCTAGGAAGTTGCACAAATGCATATATATTCTAGATAATCACTGGAATGAATTGACTGCCTACCATGTGTCTAACAGTATATCAAATATTTATCTCTCTGCCAATTCTGTTATGTAGGATACATGTCCTCCTGTGTTTTGTTAAATGAAAACATAAAACTATCTAAATAGTGAGAACATTATAAGGTAAATGAGATATAAGATCTTCACCGCTGATTAATAGGCCTCGCAAGGAGCCCTGACAGCAGAGCCAATTAGGTTCTGGGCCACAGGGATCCCCACACCTTTCCAATTAAGTGCTGATCTCCAAGCTTCACTAAGACAATCAGGTTCCTTTGATTGGAAACATTATATATTGTATTGCTTGGAGGAAGAGGTGTGGGCTGAGAGAAGCATGTGGGCTGAGAGAGAAGCAGACCAAGGGAAGAACTTACCTGGGGAACTTGCTTGAGGGAGAGAAGCTTGAGAGGCCAGAGCTCCCCCGATTGGTGATGAATACATTACTAAACCTTGCTTTCTGGTGTCCTAATAAATGTCCCAAATAAATATTTTGGTTTTGTCTTGGAGGAGGAAGGTTTATGAGAATTTTTGAATAAACCCTGGTAATATGTATGCATATTTATAGCAGCTGCTATGGGTGTCACACTGATGTTACAAGCACTTTCCTGGTATAGTAGAGAGAATGACAAGATTGAGAGTCAACTAACCAGGGTTCTTTTCCTAACTCTGGACCTTCCTAAAATATGATCTGAAGCAAATTATCTTGTATTTCTAGGCCTTCCCCTTTTATTTTTCATCATTAAAATTGAGCTTAGGACTCAAAAAAAAATTAAATTTAGGACTAGGAACTCTTCAAGATCCCTTGCAGTTCTAGCTATCTTTAACTATTCCTGTGGTCACTTTGAATACTAGGTTGTAGGTTTGTGAGATTTTACCCTCATAATGCCTCTTACACATGGCAAGGACTAAATAGATGACTGTTGAATGAAAGAATATTTTTTTTCTACCTATACATTGATTTGCATAAGTGTTCAAAATGAAATTATGTTGTATTTACTAAATTGAGATTTTCCTTTGCTATAAAGTTCTATGTTTGATTCTTATTAGAGTTAAAATTTCTATACCATTGGCAGCCCACTCATCCCCAAAAAATAATAGTGACATCTTACATAGAATTAACAAAAGCAATGTCCAGAACAAATGAGACAGTAACCAAATCAAGGCAATGAGTATTTGTTAAGTACCTGCTATGGACCAGTCCCTGTGCTAAGTATTAAGATTTCAAAGAACAACAAAAAACAGTCCCTGCCCTCCAGGAGCACACAATCTAATGAGAGAGATAACATGCAACCCACTATGTACAAACAAGGTAGATTTAGATATATAATAAATTTGAGATAATCAATAGAGGGAAAGTACTAGAATTAAGGAAGACCTGGAAAAGTTTCCTTTAGAAGGTAGACAAGGACTTGAAGGAAGTCAAGGTAGCCTGGAGGCAAAGATGAGCTCTCTCTCTCTCTCTCCTCCAGATATAGGCATGGAAGAGAGTCAATGACAATACGAAGTCAAGAGATGGAGTATTGTGGGAGGCATAGCAAGGAGACCAATTTTACGGCATGGGAAGGGGAAAAATAGAGAAGGAGTGAGGTGTAAAAAGTCTGGGAATTTAGTAGGAAGTCAGATTATGAAAGCCGGTAAATGCCAAATAGAGAATTCTTTTTTGATCCTCAAGGTAAAAGGGAGCCAACGGAGTTTATTGAATAAGGGAGGAGTTTACATGGGTGGACCTGTACTTTAGGAAGATCAGTTTAATAGCTGAATGAAGAATTCATTGAAGCTGGGAGAGACTTGAGGCAGGTTAACCCACAAGCAGGCCATTGCAAGTCTACAAATTAGGGTAACAAAGGCCTGAGTTATCAGTGTTTGAGGGGAGAAGAGGGAATACACTACACTAGAGACAATCCAAAGGTAAAACTGATTAAGAGGATGATTGTACCTTCAACAGTCATAGGAAAGAAAGGAAGAAGGAAGGGCTTTGGGGGGAAAGAAAACTAATATTGGATATATCGAGTTTAAGACCTCTATGGGACATTCAATTCAAGATGACTAACAGGAGATATATCCAATACTTACGATTGGATAGATTATCTGAAGATGGTCAGCATAGAGATGATTGGATCCAAGGCAGCTGATGAGAAAACCAAATTAAATGTATAGAGGAAAAAGAGAAGAGAACCCAGTTAAGAGCCTTGAAGTACACCCATAATTAGTGGGAGGAGTGACTTGGATGAAGACCCCCCCAAAAAAAAATGAGCCTAAGAAAGAGAATTTGGCTAGGAGGAGAACCATGATAAACAGTGTCACAAAAACCTGGATAGAAGCAAATACCAATGAGAAGAAGGTGATCAAGAACGTCAAAAGTTGCAGAGAAATCAACTAGGATGAGGATTGAGAAAAGTTCATTAGATATTGTCAGTTATAGGATTGTTGGGAAACTCTAGACGCAACAGTTCTCAACCTGTGGGTTATGTTCAACTTAAATACATCCTGCGTATCAGATAGTTACATTACAATTCATAACAGTAGCCAAATTACAGTTATGAAGTAGCAACAAAAATAATTTTATGGTTGGGGGTCACCACAACATGAGGAACTGTATTAAAGGGTCACGGCCTTAGGAAGGTTGAGAACTACTGCTCTAGAGAGAACAGTTTCAGTTTTTAAGAAAAAATGAGGTCAAAAGCCAGAATATAGAGTTAAGAAGATAGTGAGGGGAAAGTCATCAAACACTCATGGCCTCCTCAAAGAGATGGGGGAAGGGATATCAGATGATGCTAATGGGAAGAGAAGGGATGAAAGAATGAAGTGAGGGGGTTTTTTTCAGGATGGAGGAGACTCAGGTATGTTTGTAGGCTGTTGTAAATGACGAACATATAGTGAGAGATTGAAGATAAGTGAGAAACTGGAGACGATATGGGGGTAATCTGCTAGACAAGATGGGATGGGAATAGATCACTTGTGCTATAGAAGGCTTTCTTTGGCAAGGAGACAGGACACTTCTTCATGAGAGAGGGGTGAAAGAGAGATAGTTGTAGAAGGCATCTGGGAGTGTGAGGTGAAAAGAAGGGGAAAAGAGAGAGTTTGAGGTAAAGGACCTCAATTTTTTTTATTGAAATATGAGGCAAGGTTCTCACCAAAGGGGTCTGGGGTGGTGGGGAGGAGTCATGTGCTCTGGCTTGGTCTAATACACTTGTAGTATTGTATCTAGTTCTGGGCCTTATATTTTATGAATTAGTAACAAGTTAGAGCACGTGCAGTAAAGAACAAGCAGGATGGTGAGAGACCTACAACAAACTTCCCTAAATATATGAGCACTTGTCCAATATCTTCTTCAGAGTAATAGTGTTTGGGTCCTAGTGGATTTGATGAGCCCTGTGTTTCTTTACACTCTAGGACTTAGTAATTGTACAATAAATTATAGAGATGCCTCCCACACACATACACAATGAAATTCATTAATGTATTGCTTTCCCTCTGATACAGAGCTATTGTACATTTAACTATAAGTCTACACTCAGAGATAATGATGATAACATTTTAATCAATAGGACTATCAGAAATCAAATTAATGTTAATATATAATAATAAGAAGGTCGAATTTGAAGATGCATAAGTATCTGAGGGTTGTTAGATGGGCAAGTTGGGGTCTTGAGGAAGGTTATGAGTTAAACCAACAGAGATCATGCATTCTTTTCTTACCTTATCCCATCCTATTCCACAACTATGACTCCAGCCTTCAGTCTTTTTGCCAGAATCCTGATAGCTTTCTAATGCTCATTTTTGTCCTTTGTTATCTTCATTTCATATTTTCATATGTATGGCCCTAATTCACCTTCCTTTTTCTTTTTTTTTCCCTTTTGCCCCCAAGAAATAGAAAATTTTAAAAATATGTGGATTTGGGAGATAATGATATTGACAAGAATGGGTGGCATCTATGAGAAAGAATATAATAACAATATATTTCTTTAAAATTGCCCAATACTTTATATATGTTACATCATTTTATCCTTACAACTCTGAGATGCATCCTATGTATTATATATTTTAATATATTAATTAACATATGATTATTTTATATACAGATGAGGGAGAGAGAAATGAAGTAACTAGCTGAGGATCATACAGTCAGTGAAGTATGAGACAGGATTTAAACACAGGTTTTCTAGAAACTAAGAACAGCACTCTATTCACTGTGCCACCTAGTTGCTTTTATAAAAGAAGAGAGGGAGGCTATGGATTGAGGGTAACAGAAATGAGTATTGATTACCAGTTCACCAAGGAGTATATAAAGTTAATAAAAAAATTTTAAATGGAGAAGATAGGTTAACGTCTCTTATAGGATTATAAGTGGACTAACAAAAATAAATCAAGAAAGAAATTGTTATGGCAGAAACAAATGAGTACAATGTCAAAGAGAATGGGAAACTGAAATTTTAGAATGACATAGATGCACAGAGAATTCACAGACAAACTCTTATTTTTTAAACCATGTACAAAACATGGAAACTAGAGGAAGTAAATTTAAAAAGAAAAAAAGGGTGTCATAATAGCAGCAGTAATAATAGTTCACAATTATCAGAAGTTGTTAATGAAGTCTATGAATAACAAAAAAAAAATTTTGACCTATATGGGGAATAATAAGAGGATCAAAGAAGTAATAAGATCATCCCTCAGGATGGATTGGATGGTGATAATGAACTATAGATAGAATACAGTACTTATCAACTCTTGTTTTGCTTGTTTACTCAAGAAAACTATCTGAAGTATAGAAGCAGATAGAACAAAATTCTCTAATTCTATTAGGTATACTGTAGGGTGGATTCTTTTTTCCCAATATCTATTGGACTAGATCTGCACTGATTTCTCTCCCAACTATGAAATTTGGTGATTTTTATTATTTCTCGAATTGTGGCAGCATGGTGCAATGGAAAGACCACTGAACTTAGAGTCAATTAACCTGAGCTAAAATCCTAAGACTAAAATTTAGTACTAAAATACTGGTACCTCCATTTCCTCATGTGCAAAAAGAGAGCAACTGGATTAAACGACAAGTAAGGTCACTTCTAGCTCTAAAGCTAAGATTCTATGATAAGAGGGAAGTAGTAAACAGGCACCTGGCTGTCTTGAGCAAACTAAGTCATCAGGCATGGATGAATTGTATCCCAGAGTACTGCAATAACTGACATTTATGAATGCTAAAGTGGCTGTGAGTGATCTTTGAAACATCAAAAAGAAGAGTACTGAGAGCTAGATATAAACAAATATACTGGTCTTCAAAAGATAACAAGTAGATGAATGATTCAGATCATAACCTAATGAGTTTGACTTTGGTTTCCTGGAAAAATTATAAGCACTATTGTTAAAAAGATTATTTGCAAAAATTTAGCAAAGGATGCAGTAGTCATTAAAATCCAGAAATGATTCATCAAATCAAATCAGCCTAAACCAACCTCATTTTGCTTTTTTGACAGGGTTACTTGATTAGTCAATCAGGGGAGTGTCAAAGGCATAGATAGCATACCTAGATTTTAGTGATGCTTTTGACAAAATCTTTCACCACACATTAGTGCAGAAGATTAAAAGATGAGAGCAGAATAATAACACAATTATGTGAATTCTGACTTGCTTGAATGACCAAACTCAAAGAAGAGTGATTAACAGATTGGTTATCAATCTGAAGGAAGTGCCCTAGGGAACTTTCCCTCTGGCATGCCAATGACTTGTATGAAGACATAAAATTCACTGATCACAAGAAGTTGTCAGTTGCTAACTCAATTGATAACAATCAGAATACCAAAAAAAAAAAAATACTTGACGGACTTGATTATTGAGTTAAATAAGATAAAGCTTAATAAAGATAAATGTCATTTGTATAAGTACTGGATAGAGGAAACTTGCCTAGACAATAGTTCATTTTTTTTAATGGGGGATTTTAATTAACTTCAGACTCAAACATAAGTTAACACCATATCATGGTCTCAAAAAAATGCTTTCTTCAATACATTGATAAATCCATGGTTTCATTGAGATTGACAATCCCTTCACTGAAACAGATAGCAACAAATCCATATCTTCTTGGATGAATATTTTTTTTCTAGTGAATATTTTTTTCTAGAGCAATGAGACTGGGTTGGGGTGGTGATAGAGTATACTGTGGCCAGGTAGGCTCTCCAGGATATATTGTCAAACTTCTAGAGTAAGCATCTACGTCTTGGAAAGAAGCAAATGCTGCAAATCAGGGCTTGGTTTATTGTTTGGTTGACTGTCTGGATTTAAGAAAGTGATGGAGGAAAAAGTGAATGATATAGATTAAATTTAGGAGTATGGCATGAATACATCCCCTCCTCCCCACCCCCCCCCCCAGTGTTTTTAAACATTTAACATTGACCATGAAACTTATTCTGTTTGGCCTCAGAATGAATTAGGAACATGGGGGAAGGCAATGTACAAAGGTCTGTTTGGTTTTTTTTCACCCAGGAAAACTCCCTAAGAATTGGAGCAATCTGAAAGAACAAAAGCTCTGCCTCCAAAAGTTAAGGGTTCCCTAATGCTTGCAGTCTTTATGTCAAAATGGCATGAATGGTTATCAGGAATGGTGGAGAGATTATTTCTGGTCTGTTCAGAGTCAGACTAGATGATCTATTTCTTGCCCAAGGTCACACAGGTAGGAAATATCTGAAACCAAATTTAAGGCCATATTTATCTGACTCCAGAACACTGCTTCCTAGTTCTTTCCTTGTATTCTATCTACATGCAAGCACTCATGAGAAACACACATCACCAATCTGATTGCTACCCTAGATAATCTTAAATTCTATTGGCTGGAAGGCGGGGGGGGGAGAGGCGGTGGGGGGAGATGCAGGAGGAGAAAGGAGAAACAAGACATTTGCCCAAGTGAAAATAATTAAAGAAAAAGCTAGGAAAGTAGCATAACATTGTAGAGAGGTCATCACGTGCAGAATGGTTGCCTAAGCTATTTGAATCAGTTCCTCTGCTAGCTGGTCTTGGTAAGCATTTTTTGTTTCTTTGTTACAAGGCAAGGGATCTAGTGGGGCAAAGGAAGAGGAAGAATACATTGAAAAAATGAATATTGTGTTAAAAAAAAAAAGAAATCAGCAGCTCTTTTAAAAACAGAGAAATTAGAGACATCTTTTTTTTTTTTGTACATGAAACTTGGAGTCAAAGACCTGGATCCAAGACTCATCTCTTCTAGTAAAAGATGTGTAAGTTTGGGCAAATTATTTTTAGTATCTGAACCTCAGTTTCCTAATCTGTAAAATGGTGATGAGACCTATTCTACCTACCTTACAGAGTAGTGAGGATGAAATGAGAAAATATTTCTAAAGAAATCTGTAAAACCCTGAAGACCTATATAAAGTTATGAAGGGACCTCCTCTAAATCCTTTGGAGTTCCCTGTAGAAACAGAGGTTAACTGACTGGCCGAGGGTCATACCTAGTAAGTGACAAAGACTAGGGTCTCAAATCTAGATCTTTCAAACTCCAGGTCAAGCACTCTGTGAACTAAACAATTCTACCTCATTTATGAATGTAAACATAAATTGTTAAATTACCTTATTCAGACTACAAACTCTAATTTTCTTTGAAAATTTCTGGTTAGCTGTCTGCACAAGGCTGATCACACTTTTCCCCATCTGCCTTTGCCACTAACCAGGAGGTGCCTACATTCAAAATGATGACACGTCTGGCTACTGATGGTGGCATCTTGCAGCAGCATTTTAGCTTGTGTGTCCATCTCCAGACATTGTGCAGACAATGACACAACAATTCCCGGATGATTGTTTGGGGTTGTTGGGTTTGGGTTTTGTTTTGTTTTGGGTCATATTTTTCTGGAACAAATTTCCCAAGGGACTGGGACAGTATTCTAATACCTGTTTATAAGTTTCCTTTTGCATTTTCAAGCATAGCTGCAGAAAATTGAGAGAACAAGACTAGATATATTCCATGGTTTCACTTTACTATTTGATGGTGGAAAATCATTCCAGCCTGTAATTCAATAAGGACAGCTTCCACTTATACAGCATGTTACAGTTACCAAAAAGCTTCGCATACATTATCTTATTTTGAACAACACAACAAGCCTGACAGGTAGATTACTCAGTGATTATAATCCCTGTTTGATGGTGGAGGAAACTGAGTTTCAGAGATGTTAAGAGACTCTTATCCAGCCCCTTCATTTTACAGATGAAAATCAGAGTTTCAGTCATTTATCCAAGGTACTGGGGTAAATTGGTGAGAACACATGGATTAGACGTGACATCTCTCAATTCTCAGTACATCTTTTGTTTGACTACAACATTCTGATTTGCCCAAAATTGCTTATGTGGCTAGACACTGGGAGAAAAGGAGAGAAACAAGCAGTTATAAAGTATTTACCATGCTCCAGGGACTGTGCTAAGCACTTTTGAAATACTTTCTTCCTTGATCATCACAACAACCCTAGGAGGTACATGTTGTTTAGGAACCTGAAGCAGTTAATTAACTTGCCCTGGGTCACACAGCTAGTGAGTGTCTGAGGCCAGATTTCAACTAGAGTCTTTCTGACTCTAGGCCCAATACTCTATCTACTGTACCACCTACCTCCCTTGGATATGAATTCAAGTCTTCTTATTACAAATCTAATTCTTTCTTGATGACTTCTCAACTAATTATATTGTTACATTGTAACTTTAAGAGCTTTTTAAAAAAGAAAAGCTTTAACCTATATTTGATGTTTGCCAGAGGCCAGATTTAATTATGTGTACAAGGTATCACATGCTGGCACTATTTCTCAATCTGAAAAGGGGAAGAGTCAAATCTAGTCTACTTGCCAATGAAGTAAAAATGTAGGCCACTAGAATTTCAAAGTGAATAGAAGCTTTATCTTTCAAGTATATACCAAGGTGGATCAAAGACACTAAGTCTTATAGACAGTTGCCCACAGAGAAGTAAAATGTTATAGTGGATAAATTTCCAGGACAGAAATCATGAAGACTTGGGTTTGAATATTGCTCTGGCTATGTAAGAATATATAAGTATAAAAATATTTGTAGCAACTCATTTTGTGATGGCAAAGAATTGGAAACAGGTGAGATGCCCATCAATTGGGGAGTGTCTGAACAAGTTATGGGATTTAAATGTGATGGAATATTATTGTGCTATAAGAAATGATGAATGAATAGATTTCATTAAATGAGATAAACAGAGAAACTACATTATAATAAAAGTTGTAATAGAAAATGAAGTCATATCAATACTAAACCAATATACATATATATACATATATATATATATATA
>CM053582.1:143575503-143597518 GCA_028627135.1 Pseudochirops cupreus
TTCTGTTATTCTTCTTATGGCTATATGGTTGCATGATCTTTGTGGAAATGATTTTTGAGTGAGACAGCTATTTTTCATTTGAATTCAAATTCCTTTTGAAATTTGAATCATTTCTTTGAAATGATGATAGGGTGTTTTGAGCATTATTTCTTTTTCCTGTGCGGATCTGATTTGAAAAAAAATTCTCCACTTCATTTCCAGATGAGGGGAAAATGAAATTGGAACAGGAAAGAAAATAAATAAGGGAAAACCATGCTTTTTGAAATCGCTTTTTGACTTGCTTCTAAAAAATGGCTTCTTATAGTAAGCTCTCAATTATTTGCTGATGGAGAATAGAAGTATCACAGATAATAGAAAACAGTAGGTGATCTGATCAGTGCACAGAACAGTAGACTTGTAGCCTGAGTTGGAATTCTGGTATGCTGGCCTTTTCATTTACTAGCTGTGTGATGATGGTGAACAAAAATGAAAATAATGGTGATGATTCACATTTAAGGTTTGCAGGATACCTTGCTTTGACCAATCCTGTGAAGTCGGTGATCACGATTTTATTATCTTCATTATATAGGTGAGGAAACTGAGGTCCTGAGAGTTTAAATGTGATTTTCCCTTCATCACAAAGCTAGTGTCTGCTAGAGGTGGGATTCTAACACATCTCTTGACTTGAAGTCCAGGGTCTATGTATAGTACAAATCCTCAATATGTTAACTTTTCATCTCTGTGGCCTTAGATGAAGTTCTGCCTATGAAGTTACAACACCTCTAAGTTCTTTCTGAGTTTCCCCATCTGTGTAGGTAAAAAGATCTGAATATTCCATTGGACAGTGGGGAGGAAAATGAAAGCCATGTCATAGGTCTACCACAACCACCTTTGTGATATTATGCAGTCACTTAACCTCTGTGGCTTCATTTTTTTTATCTGTAAAATGGGGGGGTGGGGAGGGAACTGACTAGATGAGGTCTCTTCTCATTTTAAATCTATGTGACCTTGAAACTGTGGGCTATTACTATCATACAAATGTTCCTATATACATATACATGCATATGCTGTTATGTTGTTTCTGTCGTGTCCAACTCTTTGTGACCCTATTGGGGGTTTTCTTGGCAAAGATGCTGGACTGGGTTGCCATTTACTTCTCCAGCTCATTTTACAGATGAGGAAACTGAGGTGAATAGGGTAAAGTGACTTACCCAGGGTCACACCACTAATAAGTGTCTGAGGTGGATTTGAACTCAGATCTTCCTGACTCAAGGCTCAATGCTCTATTCACTGTACCACTTTGTAGTAGCTCTCTTTCTTCACATACACATATGTCTGTATATGTATATATGCATATGTGTATATATACACACATAAACTCATATATATGTAATATATACACACACATGTGCACACACATACACACAGAGTGTCACCTTTGACAGGTTTCCTATTCATCAAGTTGCCTGGGCTTATAGTTCTGTTCTCTGTGCTGTAGAAACTTGCCAAAAGAAAAAGTGAGATCATGACAATTTACCTTATCATCATTCACTATTTATTCTCTTCCTTCTCTCTCTCCCTCTCCCTTCCCCTCTCCTTCTCCTCTCCAAAGGAAGGTAAATTTTGATGACTAAAAGCTGCCTGGTTAACTTGGGATTTGCTGGCTAGATTTCCTTCTCAAATATCAAACCTTAAACCCATTTCACTCTGGAACTCTGGACAAGAATAAGTCCTCACCTAAGAATCACTTAATGGCTATTTTTTGGGCCCTCCTTGCTCTAAGTGAATGTAAATAGTAATTCTTTCTCTTTCGGTCAGTAATCCTGAGGGTCTTCTTTAAAAATCAAAGTTTGATTTTTAAAATTTGTTTATTAAAGGGGCCATCCCTTGATTCACTTCTTAAAGAAACCTATTCACTGAATGGGCATTACCTCACTCAAAGTGAGAACCTGAAAAGACCTTAACCTAAAAGGGCCAGGGTCTCCCAAGACATCCTGAGCCATCCCTAATCATCCTCATGAATATCTGGCCTCTGGACCCAGATGACTCTGGAGGAGAAAGAGAGGCTGGTGACCTTGCACAGCCCTCCCTCACAAAAATCAAAGTCAACTGCAAGTCATGTCATCATCTCCCTGATATCATGGTCCTTTTCGAGAATGAAGGACAAACACAACAACAAAAAACTTCCTTTTGAGTTCAGAACTCTGAATGAAGCACTGGAAATACAAAGACTTATATAGACCCAGCTCCTGGCATGGAGCAGATTACAAAGTGGAGAAGACCTCAGAAAGCAGCCTAATACATGCTGAATTCAAGACAGGCATCTAGCTAATAATCCTTACACTTCCTGCATGGAGAGCATGTCTGATTATTCATGCTAACCTTTAAAAGAGTATGTGTGGATCAAGTTCCAGGGAGGTGGATGGATTTTTGAATTGTTTGAAAGGATGGGCATGGAATGCTTTTGTATGTGAGATGATAAAGGCTATCATGTCCAAGATATATCTCTTTTTCATTCAGTCAAAGAATCTATCATATGACTAGGTAGATGTGTGTGTGTATGTGTGTGTGTATATACACCATGCAGTCATCTATTGGCTGAATGTCTCATACTTTTCTTCTGTAGACATTTATGGCATATAATAGGTAATGGATTTGGAATCATAAGAATCAAAAGTTCAAAACTCTGTGTTACTTCTTATCTTTATCTCGTAGCCTTAGATGAGGTTCTTAACCTCTTTAAGCCTCATTTTTCTTGCCTATAAAATGGGCATAAATTTTTTTTGCATTATCTACCACAAAAGGCTATATAGAGATCAATTTGAAAATCTATGTGAAGTGCTTAATACATTTAACTGAACATATGTTAAGCATTTGCTACATTCCACTAATGTATTAACCACTAGGGATAATAATGTACAACTCATATACTAGGCCTCAAGGATACAAAAATGAAATATCACGGATTATCCTTAAACAAGATCTTACAATGCATTCAGGGGAGGGGGAGAGAGAAAAAAAGTGTACACAAATTACTATGATTCAAGGAAGGCTATAGTTAGTGTAAAGGAGAAATTTAGTTCCTGATTCACTTTCTTCTTCATTGTATCTGTTGCCATTATCTAAGATGACTTGATCATTTATATTGGCAAACCTTATGTTATTCTGCCAATGCAATCCTTAACCTCCTCAGCACCATTGGTCCAATTTCAGCCAAACATTAACTTAGTCACATCTTAGACTTCACTAGCTTGAAGATATCAAAATACTTCTACAATCATAGGCTCAAACTCTACTATCTTTCTACAACATGTTCTTCTGTCTTTTCTATTCTTTGTCATTTGTTTACCCTCCTCATATCTGGTCCAATTACTCACTTTTATTCTTTTATTGCATCTGCCCTGCCATAGCTTTGGTTTTTCTATGCTCATGCTTGATACCAAAGTTTTGCCATTTAATGTTAGCTAGTTGTCAGCTTAGAATTTCTCACTTCCTTACCTTATGTTATTCCTGACCTTATTCCTACGTAAAACCTGGGGATAAAATCCTTATTCCTGGGTAAAACTCACTATCTAGTTTTATTACTTCTATAGTGCTGATGATTTTTAAGGGAACATCTTAAGACAGTTTTTAGACAATCAATCAATAAAACTCAGCAAACATATTGGGAAGGTTTTAGGGGAAATAATCAGTTTTATTTCAACATGTTGACTTTGAAATACTTGTGGTACATCTTGTTGGAAATATTCCAGAGACATTTGTTGAGACATGCTTGGAGCTCAAGAGGGAAACTGGAGATTGACATATTATTATACATATAAAAAATGATAGTTGAATCTCTAGGAACTGATGAGAAAGTGGGTAGAGTGAAGAGAAGAGTCCCAGGCTAACATTGTGGAATATAACCAAACTGAGGAGAGTAGGGCATAGGTGACAATCTAGCCAAGGGATCTAGGAAGAAATGGACAGAAAGTTATGAGGAGAACTAAGATCAATCCTACATGGGGAAAAAAAAAACAACAACAGAGAGAATATATAGGAAGTGGAAGTGATCAACAAGTTCACATTTTCCAGAGTGGTCAAGAAGGTTGAGAAATGAGAAGAAGCAATCAGATTTTTCAAGCTAAGGCAGCGGTTCTCAACCTGTAGGTTGTGTTCAATTTGTAACAATGAAAATACATCCTGCATATCAGATATTTACATTACGATTCATAACAGTAGCAAAATTACAGTTATGAAGTAGCAATGAAAATAATTTTATGGTTGGGGGTCACCACAACATGAGGAGCTGTATTAAAGGGTCGCGGCATTAGGAAGGTTGAGAACCACTGAGCTAAGGGATTACTAGTGATCACGGAGACAGAATTTTCAGTTGAGTAATGAGGCCAGTAGCTGGATTAAAAGGGGTTGAGAAATTAGTGAAAGGTGAAAAAATTGATGCAGGGATTGTAGATAGTTTATTGTAGATTGTAGATAGCTAAGAATGAATAAATATAAAGTTTGGCTGTGAAAGGGGTAGACCAGGGATAGAACCTTTGATTGAAAGGATGGTAGGATCAAATGAAGTTCTTTTTTATGAACAAGGGATAATCTGAACTTATTTTTGATATTTTCTAAGTACATGTAAAAACAATTTTTCACATTCTTTTAAAACACATTTAAGTTCTAAATTCTCTCTGAGCATATCTTTAAGCAATAAGGATCCAGTGAATAAAGAAAGAATGAAAATTAGGTAGAGAGAAGGGACATTCATCTTCAAAAGTTCCTGGAAGAGGCATGGACTACCATAGTAGAATGGTTGACATTTATAAAGATGAACCATTTTTCCCCCTTTAAGATTGAAACAAAGAAGGGAAAAGGGGATGATGTGGAGGTACCTTGAAGTTTAGAACTGGGGAAAGGGGAAACTTATGTCTGATGTCTTCATTTTTTTGCCCGTGAAGTATATGTTAAGATCTTACGGTGAAAGGTAATGAAGGAATAAGTGGCATAGTTGGCTTAAGGAGAAAAGAAAAGTTTTGGAACAGTTAGGAATGGGATAAAAAAAAATAATGGAATTCCTGTTCACCCTTTAAAGCCCAACTTGAATGCCACCTCCTCATATCCTTTGGATCTCAAAGTACTCTGCTCTTTATCTTTCTAATGTAAATACTACATAATGTTGAGGGAGGGGGGTATGATTTCTTTTATTTGTGTCTTGTTTCCTTATAATTCCCTAGAATTGTAAATATATCATTCCCCAGATTGTAAGTTTCATCAAGACAGGAATAATATTTTATCTACAATTTGTATTTCCAGTAGGGCCTCACACAATGCTCTTAACAAATTCTACTCCTGATATTTGCTGAATTGCATTGTCTAGATGAGGTGTGATTGAAGCCTGGATGAGGGTGGCTACAGTGAGAGTATTGATTAAATTTGGAGGTATGGGTAGGGGGGGAAAAATGAAATATAAATTATTTTATTCTCTTGATTGCTGGGCGAGTGATAGCACTATCAACAGAAACAGGGTAGTTTGGGGAAGGAGTAGATTTTGGAAAGAACTGATGAGTTCAGTATGAGGAACATTAAATTTTAGATTCTGAAGAGATCTCCATGTGAGAATATCAAGCAGGCGGAGATCTAGGACTAGAGCTCAGGAAAGAGGGATTTGAAAAGATTGGAAAATCGTCTGCATAGAAGTGGTAATTAAAGAAGTTATGGGGGGTGGAGAGAAAACATGGACCAGCACCAAAGTCAGAATTATAAAGGGTGGGCAAAAGATGAGTAACCCTAACAAAAGGATGGGTAGGGGTCAAAGAGGAGGAGAAAAATGATGAAAATTTGTGTCATGGAAACCAAGAGAGTAGAGAGCATTTGTAACAGGAATTTGTAACCTGGAGTCCATGGATAATTTTTTTTGGGGGGGTGGTCTATAAAATGAGAAAGAAATTCAACTTTATTTCCATCTATACTTGGTTTTCTGAAAGGCAACTAGATTGCACAGTGGATAGAGTACTGGTCCTGGAGTCAGAGAGACTAGAGTTAAAATCCAGTCTCAGACACTTGCTAGCTGTGTGACCCTGGGCAAATCACTTAACCTGTTTGTCTCAGTTTCCTCGACTGTGAAATGAGGCCCATAATAGTGCATATGAGAAACAGAATGCATTTGGGGGTATTGATAAATAGGTGGTTGTTATTTTGTTTTTTGATTATATTTGTGACTCTTGCCTTATTTGTTCAGCTAGGATTGTGTCTAAGCAGAGCTTCCGCATCAGTTCTCAACTTCAACTGCAGTCTTATTCTTTTACCGATGTGCCGGACATTGTTGGCCTTCCTGCGGGGCTCCCAGAAGGTAGGGGCGGAGCTGCTGTGGATTGTAAATTCCAATTGGAAAACCAAATAAGATAGCTCTCAAGGACCTCATCATCTTTCTATCCACTCCACATATACATAGAAGGCCTTTCTGAGACTTCAGCATCTTTGACCTTTCTGTAACATTAGAAACTGTTGCCCAGCTTGCCCTTGATGCATCTTTATTCTTTGGTTTCTCTGGCACTGCTCTCTTGATACTACTCTTATTTGTCTAACCTTCCTTTTTGGTCCCCTTTTGCTTCGTTTTCCTACAACTGCCCCACTAAGTGAAGTGAAGTTGTCCTGCAAAACTCTGTCCCCTGCTTTTGTTTCCTTTTCTTGTTATTGTCTCTTCCTTGACAATCTTATCTACTCATCTGACCTCAACTCTTGCTCCTATGAGTGATTACCAAAACAATATTTCAACCTTCATGTTTCTTTGCTCTCCACTTTTAGATTCTAGCTCCTATTAGGTGTCTTCATCGGGAGTTCTCAAACTGAACTCACTATCTCCCCTCCTTTCCCAATCTTCTACAAACTTGTTCCCAAATTCTCTCATGTTCTTGATTCTGTTGAGGAAACCACCATTCTCTCAGTCACCAAGGCTTCAAACTTTAAAGTTACCTTTGACCCTTCCCCTTCCCCTTCCCTTATTCTCTACTCTAAGACCTGATTAGTTGCCAAAAACTGTTGATCCTACCTCCTAACTCATACATCTTTTCTTTCTCCTGCTTTGCACGGCCAGCACCTTAATTAATGAAAAATGTAATAGTTTCCTAAGTAGTTTTCTTTGTACACTCTCTTTCCTATTTAATCACACTTTCAATGCTTCAAGAGTCCATGATTTCATGTCTGTGAGCATTCCCACCAACAGAGGCAGATTGCAACTCACCCATGCAACTCCCCCATTGCAACTCCCCCTTAGTGTGTGTGTATGTGTGTGTGTGTGCGTGTGTGTGCGTGTGTTTGTGTGCGTGTGTGTGTGTGTGTGTGTGTGTGTGTCTGTGTCTGTGTGTGTCTGTAGGATACTTGACAGCTGCCAAAATAATTCCCCTGCTTCCCATTTTGCCATGCCACTCACCTGCTCAAAAAAACTTTAGTGGCTCCCTATTATATATAGGGTCAAATACAAACTCCTTAACTTAACCCTTAAGAACACCCCTGATTTGGCCGCAGTCTACTTTTCCAGCATTATCACACACACTTACTGTCGACCTACTCTGTTCTATCTGAATTGCACTGATAGCTGTTTCTCTACCTCTGTCCATTTTCTCATTTCTCAGACCTATCAGGTGCATTGCTTCTCTTCTCAGTTCTCATGCTACATTTTTTCATGAATCATCTTTGATTCTACTCCCCATCCCTCACTCCTCCATCTGTTCTTCTCTAATTGACTGGTCCATCTTCAAATTTTCCTAGGTATCTTTTACCTTAACTTTTCCTTCACTCTTATCTCATTTTATGTAGCATGATAATTACTTGGGTACATGATGTATTGCCCTGATTAGAGTGTAAGCTCCTTGAGAGTAGCCACTGTAATGTTTATCCTTTTGCATCCACAATACTTACCATAGTGTCTTACCTGTATTAGGGACTTTAATAAATACTTATTAAGATAAATCATTCAATCTATTTATACACATACAATAAGGTAACACTTTAAGATCATGAGTTGAGGAACTATTACTTGTCTGTCTGAATCGAGAGAAGGAATTTCCTCACTAGAGTCCCCTAAACCAATGAAATCTCCTATCCAGGCTGTAAGTAAATAAAATGTATAAATAAATCAATCTTTTTCCCCTTTACTTAAATGTTACTGAGTTATTTAATTTTAACCATTAAAAAATCATTGTTTTGGGATTGCTTTGCTTGTTCCCCACTGCCCAATGAATGGAAAACTACCGAAAATGTTATCCAACTTATTGCTTTGTTTTTAAAATTTCCTTTATTTTTAATTTAGTCACAAACATAAAATTATCCTAAGAGTTCTCAAACTTTTTGCTCAGGATTCTCATTCTAGGCCACTGCATATTGGCTCCCAGGCTTCAAAGGGAAGAGGTAAAGAAGGTGAGGATAGATAGTGTTGTTTGTCTGACTTCCACCTTCTCTGAAAGTAAAACATTGTTAAAATGGGAGCTGAATGATTTTTCCCTATATGATTAGGTATTTTATACAGCTTAGCCTGTTACTGTATGTTAGCAAAATAATTTCCTAATTTTTCTTTTCAAATTTTAGGTTGCAAGCAGAAGAACAAGAAGGCTTTTAGATAAAAGTAGAACTTTCCACATAACCTGTGGTGTTACCATCTGCATCTTTTCAGGTAAGATTTTATGTGTTTGAAGGCTTGTCTAGCAGAAAGACCTTAAAAACTTGGTCAGAGTTGCCATTTGCTAAGTACAATAACTTTCTTGTGAGAGAGTTTAGCTGTTAACTGTGAATAATGGCTTTCTTGTCCAAAAGATTAGACTTCTGTGTATCCTTAGAAAGACCTGCAGATAATTACATTTATTAACCAATATCATATTATAAGAACCCAATGTTCCTCCTAGAACAGGTCAGGTCTGTGTTGTTGAAAGGCAATAGTTTTATTTCAGATTATTGTAAAAACAACATTGAAGAAAAAACTTTAAAAAGTGATAACAGGATACAATGAATAAAAGGGTGTTTGAAAATGAAAACATACCACATAAACTCCTAAACCACAAGAGCTTTGTAGTTCTAGAATGATGCCATGAACAGGTGAGTTTGGTAAATGGATTCATGTAGCAATAGTGTATTAGAGTGCTTATCTCACCATAGCCATTCCAACATAGACTTCCCCGATCTTTCATAATTATAAGGTAGCTGGGTGGCTTAATAGATAGAGCTCTAGGACTTGGAATGAAAAAGACCTAAGTTCAAACTGTGTCTCAAGTCTTTACTAGCTATGTGACTCTGGGCAAATCTTTTAACCATCTCAGCCTTAATGTCCTCATCTGTATAAAGAGGGAGTGTGAATTGATATACTTTTTAAGTCCCTTCCAACTTTAAGTGTATGACCTTATGATGAGCATCTTTGCAAATTCGCTGGTGTGAGGATATATTAGAACACATGCTCCTTGAGGGCTGAGGCTGATTCGCTTCTTTAGTTTTGTCCCTAGCACTTAACAATGCCCATCGTATTTTTATTTTTTATTTTTTTTTGTTTTAGTCATTTTCAATCACGTCAGACTTTTTGTGAATTTTGGCAAATCTTCTTGGCAAAGATACTAAAGCAGTTTGCCATTTCCTTCTCCAGCTGATTTTACAGATGAGAAAACTGAGGCAAACATTGTTAAGTGACTTGCCCAGAGTCACATAGCTAGCAAGTGTGTGAGGCTGGATTTGAACTCAGTTCTTCCAGACTCCAGGTCTAGTACCCTATCCACTGAGCCACCTAGATACTTAATAAATGCTTGCTGATTGACTGATTACTGTGGGCACTTCTTTAGTGTCTACCCCTTGGCTTGATGGTTTGGTCTCTTTTTTCTCCATCACATTCTCTGCTGTGGGATATGCATACTCAATCAGTCATTGTAATATTTGACACATAAGTTGTGAGTATATAGAGGGAGAGAGGGATTGTGGGGTACAGGGGCAACTAGGTTCTGCAATGAATAGAGTGTTTCTCTTAGAGTCAGGAAGATGAGTTCATATCCAGTCTCAGACGCTTGTTAATTACGTGACCCTGAAATAATTATGTGGTCTGCATTAGTTTCTTTTTCTGTAAAATGGAGATAATAGTAGCAGATTCCTCTAAGGGTTGGGAGATAAATGAGATATTTGTAAAGCATATTGCAAACCTTAAAGTGCTATGAATGCTAGCTACTATTACTGTTATTTTCCAGTCTGCCACGGCATTTATAAATAAATATAAGTATGCACTAGTATGATTTTTCCAACATGGATGCTTTTCTAATACAACTTCATTTCCAACTAAAAAGCAGCCTATTTGTCATCATACTTCTAAGTAATTGTGATATTCCATTCACAGTGCAGCTGTAAAAGCAGGATTTTTTTTTTTAACAACTGATCCTTTTTAGTGGAACTTAAATCATCCACAGAAGACTCTTAATAAATCAGGGCCTTGTTGGCTTTTCCAGGAGTCCATGTTGCTGCCCATCTGGTGAATGCTCTGAACTTCTCTGTGAATTACAATGAAGATTTCCTTGAAATAAACGTAGCAAGATACCGAGATGAGGTGGGTGCTCTGTGACTTTATATTTTCCTTTTGACTTTTGTGTGCCATTTAATGAGATTTGATGGTTTTCTCTGGAAATCAGTAACTTATTGCTCTTTTTTAAAGCATCTTAAAATATACTTGTTCAGTTAATTTTTTTGAAATTCTTTTTTGGTTCATGAAATATGCATTAGTACCGTTTCAGATCCCTTGCATCAGATAATGGGAACTGGAGAAGTATCTGCTTTGTAAACGTGTCTGCTCGGGTGTTGACTACTTAGGCTTCACTCCTAATACCTATCATTCAGCAGCATCAGTGTCTCCACTACAGCTGTCAAATTTTACTAGATCTCTTGAATTGCACTTTCTCCCTAAAAATCAAGATAATTTGAGTGTTTAGGGTATCTTCATCAATCATCTACATGTCTTGCTTTGTTAATTTGGAGCCCTCCTTTCTGTGAACTGTGAATCACTCAGTCCTCTGCTGAGTGGAACACTAAATGATATATCTCTCTGGGATACACCCCCACTTCTTTTCCCCAACCCGGGTAGCTCAGCATTTCAGTTTGGTCCCCTGCTATCTTTCCTTTACCTCCAAACTTAACCTGTCCTATATGACATTTGATCAGAACCCTATTGACTGCTATTGATGACAAGTGATAATTGTGTATTATTGTTCTTTGGGTTTTGTGCTTCTTTCTATTTCAGACTATAAATATTTTAAGGTCAGCTTTGTATCTTCCCCAGTTCCTAGCACAGTAGTATGCCTGTAATATGCTCTTAATATGTGATGATTAAATGGAAAAATGCTAATGAACTAATCATATCGATTGTTTTCTGTCTAAAGTCTCAGACTTTCCAGATAATTATGCTTTAGCCCTTAAGGAGCAGTCTAAAATGAAATAGCTTCTTTTTTTTTTGCTTACAATTATTGTTCATAATGTAGTTTACTTATATATTTAATTTACTATAATTAAAAAGACCTGGCTTAGTGAATACTTCCATTATATCACTAAATGGTGAGCTAGTAGGGAGATTTTTTGATGATGGGGGTTTATGTTACCCCAAGTCAGTAGCTGCTTGCTCCACCTTGTTCTGATTACCTTTGCATCAATCTAATCCTTGACCTTGACACAATGATGGAATAAGGGAACGGATGCTATATTATCTTTATGCTTAATGGACCAAGCAGAATTAAGTGGTTGCCAATATCACTAAAAGTGGTCTAAAAGCTATTGGGGAGTCATCTAATTTGAGAGAGAGGGGAGAGAAGGAAAAGGAGGGAGAAAGAGATACATACATAGACAGATACCAAAACAGACAGGGAGGCAGAAACAGACAAAAAAGCTTCATTTTAATGTGAGAAGGATAAATTGAACATAAGGAAAAGATGACAATATCAGTAGTAGGAGTCAATATGAATAAAATTAACTATTAAGATATTAATGGTAATTAATAGAAGGAGCTAATAGTAGAGATAAGAATATATTGCAGTTGTATAATACCTTTCAGGTTACAAGGAGCTTTCATATTCACTGCCCTATCCAATTTATAACACAAGTGCCTGTCCTGAAGCCAGTATGTCAGATATTGTCATCTCTATTATACAGATGAGAAAATTGAGTCACAAAGGATTAAAGGGGATGAACATGGTTATGTTACTAAATGGCAGAGACAGACAGGAGTCCCCATCTTCTTATTTTTATTCCAACACACTTTCAGACAAATGGATATCTGATTTTTTTGAAGATGTTTCTTTGAGGTCATGCCTGAAGGAAGGGATATATCTTATGACACTGACCTCCTAGAGGCCCTTCCAATATATGAAATATTTTAGAAACAACTGAGTGCTTTTATGAATATCCCTTTGAAAGGGAATTTATATTTGCCTAACCTGTGTTTGTGTCCTCTGGGTCCTTTGCAAAATTATTCCTGGTTCATCTTTTTTTTTTTGTTTTGTGTTTTTGTTCAGGATCCCAGGAAACTTCTCTTCACCACTGGTAAGTTGCTATCAATCCTTTCTCTGAAGATATCATAGCAGATTCCTCAGCTCAATATTAAGACATACTGTATTTTTTTCAGAATCAGTGTTTAATACTGGGCTACAGAATTACTATTTAGGATATGTGGTATTTTTCTTTTTGAACCAGGACTTTATGAAGAAAAGGGAAAATTATATCATGAAACCTTTTTCCTGCTGGTTCATTCTTTCACTGTCTAGTCCTTTGTCCAATAGCTGCATAATTAGGTTATGTCATTATGTATTTAAAATTTCTTACTTGTAAAATATAACTAAATTTTTTTGCTTTATATGAATTGCATTTACTTACCAATCAGTCAGTCAGTAAACATTTATGAATTGCCTGCTCTGTGACAGACACTGCGCTAGGTATTGGAGTTGCAAAGGCAAGGTATGAAATGTCTGTTTTCAAAGACCTTATATTTAAGACAACATATGCATATACAAGTACATTCTGATCAAGTACACAATAAATGTGAAGCAACTAGGCAGAGTGGGCATTAGCAATTGTGGGATCAGCAAATAACTTCATGCAGAAGATGATACTTGAGCTATGTTTTGAAGAGGATGAGGAGTGCCATGTAAGTACTACAAAAATTATAGATATACTCTAGAGATGCAATGAGAAATAAAAAGTATATATTTTAAAATGATAAAGGAAATAAATAATATGTAATTATAAATATAATTTAAATTATATTACATTTGGAGCAGCTAGGTAGTACAGGGGGCAGAGCATTAGGAGTGGAGTCAAAAAGACCTGAGTTCAAAAGCAGCCTCAGACACTTACTGGCCAAGTGACCCTGGGCAAGTCACTTAAACTTTTCCACAGTTTTCTCAGTTATAAAGTGGTAAAAAATATATAATATTTACCTCCCAGGGTTGGTGGGGGAATCAAATGAGATAATACTTGTGAAATGCCTAGTACAGTATCTGGCACATAGTAGGTAGGTGCTATATAAATGTTAGTTATTATTATTATTTTTATTTTTTCCTCTATAAATTTATTTATGTACTTTTTAACTGGATGATTTCATAGTTTCAGGGTTCTTCTAGGGAGGAACTCTGCCAAAGCAGAGCAGCACCTGATTTGCAACTTAAAGAGTTTGGGAAAGTTACCAGTGGGCACTAAAAGGTTTAGTGACTTGTTGTAAAGCCAAGTGCCAGCAACTCTCCAGAGGACTGCTGCTGTGAATAGCTTTAAGGTTCTGATCACAAAGTATAGTGGACTCATGATTTATTCAGCAGTAAACTAAAGCAAAACATTCACAGAAACCAAAGTACAGCATTCACAATGATATAACATAACAACTTGTTGCTAAAGTGGCCACACAATTTTAAACAAAAAATATCATTCAGCAAGTCCTTAACTCAGTCATCCTTAAGGAACAGTCCTGCTTAAGGGATACAAAGTACAAAGGTCTCCCACCCCTAGGTGGCATTGTCTTAATCTCTCAGTCAAAAAGTCTTGATTAGAGATTAGTTTCCAATCATCCTTAAGGGATACAAGGTACAAAGAACAAAGTTCTCCCACCCCTAGATCACAGTAAATCATGATCTTGTCAGTCAGCACTAAGTACCCAAGGAAAGGTCTTTTCATCTTGGCTCAAGGCTGGATCCCAGATTCCATGGCTCCTCCTCCATGATCCCAGCTTTTGCCTGAATTCAGCCAACCATCACCTGGATTCACAGGTAGGCAGCTCTCAGCTCCTCATCCAGCTCCTCATCCAGTTCCTGTTCCATATTGAAGCTCACAGTGTCCAGTCCATCTCAAATCCTTTGTAGTTTCTGTTTCTGGGAAGGCAAAGCTTAACACAACCAAAACAACATTCATGCACATTGCTGGTATCATCATCAATTCACTATTTGCCTGTGAAATCAATACAGACCCACAAACAAGGTCCAAGAAGTCAACACAAGTCATCAGCATAGTCCCAGGACCTCTGAAACCCTCCTCCAGGACTTCTGTAAACAGACAACAAGAAAATCCTCTTTCAGAGCTTCCAGTATGGTCCCATGGTTTCTGTACAAAGTATCACAAACACAAATCACCACAGACAGAACAGACAAACAGAGTGCTGACCACCACAAGTCCTCTTCTCAGTTCTGCACAGTCCCAGCTTGTGCTCCTCCTTATATATGGTGGTTCTCCTTCCTGTCCCACCCTTCCTGTTGCATCAGCAAGTTCCTCCCACCTTCAAATCACAAGGTGCTCAAACAAGATGTTAAGTACTTAAGTAGCTGAAACAAGGTGCTAAGTACTTCTTTGCTTGCCATTATACTTGTCCAGGGTCAAATGATAATATGGGTCAGAGGCAGGGCTCAAACCCAACTTTTACAGTCTCCAAATATATACTATTGTTAGTTGAGTAGAAAAGTAGGCCTATCTTTTTAAGTAGATTTAGTTTCTGTAATTCAGAAAAGATACCGTGATAAGGAAATTTCATCTCTAATGAAAGTTCCTGGCTTGTATTACCTGAGACCAGTTATTGTACAGTTAATAATTGAACATATAGTAAACTATCTCTGCAAGTTGTTTTTGACTTTCAATTTTAGAGTACCTTTTTCATAGGTAAGCAAATTCAGCAAATACCAACAAATATCGTCTTTGATCTAAATATGTTGATCATTAAATAAAAGGTCAGGTTTTTTTTTTTCTTTTGGGAAATTTGCCAATTACTTAATGAGAAAAAAAATAGGAGAAGAGACTCTAGTGAATTGGAATATAGATTATTGCCTGTCTTGTGGTAATAAGAGTTAATTAAACATATGATAATTTGATTCACTAAAGATACTCTTAAATTCAAAATAAGGATGTAGAATTTGATCCCCCTCTATAAAGACCTACTTTGATGCATCATTATGAAAAGGAGTTGTTTCCAGTTTCTTGAAGATTATGCCACTGAAGTGTAAGGTCTTATAGGCTCTACCATATTGTAATGTCTTTGAGTATGGAACTCACAGCACAGTCTGCTATCTGAGGATCAGTTTAACTAAGGGCAATGAAGCTTGTCATTAGTAGCTTGACCATTAGTGGGTGAATTATTTTGCCATGACAACCTTCAAAACAAAGAAGATATTTTATGAAAAAATGACCCTCAGCTTTTGTGACCATGGGTGAAAAGATGGAAAAGCAGGGTGAAGGTAATTAAGAATGAGACAGTGTTAAGGTCATCTTGACTCCAAGCACTTTAAATGTGAAATTCCTTCCTAATGACTTAAATTGATGTTATTGAAAGAACTAAACCATATCAATATTCATATTCTGGTGATAATAAGAAGATAAAAGAAAGCTGCAGATAAATGGAAGGATGATTCATAGTTTTTCTTTTTAGACTCAAAGGAGTTAGTTGCAGTGGTGGTTTTGTTTTGTACCGCAAAGCAAGAAAAATAATTTCAAAGTGCAATAGGTCATGTTGTCTGAAGTTCTTATGATTAACATAAGCAAAAAAGATAGCTTATAAAAGCTTTATGATAATATTTTCACATGTATGATGTGAATATGAGAAGAAGACATTCAAGCTTTTATTATTCCCTACATTTTTATAGTCACACAATTGACTAAAAGGTCACAGGACCTGATGAAGGGAGAGAGAGTAAAAGAGGCACACAAGGAACTCCAAGGTGTGAGTAAGAGTGGTTGAATTGAAGAAGAGACTTCTAAATAAGGTCTTTGAGGAGGATTATCTTCCTAATGCCATTGTCTTCACAAAGATCCTTCTATTAATACTTGGAGCCTTAATTCCACGTATGAGCACAAAATAAGTGTTCAGGATGTTATGTGTGGTGACAGATTTATGATCATTGAAGCAGTGGAGTGAAGAAAGCAGTCTTGAGGCATTTGTCAGGGCCTCTGTGACCCAGTTTGACGTGTTGTGGCTCGATCCGTGCTGTAGTGACTATCTGGTTTCTTTCTGTCTTGTCACAAAATCCCCTTGCCATGCCTTCAGGTGGGGAGACAAAGAGTGGGGGAGTTGGGGTGGGGAATTCTTCCTCTCTCCTTTGGATCTGCAAAATAAGTGCCCTCTGTTGAGGTCAACTCAGCCTGGCGGTTTTTCTGCTTTTCATTCTTCATTGTCACAGAGAAGCTGACACTATCCCTCCTTTGCCCTGACCCAAGAAACAACCTTTTTTCAGGAATCATCTAATTATTTACCCCAAGTAAGAGATAAAGCAGACACACACTCGTGCGTGTGCACACACACACACACATACACACACACACACACACACGGCAAACATGTTTGTAACTTTCAGAAAATTACTGTACAGTTCAAGTGATAGAAGGATTCCTTATAGATACATAGACATTTCAGATGTTTCTCTTTTCACATGAATTGTGATAATTGCATTAGCCCAGGACTATTGCAGAGTCTCCTCTCATCAAAGCTATTCTTTGGCAACCTGGCATTTTAATACTTTTCCATGTAGTTATCTATTTTGTATATTTTAATGAAAAGCATAGGAACCTAATGTTCTGGCTTGGTTCTTCCCAGAGGCAACAGGGATGACTTGTAGGCCACTTCTGCTCTTCTTGATTCATTATGATGTCATCTTTATTTAACACTCTTCTCTAGATATATGAATATGTAAGGGAGATTTAATATCTAAGGAGAAATTGTCTTTTTTCTTTACTAAAATTTGGTTGACATTTTGTTTTTATATCACCTTTATTTCTATATATTTCCCTGCTCCCCATACCTAGGAGGATGAGGAAAGGAAGGAAGAAATGGAAGAAAGAAAGAAAAAGAAAATAATGTTAAAATAACCATCATATTAGTGGAATCTGACTGTATACATGCTGTTCTGTACCCGTAGACATTGTAATGGAAAACACCCTCATTACTATGTCTATGAACATAATCAGTGCCTGCAGTATAAGAATTACAACCTTTTTTTCTTGTTCCAAAATAAGAAGCCTTGACCTTAAATTTAAATTTTTCTTACATATTCATTCCCAAATACTTTTGTCAGAGTCTTCAAAACCATATGGTAATACCATATGAAACGAAAAGAGTCTGTCTTCTTTGACAGTTATCTTCAGGGAGTCAATGAGAAGTTGTATGACAGTTCCCCATACCCCTTACCCTGATGACATTTCAGCCATTATAGGTTCATTGGGATCAATTAGAAGCCATTTAAAATTTTCAAGTACCTGGAGGGTTGGTATATTTATTGGTCGTTGATATCCTAATATAGATGAATACAATGAAATAGCTTTTATCCTCAAATGTAGCAGGCAATTACCCCTCTATGACCATAGGAATTTTGAGGATAGGGTGAAGAAGTGGTGTGTGAGATCTTCTTATGGGAGGGCCAGCCTAGGTGGGTAACCAAGTAAGGGTTTTGTTTGAAAGCTAGGGGAATAGCATAAATGCACTGAGCACCTGGTGGTCAGAGAAGGAGGAACCAAAGATTAATTTGCCCATTTTTCTAAAGAGACATACTGCGAGGTGGTGATGAGAGTCTATAATTTACAATTAGGCAAGCTTACTTGTTTCTAATTGGCTTGATCTTTGCCAAACACCATCCTCACTTATAATCACAGTAAGATCCCTAGTGACGTATGCAAAAAGTCAAATGCCACTACTTTAATACTGTGATACTTTAATTGCCTTGAGTGTTTTGCTAATGAGACCATCTAGAGATGGGGATATGCTGAGCTTAGTAAAGAGAAAGAGCACCAGATTTATAGTGAGAGGAATGGAGTTTGAGTTCTGGTTCTTCTACTTACTATCTATGTGACGTTGGCAAGCAATTCAACCTCTCTGGGCCTCAGTTTCTTCACCTGTTAAAAGAAGAGATTGGACTAGATGACCTCTAAAGACTTCTTCCTACTTATAATCCATGATTCCATGATATTCTTTGCAGAGGTAAGCAGACAGTTAGGCAACAGACATTTATTAAATGCTTACTATGTGGAAAGCATTGTGCTAAATACTGGGGATTAAAAACACAAGCCAAAAAAGAAAAACAAACCTTTCCCACAACAATTTTACATTCTGAAGGGGAAAGACAATACATATAAAAGTGAACTGAAAAGCAAGGGTGATAGGGTAATAGAGAAAATACTCACTCTGGGATATGATGGACAAGTCCAGAGTCAAAAGGACAGTACAGAGGGGAATGAAGCATGGCCAGTTAGGTCCATTGCCAAAATGAAGTACCCAGAAGGAATTTAACAGAGGGGGAAGGGGACTAGAATGATGAAATGACATTCCAGGGTTCGAAGACCCCAGGCACTGAGGAGAGTTTCAGAGTGAAAAGGAAAGTCAGTCATGGTATTGAAGGCTATGAATAATCTATGATAATAATGATAATTAATAATAATAATATAATGATAGATGGCATTTATATAGCACTTTAAGGTTTGCAAAGCATTTCACAAATATTGTCACATTTTATTCTCACAAAAACCTTGGGAAGTAGATGCTGTTATGAATCCCATTTTATAGATGAGGAAACTGAGGCAGATTAGGTAAGATTTGTGCAGGATTACATAGCTAAAAATGAGCACAGATATGAACTCAATCTTTCCTGACTCTGGGTCCAGAAGAAGTAAAATGAAGAAAAACTTCTCTTAATATCAATGTAGTGCCCTGCTTTATATAGGGGCCTGGGGTTTCTAATTTGGGACAGTTAGGCATCCATGATCCTTGTGTTATATAGAAAAAATGAATTATTCAATCAAGTATTTATTGAGTTCCTACTATGTGCCAACATAGCTAGGTACTAGAAATAAAAATATGAAGGTAAGACAGGTTATGCCCCCAAGGAACTAATTTTCTGTTGGGAGAAGTAAAAGTAACCAGAGATTGATATTACAGACTTAATTATGTTTAACTAGCATTAATGAGATACAATTGATGCTAAAGTCCTCTGAGACTTGTTCTGACGAGAAGGTGACCTTAGGTTCTAGAGTGTTATGCCAGTGAAGGTAACTCTATAGAGTAAGTCCCTATCAGCCTAGTAAAGAGGATTAGGAAGATGATTTCTATCTGTTAGCCAAGAACCAGTCCATTCAATTCAGAGAAGATCATTATTTCTTTGAATCGAGTGACGATGTTTTTCGAACACAGAAACTCATGAAAATAGCTTAAGTAATGGAAGAGATTCCATCTATGCTGTTAAGAGAATTTCCACATCTATTAAACAACTGATCATTTTTTATAAATGTAGCAATGATCTATAAAAGCTATCTTATTAGAATATTTTTTAAAAATAATTTGTTTTTATATCTTTTGTTTTTACATCACATTCCTTTCTGAATATATTCTCACCTCTACCAGTTGAGCCATCCCTTGTAAGAAGGAATAAGAAAGAGTTAAAAATAGTTCAGTAAAACCAACCAATACATTGACCTTGCATGATTGGAAGCATATATAGTTTTCCACACCAATAATTCCCCACTTCTGCAAAGAAGGGACTTGGAGTATTTTTTTTTCAATTTTATTTTGGAATTAAGTTTGATCAATATAATTTCATAATATTGAGTCTTGCTTTATTAGGAGTTTTATTTATATTGGTGATGTCATTATACACACACACACACACACACACACACACACACACACACACAAATTTCTTACGGATCTTTCTTCCCCGTACAACAATTCATGTATTTCCATGTTTCTTTGAATTCTTGGTATTTGTCATTTCTTTTTTACAGTGCAGCATCATTCTATTCACTTATTTATCAAAGTTTGTTAGAGCATCTCTGCTACCACAAAAGATGCTGTTCTGAATATTTTGGTACATAATGCTTACTTTCTGTTTTTTTACTTCTTTGAATATTTGCCCAGTGAAATCTCTGGGTTAAAGGTATAGACTTTTTAGTGATTCAGGGCTTTTAAAAATATATCAGAGGGAGCATCATATACTTGATCTCAGTTCTGATACATACTGATTGAGTGAGTATGGGCAAGTCACTTACACTCTCAAAGCTCTTGGCCAGTGAGATCAAATTAAAATAGAAACTGATGGCTTCTACCATCCTGATTTGGAAAACACAAATTTGCATTATCTATGTTGTACTATGATTTTTTTTATTCTGTTAAGCATTTCCCATTTACATTTTGATCTGAGTGGGGGGAATTTTGCCAGCAAACACCTCTTTAAGACTATAAGCTGCACAGAAGGTGCCAACTTGCTTAGGTAATGGATGTTTCTATAATCAGAATTTCCCATATAAACAAAATCACAAGTCCAGTCCTTGTCTTCTAGACTTAGTATGTCAGCCATTTTGATTTTGCTCACTATTCCACATAGGCTACTGTTAGCCTGGTCTCATTGGTTGCTTTCTCTTATTGATTTTGAAAAGCAATGTCAGTTTGTACATTTCTTTTTGTATTTAGCAGGTTTTGGTACACATGCAATAATTTCTCTCATCAGGCAGTCAGAAGGCATAATTTCATCATGTTTTCCATTTCAAAACAAAAATGGGCCTGCCAATGGCCTTAGCAACAGCTGGCATTGTAATCTCTTTGTTTGAAAATATCTGTTTTTCCATCCAGGTTTTCTTTTTTAAATGGTGGTGTTTTGAAAAGCACTGGGCTTCGCATTTTAGGTACTACAGCCAAAAAGCATTAGAAAAAAAAATGAGGTCCTTTGGTAAGCAGCTAGCTCAGAGAAAAATTTAAAAGCTGGGAAAAGCAAAACCAAACCAACAAATCCATTAGATGCTAAAGTTCTCTGACATTCTCTGGTCTCAGGCTGTGGCATGCCCTTTGGGAGAGGTAACAACAATTTATATGTATTCAACAGGCCATGTGGACCAGTATGAAAAATATAAGCACTCATTGTGGGGAGGGAGGAAATAGGTTTTTCATGAATTTCTACAGAACCATGATAATTAATAAAATGACTAGTTAAAAAGGAAAAGTGCACAGAGCTGCTTGGCTTTTGATATATATTTATTTCCTACAGAGAGCAAAGTACTTTGAATTTCTAAGTAATAACTATGCTTTTTCTCAGAACAATTTAAGTACGTGCAAATATATTTATCTATTTATGTATTTATTTTAGTTCCTGGATTGACAGGGGTCTGCATGGTGTTGGTGTTGTTTCTCATGATTACAGCTTCTACATATGCCATTCGGTAAGCATCAGTCCCATTATTATCTTTTTTCAATCTAGATGTTTTTTCCCCCTTTAGATTTTCTCTTATGCTTGTTGTGATTCAGTGAACCTTTCTCTAATGAGAATGAATGAATTGATGATTGATAAAGCATTTATTAAGCACTGTGAATTTTTATGAAAGCATTTATTAAGCACTTACTATGTACAAAGCTGTATCAGCAATGCAGTATTCACAATGCCTACAGTAACTATAAATATGCTGATATAGTTATTAATCACAAAATGGAACAGGCTCTCTACATAAGAAATATAGATAGTGCATTCATTTAAATACCAGAAAACTGAGTCCCAAAACCAGAAAGTCAAAGCCAACCCAGTAGTGATGAAGTTGGCACATGTGGTCAAAG
>CM053582.1:143598018-143620085 GCA_028627135.1 Pseudochirops cupreus
TTCCATAATCAAATGTTATGAATGTGTATCTATCTATCTATCTTTACATATACATATATATATATATATGCAATTATTATTATTATTATTGACTACATCCAACTGGAACTTCAGATACACAGGCACTGCAGTTGGGAGATCCATCCTGCCCTACCAAAAAGTGACATAGGAGAGAATAGACTGGAGGAGGGGGGAAACACTGGGATGGCTGTTTTGGGGTGGTGGGCGGGGGAAAGACGGGGAGAAAATATGTAACTCAAAAAAAATTTAATACTAAAAAAAAAAGAAAAAGAAAAGCAGGATTCTGTGACAAGAAAACTGGATTCTCTTGAGCTATTCCTCACATCCATTTCTGCTTAAACTTAGAGTAAAGCCATCAGTTCCAGATGAGAAAAATTATGAATATTTGCCAGTCATGATGTCTGAATACTTTCCCCTCTAAAATTATATTTTATGTTCTCAATTTAGCTGAGCTTCATACATTGCCTAACCCAAGTTCACCTCTTAAACCCATCAGCTTGGGAGGTTTTCATAATGCCTTTGTTTACAAGATTTGTTCCTACAAAGAAACGGTCTGTTTGGGGATTTCTATTGCATTCCTGCTGGCTAAAGGACTAAGGAAGCTTAGAAACATACCAACAGATACCCTTTCCTTTTAGAAAAATAGTTCAATTAGAACATGAATCTTACTCCAGGAGGAACTCTCACTAGTTGTCATCCTAAGAGAAAAGATATTCTGCTTGAAAGTAATCTTCCTATGATAAGAGAGGATCTGAGGATTCCAAGAGGGTGGCCACAAGAAATGGCTAAAATGTTCCCTGTCATTGTTGAGTACACTCCCAGGACTCTTTATTTGAATTTGTTTTCAGCTTGTTCTTCCTGATTTCTCAGTCAAACCTTTCGCTTCTCTCTTTCTAGAACTGTCATATTCTTTTCCCTCTAATTTACATTTTGAAAATGCAATCATTGCCTGAGCCACATTCCCAGGCTGCCATCAGTGAGAGTGTTGAATGCTAGTATGATTACAGAAGCAAAGGTGCCATCTCTCATTTGTGATACATTCCCTAGTCAACTCTCTTCAGAGGGACCAGGGTTGAGCTGTCCAATTGGAGCTTTACAACATTTATAATTGCTTTTCCCCTCCAATATCCCTTTAGGAGTCTTGTGAGGATTAAGTCATATCATCTCTTCTAGAAATGAGCATGCGTGTATTTTATCCCCCAGATAGAAGCTTAGATTGGTGAGTCCAGCTATAGATCTAAAAGTTGGATATTACAGCTGCATTTTTCTAGAACTAATTTCTGAATCAATCTACATTTCATTAAGCAAACAAATGCCACCCTCTCTGAAAAGTTCAATAAAATTCAGCATGACCTAGTGACCAAATTGGGGATGAGGAAATAAAGACTTTTTGCTGCCTACCTTTAGGTACTGGGTGAGAAAAGAGATTCATTTATACACCCAAAGGTTAGAATTTATAGTACATATTTTAGTGATTATCCAAAGTTAGAATAATCACCAGTCATTCAAAGGTTGTCTTTTTGATCTAACAAGGATATTTAAAAATATATATACTAGTGAAATTACTTTGCTGAAAATAATAGTACAGAATAGAGTGTGGCTTTGACAAATGTCTGCTTTTTATGTCTGAGTGATGTTTTTCTCTCTTCTGTGGAAAACTTGTATAAAATAATATACTTCGAAAAACAGGGACACAACTTTCACACTGGAAAGGCTCTCAAAGGTCATATAATCCAACTTCTTTATTTCACTCATGAAGAAACTGAGATCCAAGAAGAATAAATGATTTGTCTGAGGTGACACAGGGGGCAAGTTTCAAAGAAGCAAATCATACGACTCCAGACTCAATGCTCCTTAAATAGTGCTATGACCTGAAGGTCACAAAAATAGAAATGAAACTAAGTATATACAATGTGCAGCAATGCATGCCTAAAGATAAAATAATGGCAAGAAATAAGTCAGATATATCAGGGTAACGTTGCAATGGCATGAATGCTAGATTTAGAGTCAAATGACCCGGGTTCAAATCTCAGCATGCTACTTACTGTGTACCTGTACAACCTCAGGGAATTCACTTAACCTCTGTAGGCCTCTGAAAAGAAGGGGATGGACCAAGCAGTTTCTGAGGTCCCTCTCAACTCTAAATCTATCATTCTATGACTCTAAGGACTGTGCATCAGTGAAAAAACCAGACCCTAGGTAATGGAAAATTAATTATGGGTAGCAAAGGGATATTCTCCCTGTATACGTCTGCCTCTCATTATCTCACTCATGAAGCCCAAGGCAGTGTGCATTCCACAAAAGCCTAGGAAGCCAATAGCCAATGCTGGTTCGAAATTTCCTTGAGACACCTCCCATCTTTTCAGCACTTTCTGACCATAAACTATATAACTGAATTTTGTTCTCCTAGTTTAAGCGTGTTCATGTTTTAACCACCATTAAAAAAACATGAAAAATTATAGACCAAAAAACCTTGCCAGCAGCTGAGGGGATCTAATGGATGGCTTGAATCTCAGACACTAAAACCTGCTCTAAACTTCTAATCTATTCAATATGTATCTTCTTGTTTATACCATATCTCCCCTACTGGAATATAAAGTCCTTAGGGCAGGGATAATTTTTGCTTTTTTTTTTTTTAATTCCCAGTACTTAGCCCAATGAAAATGGATGTTGATTTATTGCAAGAGAGGGCAGAAAAATGGCCAACTCATATTGTTAGAGGAAGTTTCCTCATTCAGAAATTCCTTACATCAGTGAAATCACAGGTCAAGTTTCTATCCACTTAGCCATAATAACCCCCGTGAGATTATTGTGTGAGTGAGGATCAAATGGGAAAATGAATGTTTGTATTATAAAAGCAAAACATCAATAAAACTTTAAAAATGAATGCAAAGCACTTTTCAAACCTTAAAAGTACTTTATAATTCTTAGATGTTATATATAGGCAGCTCCCTAAGACTGAAGTTACACAGCAGGTGCCAGTCTCCATATGAAGAAGGAATTTCCTCCCCTGATATTTCCCACACTAAGGAAATCTCAAGTCCAGACCATAAACAAGCAATTGTTATTATGTACCCTGAATAAGTAAAGTAAGTACATCGACCAGCTATCTAGACTTAAGTTCCTTCAAATCACCGTAACACAGAACATTGGAAGGATTACTTTGGAAGCAACTTAGAAGTTGTCTACTCTAACCCCTTACTCAGGAGTTCTTAGTCTTTTTTGACAGCCTAGTATAGCCTAATTTTACTGTAGTCTGTTACTTACATTCATAATTGAAGAAAATAATAAATGTTATTTAGATGTTAGTGGAAACAAAGGTGTCACTTTTCCCAAAAAAGTTCACAGACACCTTGAAATCTATCCACCTACCTTTTGGGAGTCCATAGACACCAGGTTAAGAACCTTTGCCTTTCTTGGAGGGCATGTACTCCCTTACAACATCCTAGTCAATGTTCATCCAGCTCCTATTTAGAGACTTCTGCTAACTGGGAATTCATTAACTGTTTTGTCAGTTCATTCTGTTTTCACGTTATCTCCAGTTTGAGGGAAGTTACTCCTTATACTAAGCCAAAATTTGGCTCCATATGATATACATTGATTGGGTCTATTCTTTGGAGGTCAGGAGAACAAATTCATTCCTCCTTACAATAAATCCATTCCATATTACAATACTTCAAACAGTTGAAGACTAGTTCAATCAACAAGCATCCTGTGAGTCTTCTCACCATTCTAAGTTGTATTCTTTGGCATAGACTTCACTTTGTCAGTGACTTTCCCAGAATGTGGTGGTTAGAACCTAACACAATATCCCATATATGGTCTAATTAAGGTAGAGTACAAAAGGACTATATTCTCCCTCATTCTAATTTAATCTAAGATCACATTGTCTTTGTTAGCCATCATGTCAAACCAATGTCTCCTCTTCCCCCTACAACACATACCCAATTGTAAACTCCCATGTCATTTTTCATCTTTCAGTCTCTGGCACTTAGAGGAAAGGTTTGATGATACTAGGTATTAATTGTCAATTAATTGTTAATTTGTTGCAAATATGAATTGACTTGAGTCTCCAATCCACTCAACCCCCTGCTCTTCCACAGGAATTCTTTCCTAGTCATGTCTCTCACAACCTGCACTGCTGCAGTACTTCCATACTGAAAAAGGAATCTGTACAACATACCCATGAAGTGGGTCAACTAGCCTCCACTGGAAGGTCCTCAAGCAGGGAGAACCTATTCTTTTCCAAAGTACCCTATTCTACTCTAGGATAGGCCTCATTATTAAAGAGGTGTGTTTTTCTTTGACATCAAGCTTAAACGTGCCTCTCTGCAACTCTACTCAGTGCTTCTAGTTCTACCTTACAAGAAAAAACAAAAAATCTGATCCTTCTTCCACATGATACCCTGTCGGGCATTTGAACACCAAGCTTGACTCTCTCTCATCTACCATCTTCCCTCAAGTTTCCTTACTGCCAGACTAAACATCCCCATTTCCTTCAAATGATGAATCAACACTTGTTAAACATCTATGTGCCAGAAACTGTGCTGAGGTTGGATCCTTGTATATACGTATCATGGACTCAAGGCCTTTACCAGTCTGGTTTATCTTCCCTAGATGCTTCTAGTTTATTAACATCCTTATTGAATTAGGATGCACAGAAATAAAAAAAATAAAAACAGTCAACATGTGAATCAGACAAAGTACTGAGGGGTTATCACACTCATATTTCTGGATACATTCTGATGAATAAGGTAACAGAAGTAAATAGATGGTAGACTCAGTATATAGAAAGCTAGGCATGGAGTTAGGAAGATGAGTTCAAATCCAGTCTCAGATATTTACTAACTGTATGACTTTGGACAAATCACTGAACTTTCTATTTGCCTCAGTTTCCTTATCTATAAAATGGGCATAATAATAACATCTCTAACTCTCAGGTTTGTTGTGAGGATTAAGTGTGACAATATCTGTAAAGCACTTATCACAGTTCCTGACAAATAGGTGCTATAAATGCTAGATATATATCATACATACATACATACATATACATATATATGTATAAGCTGATATATGTTAATATATCATATATGGTATGTATCATATGTATGTTGACATATATCAGTGTAAACCACCATTATATTAGCTTTTTAAGCTGATGATTCATAATTAATCATCTTAAGCAACTTATCTGCAATTTTTTTCCACTATTGAGTAAACACTAACCCCTTTGTCTATACAAAGGGTCCTTAGCTGTTTAAAAATACTTTGATAACTATATTTCAATATAATTGGTTTCCTTCATAATCTTATGTACTTTATCTTTTGGATTTAAGAAAATTATTCTGAATTAGAAATCAAAGGGATGCCCATCAATTGGGGAATGGCTAAACAAGTTGTGGTATACGAATGTAATGGAATATTATGGTGCTATAAGAAATGAGGTGCAGACGAACTTCATAATAACCTGAAGAGTCTCATATAAACTGATGCTGAGGGAGGAGAGCAGAACCAGGAGAATCTTGTACACAGTTACAGACATATCATATCTGGGATGACTAACTTTGATAGAGTGGGCTCTTCTCAGCAATGCAAGGTTCACAACTCCAAAGGAGTCATGATCGAAAATGTTATCCACATCCAGAAAAAGAATTGTAGAGTCTGAATGCAGATTGAAGCAAATCACTTGCTCTTTCTCTTTTCTGGTTTGTTTTTCCTTCCTCATTGTCCGTTCCATTGGTTATAATTCTTTACAACTTGACTAATTAATGTGAAGCTCTATGTAGAACCTATATTGGATTGCATACCACCATGGGTGGGGGGAGGGAAGAAAAGGGGGAGGAAGAAAATTTGGAGCTCAAAAAGTTGTAGAACTGAATGTTATAAACTAAAGTAAATAAATTTAAAGAAAAGAAAATTATTCTGAGAAGGAATTCACAGGTTTCACCAGACAGTCAAAAGTGTCCATGACACAAAGAAACCTTGAGAACTTCTTCTCTAGATTCACTTTTCATACTTGGTTTCAAAGATATAACACCCTCATGGCTCTCCTCCTACTTCTCTGACACTTCACCACCTCTTCTTTTAATTCTCTAATTATATGTTTCCCAAAGCTGTTTTCACTTCTCCTAATTTTTCCCCCGTATGCTCCATTGATGTTTTCCTCTGTTCTCATAGATTTAACTGTGGCTTTGCATATAACTGCTGAATATATATAATATTATATTATAATTATAACATATTATATTATTATAATTATTAATTAATATTGTTGTTAATAAATATTATTATATAATAACATATAATACATGTTATATATTGTGTGTATATATATATATGTATATATTCAAACCCCCAACCTCTCTCTAGTTCCAGTTCAGAATCTCCATCAAATTGATGTCTACACATGCATGTACTAGAGATATTACTAATAATCATCATAATGATAACAATGATGAGTATTTGCATAGTGCTCTAATGAATACAAAGTACTTTGCATTTTATAGCTAAGGAAATGCCAAATGACATGAAACGACTTATGCAGGGTCATCCAACTATTATCTATAATGGGATTTGAACTAGGTCTTCCTGTTTCTAAGTCTAGTACCCTACGTACTATACCATATCACTGCTGATCCTTTGCAACTCGAGTTCAGGAGACTGCCTCCAAATGCAATTCAATTTCTTAATATCCAGAACTGAACTCTTCATCTTTTACCCTAAACTGGCCCTTTGTCCTAATTTTTGTACTTATGTGTAAATGTTATCATTTTCCTCTGTTGCTAGGCTACAAATCTCTAAGTCATTTAACTGTTCTCACTTCACCAATGAGAAATTGTCAATAGCCAAGTCAGTCTTGGTAATCCTACTCTTGCAATATCTTTTATGTCTATCCCTTCTTTATCCCAAATAACACAACTATTAATTCATTTCCTCATTACATTATACGCAAATTGTTGAAATCACCTTTTAACTGCCTCTAGTTTCTCCCCATTCCAATTCATCCTACACATCAAAGGTTAAACTAGACCACTCTTTGGAATGTATATTTCTGATTACTGCACTCTACTACTCAAAAGCATGGCTCTTCACTTCATGATGAATTAACTCTAAATACTGTTTCAGAGAATTGATAAGGCCTCTATTATCAGGTTGCAGCCTATGGGAAACAGTAAGTAGCAAATATGAAGAGAAATGATATTTAGTCCAAACTTAGTTAGTAGTTAACCTCTTAATCTTGAATAAATCGCTAAAATGTTCTTAGTTTCCTCATCTATAAAACTGAGATTATATCAGATGAAAAATCTATTGTACTATTTTCCCACACATATCAAATAATATTCCCTTCACAAGTTTTATGATCATGTCAAATGAGACAACTCTTCATTCCCAAAAGTTAACCTGCCCATTTCATTCACTGTCATGCCACCTTTTATTCTTGAAACAAACTAACATCTTTCCCCATGACCACCTAGTGAAATATTATCCATCTTTTAAGGTCTATATTTATTGCTTTCTTTATAAATTTTCCATTACCAACAAGCCCTTCATTTTTGAAGGCTCTCTCATAGCTTTTGTGTACCTTTCTTATGTGTATAAATTACCTTACTTTGTATTGCAGTATTTATATTCATGCTTTATCTTGCTGAGAACAGGTTTTCTATATCAACCAACTTTGTATCAGCCAAAGTGTTTTTAATATTTAATAGATACATAAGAAAATCTAATGAATTAACCTGCTGCTTTTCCTCTATTCATTAAGTATATAACCTTATATACCAGAAAAGCCTGCATCACAAATTTCCAAACACAAAAAAAGATATTTATTTCCTGACATCTTTAGATTTATTCAAAGGAGTCTGTTGATCCATATTCTATGTTATAACTAATAGCACTGGACTTGACAATTCTTGAGAAAAATATGGAAGATATATCTTATCTACATGTTGCTTATAAGTGTCTTAATATGCCATAGAAGACGTGGTATTGATATATTAAAATATATGAAGCCACCAGAAGAGTAAGTGTGGTAAGGGAACTCAAAATCATGCTATTTAAAAACAAGTTAAAGGAACTAGAAATTGTTTATTATCTTATTTTTTATTTTTGGAAAAGACTTATAAAGAAACATGTGTCTAATATTTAAGTGGTTGTCATATCAAAGAGGGATGAAATCTCTGCTTGATTCCAGAAAGTAAATCCAGGAGCAATCGGTAGAGTTACAGAGAAGCAGACTAGTTCAATAAACTAAAAACTTCATAATACTTGGAACTTTCCCAAAATGGGATGGGATGTCTCTTGTAAATGGTGAGCTCTCTGTCACTAGAGTTCTTGAAGTATAAGCTGAAATACCATTTGTTTAAAACGCCATAGAGAGAATGCATGCTTCAGGTATGGGTTAGAATAGATGATGCTTTATGGTTTAGGATTCTATGATTCTATAAGTTTTCTTTTGTTGTTGTTTTTTCCCCCAGTATACTAATAAATTTGTACCTGTTTCATCCCATTTCTCTCAAAATCAATGGCAAATATTTCAAATTTAGCTAGCAGAAGTGAAGAGGGCACTGTATCTCCTAATCCCCCTTGGAATCAAATATGAAGCAGAAGAAAGAGAAGTGATGTACCTGATGGAAGCATATATTTTAATCAGTCCCTCAACAAACATTTGTTAAGCATGTCCTACATGGCAAGCACTATTTTCCAAGGAAACATCAGAAACATGACAAGAATATTTTTCACATTTAATTTCAAGACTCTGCAATTTATTATTTGGTCTTTACTCCTCTGGAATTTTCTATTGTTTGTTATAGATCACTGGCTTTAAGAATTATAGATTCCTTGGCTCTCTTTATAGCTATTCTGGCCTCTGGGCATTTCTAAACTACAAAATATTCCTTACTCTATCATTAGCAATTCTACAGCTGTCAAGAGTTATACTGTTTCTTGAAGTATAAACACTAACTTACCCATGCCAAGCTCTTAACTTTCCCATTAGCACAGGAATTATTGGGCTAAATCCATATGGGACCCTGAGACCCCATAAAGTGCACAGGACAAACATCCCTAAAATTTCATTTTCATACGCTTTGCGGCTGATTCCTTTCCAATTTGCTGAGTGACAAATAGAACAATTTTTCTTCTTGATTCCTTGACAACACCCTAATTTTCAAGGCTCAAAAAGACTGCTACCACTTCCCATGGGGCAACGTCCACAGAGTTGCCTCTCAAGACAATTCTTCCAGGCAGTCAGCATTTTAAAATATGCTTTCATGTTCATCACCACCATATATGAAATCATGTATGTGTGCTCCACAACATGATGACAGAGGAAAGTCTGTTCAGTCTAAATTCCTTCTCTCTCTGCTCCTATTCCTTGAGTGGGACTGGGGAAAATTTTAGACTTTTATTTTTATTTGGCTTACCCCGAGACATGCAGCATCAGCAGTATGTAGAAAACGAAGAAAAGATTGTGTGTATACCAGAAGATGTCATAATTAGAAACCCTGCAAAACAAATGTATGCATTTAGTGCTACTTGCATATATTCTATTCCACCTAAAAGGCATATGCATGGTTCTATAAATATGACACTCTATAAAATGCCTAAGAATGGAAGGAATCCTAGATTTACTCTAGTCATATCAAAGGGCGGCTAATGCATTCAATATCACGGAGAAAACTGAAATCAATTACAACCGATGGTTTATCTGCTTAAAGCCGTCCAGAATATTATAACAATAACTATAAATGTAACTAAAATAAATGCTGCCATTTGAAGTGTTGATAATGTGAGAGGAAGGAATTGGAAACTGAGCATGCCAATAAAGTCAGCATAGCTAATTTTTACCTGTATGTATTCTTACTTCTTTTCTTTTTTCCTGCTTTTTAATGATTTTTTAGCCATGTAGCATGTTCACTTGTTTCAGTTGTATCTGACTCTTCACGAGCCCACTTGGAATTCCCTTGGCAAAGATAGTGGAATGGTTTGTTATTTCCTTCTCCAGATCATTATACATAGGAGGAAATGGCGGCAAACCAGGTTAAGTGACTTGCCCAGGGTCACACATATAGTACATGTTTAAGGTTAGATTTGAACTCAGATCTTCCTGACTCTAAGCTTGGCACTCTATCCACTGTACTCCCTAGCTACCCCTGCTGTTTAACATAGTCAATGAAATTACAGTGGCATTTTATTTCAAAGAGGAAATTGTGAAATAAGCAGGTTTCAAGTACAACACAGCCTAGAGTCAAAGAGTATTTTAAGGCATGTTTGGATTAAATTACACAACAAATGAACACAAAAGTGAACATTCTGAAAGGGCAAAATGAGAAGCTGAATAGTTACTTGAAAGAAAGAAGAGAAAAACATGCTGGAAAGATAAATCACCTATGTAGGATATAAGTAAATTTCAAAAGATTGTGAATTTAGAGATGGAAGTAACATCAAGGGACAGTCATCTCATTTTACAAATGAGGAAATGGAGGTTTAAAGCCTTGTCCAAGGTCACATTAATATTAACTACCAGAAGCAGGATTTGAACCCAGGGCCCATATCTCCAAGTCCAGTACTCTTTCCGGTATACCATGCCATCTCACTAAATTGGAAAGTATCTTAATATTTAAGGCAAAATGAGTCCTGTTAAGGAATTTGTAAGTCAGCCTAGAACACAAAGACTGATACTAATAACACAATAAAACAATGAAACATAGGGAGAAACAAAAGCCAAATTATTCAATTATATCTTTGCCATATCCAGTGCCTAGTACATAGAGGATGATTAATGTATGCTTGTTCATTTATAAACATTTATTTTTCCACATAGAGAGTCAGTGCACATTGAAAAATAAATAAATAAGTAAAAAGGAGTTCGATATATAGGATCACTAAAATATGTAATGAACATACAAAAATATCAGACAATGGCATGTGGTGAGGTCCACAACTACAGTGAATTATAGATTATCTTTAAAATATGTCATTTGAGATTAAATGAGAACATAGGTGACTTTAACAGCACAGTGGCTTTTCCTAGGGAAACTACACCCACAAACATGGGTCATAGATATCTACAGAAAGCAGATAAGTGTTTCCCAAGGGCATGTATAATGTAAACTACTGTCAGGGTGACTTCTACCAGATTCCATTAATCAATGTGCTTTCAATACAGGTATTCAGCCAATAATCAATCTGCCTAACTATATATCAGATGACAAAACACCTTTCTCCATCTTGTCCATAAAAATATCATATGAGACTTTGCCAAATTTCTAGATGGCTTAAGTTTACAGCATTTCAATGATATTTTGGCCTATCGAGGCTACCAAAAATAAAAGCAAAAGGAAATATACCTTTATATAACGGTCTTGCTGAACCTATGCCAGCTACTAGTTATCACTCCTTCAATTTTTATGACAATTTTAAATGGCATCAGATATTTAATAATGTGTTTTAGATTTTTAACAGGAATTGAAGTGATATTTATTGAATTGTAAATTACAGAATCTTAATTTTCCCATTTAAAGAACCGGGCATTTGTCTATCTTGAATTATCTGGTACCTCTCACTTTCTCCATAATTCCTCCAAGATTTCCAACTGCAGGTCAGTCAATTCACAAGCATCTATTAAGTACCTACTATTTGCCAGACACTGTGCTAAGTGCTAGGGACACAAAGGAAGACAAAACAAACAAACACACAAAAAAACAGTCCCTACTGTCAAGGAGCCCATAGTTATATGGAGGAGATAACATGCAAATAATTATGTATAAACAAGACATATACAAGATAAATTGATCGTCTCTATTTGAAGATTGAAGACTGGGCAACATTTCATGCAGAGGATAGAATTTCAGCTGAGATCTGAAAGCAGCCAGGAAATTCAGGAGGCAGAGATGAAGAGGGAGAGAGTTCCAGGCATGGACAACCAGTGAAAATTTCTGGAGTCGGGAAATGAATTGTCTTGTTCAAGGAGAAGTGGCGAAGCTAGTGTTACTGGATCTAAAAACATGTGATGTAAGGAGACTGGAAAAGTAGGAAGGGGAAGGTTCTGAAGGCCTTTAAAAGCCAATCAGGGCATTAATATTTGATTCTAGAGACAAGAGGGAACCACTGGTGTCCACTGAATAGGGGATTGTGGGGAGGAGTGGGAAAAAGTTAACAGTCAAATTTGCACCTTAGCAAGATCAGTTTGACAGCTGAGTAGAAGATGTATAAACTTAAGGAGTGCCTTTAGCCAAGAAGCTCAACCAACAAGACATTGCAACAGTCTAAGCATGAGGTCATGAGGGCCTTCACAAGGATGGCAGCAGTGCAAAAGAAGAGGGCATATATGAGAGTTGTTATAAGGGTGTATCATTAATGACACTTGTAGCTGCTGTGGAGGGATAAGACCAATAAAATCAGCACACAGGAGGGCTGCTAACACAGGTTCTTTGATCTACTTTTCTTTTTTCTTTTTGGAAGGCAATTGGGGGTAAGTGACTTGACCAAGATCACACAGCTAGTAAGTGTTAAGTGTCTGAGGCCAGATTTGAACTCAGGTCCTCCTAATTCCAGGTCCAGTACTCTATTCACTGTGCCACCTAGCCACCCTGATCTGCTTTTCTAAAGAAAAGAAAGCTTCAAAGAGGTCAACAATCTTACTTTAATTAAACAATGCAGACAGGTAAGTAGAAAGAAGCGAGTATCCAAGAAAGAATCCAATAGACAGGGCTCCAATTGTCCAAACAAAGTAATTGATACATAATCACCAGACCAGAGAGCACCAAGATCTGGGCTGGAGGGCAGGGGAGGGCTTAATAACAGCTACCCAAAGTATCATCTAGCCAAATCACAAAGACCACAAGTGAACATTCTTCCCATGATTGAGCCCCAAAGCAAAATACCAACCTCCTCCTAGAATATATATATGTATACATAGATAGATAAGCTATCTATGTATCTATAATATATATATACATACATATATATATATAGTTTTGACTAATAGGTTCAGAGCCAGAAGGCATCATAATCTTCATGAATCAGTACCTAATTGGCTCAGTATCAAAAGGTGTGAAAGTCATCCTGCAAGCAAGCCTCCCAGTAAGCAAGCTCCTCCTCCAAGGCAATAAAAATCTCTTTGAATATAGATAGATAGATAGATAGATAGATAGATAGATAGATAGATAGATAGATAGATTCTTTGTGACTCAGGATATTCAAAGCTGGGAAGCAGGCCAGAGTTCAAAGCAGCAAGGCATCTATGATTGAAATACCTGTGTACCTTTAGACCTGGGAACACAGCCCCTGTTCCAAGGAGAAAAGAGAACACGTGGTCACATAGGCCTATTAATCAACAGGGAAGATGTAATATTCCATTAACCCTACAAAGAGTAAAACCACTAAGACAACAACTGAATAGATATTAAAGGTGAGAAAGAATGAGGAGACAAAGTTCAGGTCTGGTTGATGATAATCAGGAAATAAGGAAGAATTATGATCTATCAGATCTTTTCAGATCTTTAGATATACATCAACTGGGCTTAAGTGCTTAAACAGGGAGTGAAAGTTCGAGAAGGAGACCTGGGGTCAAATCTTGCCTCAGGTATGTTAATAGCTATGTGCTCTTAATTCACTTAACATTCAATACTCTCATCATAAAACATTGAGTACCTCTGAGATCCCTTCCTACTCTACCTCTTTGATTCTGAGTCATGATTAAATGTGTATTCTTTGACCCTCTTTGGCTTTCCTGGGCTTCATTTCCCTGTTAACCTTTTTTGTTATTCCTTTAAGTCTGAAGACTGTTCATCTTAGTAGAGAAGCTAGGAACAAAAATAGGAAAACAAGTCATTCTAATTTCTCTTTGTCATCTGTTAACATTACATATTACATATCAAGGAGTGGGCTGATACCTTCCTTGTTCTACTTACTTTGCACATATTATAAAGTCTTTTTTTTTCTAACCATTCTTCTACTAAATCCTAACTTACTCATGTTTTGTTAGCCTTCTTGAGATTCACAAATCTTGTTTTTACATTTTTCTAGCAAGAAATAAGGAAGAAAGCTTCTTCATGAATTACTCAGATTTCTCTCTAGATTCATAACATGCGAGAGATAAAAGTTTAATAATAACTTCCATTCGTGTAGCAGTTTCAAGTTTGCAGAACACTTTACACACATTCTATCATTTGACCCTTGGAACAACCTTAAGACTAAATACTGTTATTATTCCCATTTTATAGACTTAAAAAAAAAAAAAACAAGATCAGAGAGGTTAAATGACTTGCCAAGGGCAACATAACTAGAAACTGTCTGAAGTGGGATTTAAACTCAGGTTTTCCTGATCCCACATCCAGAGCTACATAAACTACTCTGCACTTCCTCTCTAGGGTATTCACCACTGTTAAAGGAACTTCACTGTGTGAAGTGTTGGGAATATAAAGAAAGCAAAAAACAGACCCTGCTCTCAAAGAGCTCAGTTATAAGGAAGAGACAACATGCAAATAACTATGTACAAACAAGTTATATACAAGATAAATTGAAGAGAATCTCCAATGGGCAACTGAGGAATAGAACTTCAACTTTTCAAGCATAGAAGAGAATCTTGGTATGCAGATTCCTGATGCCATTCTCATTCCATTTATAAAATCATAGAGAAACTTATAAGAAGAAAGGAACTCTGAAAATCAAAGGTCATTGTAGTTCAACTGATACCTGAACAGGAAGCACTTTTACAAAATTCCCAATAAGTCATCTCTCTTCCAATTCAAGACCTTCAGTGATGAAGAATACATTAAATCTTTTCCATTTTTGTGGTTGTAACTTTTAGTTTTCTTTTTTTTTTTGAAGCTAAAATTTGTCTTTCTGCAACTTGCATCCATTGATTCTATCACTCCCATTTGTGGTCAACTAAAACAAATTTGATATCTCCATATAAAAGCCTTCCAAAATGTTAAAACTGCTATTACTCTCTCCCTAAACTTCTTCTACATTTAATCCAAATTCATCTAGGTCAGAATTAGTATAAATAATGAATCCCCTGAAGTGGTCACATATATTCAAATTTGCATTATTCAAAGCCACAATTATACAAAATACCATAATTGTTTCTAGGCAAATGGAAATATAAAGTGTGAATTTGAATAATATGGCCACTTGGGAGAATTCATCATTTATATTCATTGAGACCTAGCTATATAGTACAATTCCTACAATTCCTACTGTTCTGTCTTGTCGTTTGGGCACTGCATCTTGATCATATCCTTCCTGAAAGGTGGTTCCCAGAACTAAACACAGTGTCCTAGGCATTGCCTAAAAGTAGAGTACAAGAAGATGATCTCCTAGCTTTCATCCTCATTAATAATTTTCTATTAAAATTAACTTACAATCACATTCACTTCTTCAATTGCAATATCACACCTACTCATATTGAGCTTGAAGTCCTCTCATATATACATATATGTATATGCATATATACATATACACACATATTTGTATATGTGTATTAATGTATGTGTTTATACACATATATGTGTGTGTACACACACATACACACATAAGAACTGTTGTGCATCCATACCTTCCCATCTTGAAATTAGGCAGCTGGTTTTTCTCAAACCCAAGACTAAGACTTTACACTTATCTCTACTGAATTCATTTTATTACATTCAGTGCATCATCCTAGTCTATAACAAACATTCATCATAGTCTATAACAACTCCAAGGCCAACATGAAAATCAAGTCATCAAGCCAATTCAAGTCAAATATGAATGTTAAGTTTCTTCATGTTTAATTACCAGCAAATCTGATAAACATGAAATCTATGCCTTCATTGCATCATTGACAAAAAACATTGAACAGAACAAGACCAAGGAAAGATTCCTTAGATGGAGGTTCTTAACCTGGTGTCAATGTGCCCTCACAGATTTAAGGAAATCTTTGCCTCTGAACAGGGAAAATATTATATTTTTATTTTTACCAATATCTAATTGAAATTCAGCATTTCCTTCATCTATTTATAAGTATTACTCTATTTGGAAGGAACGCATAGGCTTCACCAGACAAACAAAATGATCTGTAACACACACACACACACACACCCACATATGTAAAGAATCCCTCCTTTAGGTAAACATATTAATTAGTATTTTGAGACATGTCATTAAAACATTTCCAAGGTCAACTAAACTACCTTATTGCATATTGTATGTCTTTCCATTCTTTCAAAATTACATCCAAAAAGACTTTGTAAAATAAAATGACAAATTTTAGGAAGACTACAAATACAGTATATCCCTAATCTGCTAATCAGAGAATGGAAGAAAGGAAAAATGTTTGCAAGGTTTGCTTGTAATGATTATCATTTCCCTTCACAAATTCTTTTAAACCATCTCTTTAAAATTATGTTCTAAAATGTTGTTAAGGATTGAATTCAAGTTCATTTGTCTATTATTGAAGAATTCATCTTCTTACCATTTTTCAAAACTGGAAAATCATTTGTCCATCTCCACTGCTGTGGTGCCTTTCCCACTTTTCACTACCCTCAAAGATTACTAACAATAACTCAGTAATTATCTCTGCCAATTCTTTCAATATTCTGGGACTTCAATTCATCAAGGAAAGTAAAGGAAGTTTTCTTATTACCCTTATTTATCTTGGGCAACAACTCTATTAGCCATTTTTGTTCTGTCTTAGTACCCAGTGATATTAACACATCTACCTATGAGTATAAAAAATTACCAATTAACTGGGTACACCTCTGGAGGGACAGTGCCTGGACAAACACTCTGCTGAATAGAACACAAAGAACTAGAAGCCTTGGAACTCTCTTTCATGTCTTTAATGTCACATTGTTTCATCACTTAATTATGTCTGTTTCCAAATACAGACATTTATAAGCCAGATATCTTCATTCATGCAATTAGACTTACTTCAAATCCCAACACATTTTTAAAAGATCTCTAAAATGCAATTAATTTTCTGTCTGATGACTTCAGCTCAGCAAAATAAACTCTGAAAATAAATTTTCTCTCTTGAACTTAACAAAGGGAAAGGATTCTGGGAAGATGGTAGAATAGGTCAGAAAACTTTAGGTTCTCCAAATTTCTTCCAGACAGAACATCACCTCAAAGTGAACAGAGAGTAGCATAAATAAAAAAAAGTCTTGGTAAAGCAGTTGTCCTCCTAAGACAACTTGAGAAGACCCCAGGAAAGACTGAACCTTAAGAGGTGGTGGTTTGACCAGAGTGAAATGCAAACATCTCCAGACCTACTCCACCAAAGCAACAAACAACAAGCCCTGGGGGTAACTGGGTTGGGAGGCTGCCTCAGCCTTAATAACTTTCCCTTCAAAGATAGTGGGGGGGGGGGGGTTCAGACAGCTGAGTAGGAGAAGATTAAGGGACTTTCCACTGAAAGGGGACACTGGGCACAGCTGTGCTGACCAGACATGGCCCTGGGCTGTGGTTGGGTTGGTGGGTAAGGAACTGGCATACATGTGGTGGTTGTGGTGGTAGCAGAAGGGGAGAAACCATACTAACTGTGGGAACTTGTAGGAGAACAGAGTCTTTGGTTTCCATTCCAAGGCAGAAAGGACAGTTGAAGTTTGCAGGCACTAGAGGGACCATAGGGAGCAAGAGCAGTTGGGTGCAGCATAGTTGGGGGTTGTGGCCATAGCATTGGGGTGGAGAGGCATGTCCAAGATTAGGCCCTGGAAAAGAGCTTCAAAAACAATGGTAAGAAGGACGTGAGGCCTGGAGCATCATTCCTCACATCTCAAGACTAGAATCTAATTATAATAACAAGCTGCTAAAAATAAAATAAAACAAAATAAAAATGAGTAAACAAAGGAGAAAGACTCCAAACATAGATAGCTACAATGACGCTAGAGAACATCTGGGTTCATATTCAGAGCAAAATATTAGAGCTAAAAAAAGCCACTCCTTTTTCAATGATAAATGCCACATGGTCACAAGTCCAAAAAGAATTATTGGAAAAATTTAAAAAGGACTTTAAAAATCAAATAAGACAGATCAAGGAAAAATTAGGGGGAAAATTAAAAGCAATCCAAGAAAATTAAGAAAAGAAAATCAACCAACTGGAAAAAGAGAATTAAAAACTTAATGAAGGAAGCAATTCCTTGAAAACTAGAATTGGCAAGGGGAAGCTAATGATGTTATAGGATGCCAAGAAATAATAAAACAAAACCAAAAGAATGAAAAAAAAATAGAAGAGAATATGAAAAATCTTATCAGAAAAACAACTGATCTGGAGAACAGATTACGGAGAGACAATATAAGAATTGTTGGAGTACCTGAAAGTTATGATCAGAAAAAGAATCTTGATATAACATTATAAGAAATTGTTAAAGAAAGTTTCCTTAAAGTGATAAAACAAGAAGATAAAGCAGAAATAGGAAGAAAAAAAATCCACTGATCACCACCTTAAAGAGATCCCAGTAGGAAAACTTAAAGAAATACCATAGCCAAGTTTCATAGTTCCCAGATTAAGGAAAAATATTGCAAGCAACAAGAAAAAAATAAATTTAAATATCACAGAACTACAATCAGGTTTACAGAAGATCCAGCAATTTCTATGTTGAAGGATTGTAGGTCTTGAAACATTATATTTCAATGAGCAAAAGAGCTGGGATTATGACCAAGGCCAATTTACCCAGCAAAATTAGGTATAATCTGGAATGAAAAAAAAATGGATATTTAACAAATTGAAAGAATTTCAGGTACTTGTGATAAAAAGAGCATAACTTAATAGAAAATTTGACATATAAGATCCAGGAGAAATATAAGGCAAACATTAAAGACCAATTATAAGGGACTCAATAAGGTCAAACTGTTTACTTCTTTTATGTGAAAATGTTATAAGTACTCATATAAGGCTGTCATCATTATTTGAATAGTTTGAAATAAAGGCTTAGACTGAGCTATACATGATGGGGTTGATTGTAAAATATGAAACTGGATAGGGAGAGATTAAAAGGAGTAAATATTTCAAACAAATAAGGAAGAACTGATAAAGGAGAAGCAAATCAGGATGCAGGGCTATTAGCACTGGAACCTTACTCTCATCTGAAATGGGTTAAAAAGGGAACAACTTATACATCTAGAAGGATATCAAAGACTTCTAAATTCATAAAGAAATAAGAGAGGGAGGGGATAGCATAAGGGAAGAACTTTTAGAAGGGTATATAGATTAAGAATGAAAAGGGGAAAGGAATAAAGGAGAAACTTTAAGAAAGATTAAGGTGGAGGGTGGTGGAGAGAATAAGGAAGGGACTGTTAAAGGAATGGGTAGATTAAGGAGAGGGAGGGCAAGGTAGAAGTAAATTAGGTGAGAAGAGAGATAGGGTAAATAGGATGTGAAGTATAATGAAAAAAAATAAGATGGAGGGAAATATACAACAAATAATAATAATTTTGAATATGAATGGGATGAATTTACCCATAAAATGGAAATGAATAACATAATGGATTAAAAATCTGAATTCAATAATATGCTTTCAGTAAACAAAATAAAAACAAAAGATAAACAGAGAGTTAAAATAAAGAGCTGGATTAAATTTAATATGTAAAAAAAGGCAGGGGTAGTAATCATGATCTCAGATGAAGTTAAAGTTCAAATAGATGTAATTAAAAGAGAAAATAAAGGAACTATATCATGTGTTACGAATATTATTTTATATTGTTTTAAGTCATTTAAAATAACTAAACTGTATAAAATACCTGAAAACATATCTGCCAAAATAGGCACAGCAACTACATGAACATAAATACAAAACAATTTATACAAATAAATTCATATTTAAATAATTGGAGAAATATTCATTGTTCACGGGTAGGCAAAGGCAATATAATACAAATGAATATTTTGCCTAATTAATCTTTTCAACAAGGGACTATAGTAACTTTGTGTCTGACATATAAAGATTTGATTTATTGGAATAAGAATTCATAATTTTGTAAAAAAAAAAAGTTGCTGGGAAAACTAGACAGCAGTTTGGCAAGAATTGGGCATACACCAATACAATAATCCATGCACCAAGATAAAGTCAAAATGGTTACATGTCCAAGATATAAAGAGAGATATTACAAGAAAATTAGAGGAACGTGGAGCATATGACCTATCAGACTCATGGATAAGAGAATAATATTGAGGAAACAAGAAATAGAGAGCGTTGCTGAGTGAAAAATGGATAATTTCAAGCATTTTAAATTTAAAAGTTCTTGTATAAATAAAACTAATGTAGCCAAGATTAGAAGGAAAGCAGAATATTAGGGGGAACTTTCAGAGACAATAGCTCAGATAAAGGTCTCATTTCTCAAATATATAAAGAACTTTCTTAAATTTACAAGAATATGAGTCATACCCCAATTGATAAATGGTCAATGGATACGAACAGGCAGATATATAAAAATTAGATAGCACAGAACAAAAGAAAACCTAAAAAGAAGCACAAAAAAAGCTGGGTAGCTTTGAAAACAATGTGGAGTATTTATTACATAGGTATTCTTGAAATGGAAATGTATTAATTTATATTGAATCCTCTCATATGTTCTGCTGCATATGTGGAAATGTTCTTCTTTTCTCATTTTGTATTTAAGTTTAAAATCGATAATTTTTTTAAATGAACTTAACACAAAAGAAAGGGAAGTCTTTAGTATTCAGAAAGAAATGATAGATATTTCTAAATAAAATTTATTAGAATTTTAAGAAATTTGTGCTGAGAATAAAAATGGCTCTATTAGGGAAAATCTCATTAAGGTAAGTACTGATAAAATATAAATTTCAAATTACCTAAATGTCCTAACTAATATAATAAGCCTAATCAGGTAGCTGCTTTAGATAAAGACTGCTTCCTCCTTAAGGAAACCTCTGATTTTGTGCAGCATTGGGGTAAAGCACCAGCCTGGGTATTCAGCAATCTCACTTCTTGTCCCCCTTCAACCTTTTATTAGTTGTGCAATTTCATATCACTTCAGAAGCCTGGGCTTCAATTTTCTTAAATCCAGAATGGAGATTATGATAATACGTTCTTAACTCATAGTCTGTTATCAGAAATTTTCTTTTTCTTCCTCAAGCACAAGGTACATTTTCATTACACAAACCCTCAATTAATTTTGTTTTCCAGTGCTTTGATTACAGGACAAATAAGCAAATTAATAATATTACAAAACAAGCTCATATTAAGTATTTGAGGTTTGTCATTTGTTTTGTTTAAAAGGGAAAAAAAGCATCTATATTCCTCTCCTAGGATCAACACTTAGTCAATCCACTCTCTCATACCTGTTAAAGAAATAGTTACAAGAAAATAAGTTTCAGAGCTATAGTAGGCCTTTAAAATCATCTGATCCAATAATTTCATTTCTCAAGTATGAAAAATGAGACTCAAAAAGGTTCTGTAAAAGAAATCAATTGTCAGAATAAATATGCTAAGCCTCAATTGAAATTTTCATTAGCACATGCACCCCAATTTTTTAAAATATATCATGCTTATTATGCCAGGAAAAATGGAACTCATTTTTTAAAACTTTTAAACCAAGATAAAAACAAAAACATGTAATTATGCTTAAAATTCATTTGAATTTTTAAGAAAATAATGTACTTGTATCTATCTGTTAGAATGTGAGCTCCTTGAGAGCAGAGACTATTTGGTTTTCAGTTTGTATCTCAAGAGTTTAGCACAGCGCTTTTGTAACGATACTGGGATTTGAAGATCTTCCACGCCCCTTGAGCTTGCTGATGTAGCAGGAAGGGGTGGAGCAAGAGAACGCCAGAACCAAGCTAGTCTCCGTGCGGTGCTGACTGGAAGCGGCGGCAGAGGCAGTGGCTGCGGTTGCGAACTCCTTTTGCTTTGAGCAGGGCAGAATCTCTGCTAAGGACTTCTGCTGAGGACTGCCTGGGGCAGGAACTGCCAGGGGCCGGAGCTGCTGGGACCAAGCTGCCTGGACGCTGAGCAGTTGCGTGCGTGAGGAGAGGAAGATCTTTGCCTGAGGTAGCCTGTCCTGTTTGAAGGCTTGAGGATGTGGGTGTTTACTACTTTGACCAC
>CM053582.1:143620585-143641760 GCA_028627135.1 Pseudochirops cupreus
AGTTGGGAGAATTTGACCAGGCTTCACACAGAAGCTAACATTTGAGTAGAGATTTGAGGGAAATGCGATTTTAAGAATCAGAAGAGCAAGTGGATTCCAAGCATGGGATACAGCCAGTGCAAAGGCATGAAATGAGAAATGGAGTATTGGGTATGAGCAACAATAAGAAAGCCAGTTTGATTTCACTATAGCTTATTTTAAAGGGAACAATGTATTAAAAGTCTAGAAAGGTATGCTGGGAGCTGGTTGTAAGGGTACTGAATACTAAAGAGAGGAGTTCATATTTATAAGTAGGAGTAAGAGAGGGATATTGGAATTTATTGAGCAGAGGATTGACAAGGTCATATAAGCACTTCAGGAAAATCTCTTCCATAGCTGAGTGGAGGATGAATTAGCAGATGAAAAGATGAGATAGAGCCCAGTTGACAGACTATTGTAGTAATTCAGTGTAGATATGATGAAGATCTGAACTGGGGGGGTTGTATAGGGAGAGAAGAAAGAGGAGACATGGAGACAGAAAGATTTGGCAACTGATCAGATTTGTGCAGTGAATGAGAAGTCAAGGATGATGCTGAGATTTGAAGCATTACTGATTGGGGGGATAACAATGCCCTTCAGAGAAATAAGGGTGTTTGGGAATTGGGGCAGATTTTGGAAGAACAGCAATAAATTCTATTTTACACATGTTAAATTTGAGATTCTTATGTAAATACAGTTCAGAATGTGTAATAGATACTTGGTCATTTGGGACAGGAGCTCAGGAGATGAATAAGGTTTAGGTATATAATTCTAAGAGATATCAACATAAAAAATGTTAAGTAGCTAAAATTACTGGAGATTGATGAGGTTACCAGGTGAAGGAATGAAGAAGAGAAGAAAGTCCAGGATAGAACCGTGGTATAAAATCATTGTTAGTGGGTATAATATGTATAATGAATCAACAAAGGAGATTCTGAAGTGACAGTCATACAATTAGGAAAACACAGAGAGAAGTGGTGCATAAAATCAAAGGGGATAGTTTACCTAGGAGGGAGATCAGTTAACAATGTCAGTCTGTAGAGAAGTCAAGGAGGATGACAATTGATAAAAAACCATCAGGTTTGTCGGCTTTGGAGAAAATAGTTACAGGTGTGTGATGGTTTTGGATGTCGATTTGAAAATGAATAGAAAGTGAAAAGAGTGGAAGTATAAGCAGTAAGTATAGGTAGCATCAACTGGACCAAACTTCTTGGCCTGTGAAGGCTGGAGCTAAAGACACAGAGCAGGCAAGAATACCTATGCAGAGACTGAGAGAGAAGTGTATTTTCTATAGTGAAAGAAATGGTTTGCATCAAGGAAGGACACTGGACACAGGTGCCACCCTCTACCCCCAGTGGGGACCCCATTAGTGTACACAAATCTCAATATATATATACACCAATGACTGTGCAGTGAGCTGTGGATCTGACAGTGAGAGGGAACAGCAAAAATGAGACAAGTTTGATTCACAGCAGGATCAGATTGCCTATGCTTGTCCGAGCTCAGAGAACACCTGGTGCTGGTCAAAGCAATACAGTAATTACGTGAAACAATCTAGGATTTTGCTATGGCTGAGATCATCCAGAGGGTGGGCACAAAGGATTGTCGTTATGCCAAGCTCAGGGCACAGCTTGCTTGCTGGGCCTTAGCTCTGGAACACAGGGTGTCTCCTAATAGTATCTTGAGAGTAGCAGTTTCTTTGAGTTTGGTTGAGAAAGGGAAGAGAGATAAAGGTAATGAGGGAGAATGGTAGTGACTGCTGACACTTTTTTTAGGCAGGGAGGAGACTTGGGAATGTTTGGCCTCAGGCAGGGAGCCAAAGAAAGTAAGAAATTGAAGATATTAAAGGGGAGAGGGGGGAGAAAGGAAGGGTAAACATGGAGGGGGAAACCAATGAGGGAGGAGGAAAGGAGAGAGGAAGACAAGAGGGAGGAGGAGAGGAAAGTAGAAGGAGGGAACAGGGGAGAACGGAGGAGGGAGAGGAAGGGAAGAAAGGCTGAAGTTTCAGTCTGGTGCAGATGGAAGGGGATGGGATCAGATTAAGGGTATCCATGGCTTTGGTGAAGACAAGCATCTCCTCTTCATTGGAAATAGGAATAAAAGAGGAAAGAACTGGGGGCTTATATAAATATGGTTGTAAAAGGTAGAGAAGTAGAAAAAAAGGAATTTCATGTTGGATGAATTTTATTTTGGGGCAAACTGAGTCAAGTTCCTTAGCTGAGGGTGGAGGGAGGAGTGACAATGGATGCTGAAGAAGAGCACTACTCTAAGCAACCACCATGGGGGGAAAGCACTATAGGGGATGGGAGATAGGGTGGATAAGAAGGGTTATAGCGCTACAGAGAGGGCCCAGCTGAGATCTGAGAACATAAATTTCTTTTTTCTAACACGATTTTATAGGATCTCTTCGTTTCAGTTATTACTAACACCTTTTTCACTTGATAGCAAAAAGGGGAGAGGAGAAGAGTAAACATTTATATCGCACTTACTATATGCCAGGGATAGTGTTAAGCATTTTTTTTTAATCAAAAGTTATCTCATTCAATCTTCAATTGCTGGTTGCAGTTACTACCCTCATTTTTCAATTGAGGAAACTGAGACAAAAAGAGCTTAGATGAGTTGCTGAGGGCCATGCTGTTAGTGTGCCTGATGCCATATTTGAACTCAAGTCTCCCTAACTCCAGAATTAGCACTCAGTCCACTGCGCCATCATCTGAGAGAGGAAAAGAATTAGAAAAAGACAGCCTAATTAAGGCAAAAGTAATTACAGCTAAGGCAGAGTAGCTCATGTACACATTAGGCTTATGATTCATTCATTGACAATCTAATCTTGGCTTTGACAATGCTCCTGAATCTAACTGAGTTGTAAATGGAAAAAAAAAATGTACTAAAAAGAAAGTTAGTCCATGGAGAATTTCTAAGGATTAGGGGATACAGCCACACAGATTGAGGGATTTATTTTTACTTCTCTAAGAACTAAGAGGAAAATTACATAGTTTGTGAAAATAAATTCAGCTACCATTTCTTAAGCTCCTATGTATGACGCACCAGTTTTTATAAAGACAAAAAAATAAAATAATCACTCTCCTGATAATTCTTATGTCTTACAGAAAGCGTTCCATTTGTCTCCTAAGTGGCTTTCAATCTATAGGAATACCATTTTTCACTATAATTTTGCACGTACATTTTTGCTTACATTAAACATAGTGTGGAAACATAGTAAGATGCCTCTTATTCACCCCTTGGAAATATTAAGGAAGCATTTCTCTCAGTGCAATAGCCTGTAGTTTTTAGACTAATCTGAGAGAATTTGTTGTTCTTTAAATATTCATTCTGAAGAAATGTCCTTTGAACAACAGCACTGTTTTCCTTCTCTAATAAAGAAACTGATGTCTGTGTGTTTAGAAATGTCAGCTCCTTGAGGTCAGGGTCTGTATTTGCCTCTAGTTCTTAACATCGTGCTTGGAACATAGTTAAATGCTTCATAAATCCTTGCTGACTGAATGCTTAATAGTAATGAATTTGTGCTGCTCCATCAACAGTCTTTCACCTGCTGATATCTGTGGCTTTTATTTGTAAAACATTTGGGGACCAGAAAAAAAGGTTATAGTCTGTTGTCATGGAGCAAAAAAGAAGTCAATTTCCCCTTGTAGGAATTCAGCCTACAATCTTTTCCTTCATGTCACTGTGCTCTGAATTAACTTGCTTCCCATATTTTTCTAAGTAATTTGGGACTACTGACAGGGTGCTCTCTGAATGCCAGTCTTAAATGGAAACATCTATATCAGTTAACATTTGTCCCATGTGCCTCCCCACCACCTCTTTTCCCCACTCTGAACAATGTGACTTTATTTTTTTTAACCTCATGTGTAATATAATGATTAAAATGAATGTTTATTTAGATTCATAGAAATTCATAGAAATCTACAATCAGAATTGTAGAATATTAGACTTGGAATGAATCTAATAATTTTACAGATGAGGAAACTGAGGTTCAGTGAGGTGAAATGGTTTTGAGGAAGATCATATACTAAAGGGAAGAGAAGAGAGCATGTCTTTTGACTTCAAGGCCTTTGCTCTTCTTATTACACTATTGTTGAACAATTCCTTTATTTTACAGGTGAAAAAATGGATAGCTTGATATATTAGGTAACTTAAGAAGCTATGAATCAGGTGTCCTAATTCTTAGACTGGGTCCCTTGCCACAAAATCCAGTCTAATCCAATAAATGTTTATCAAATGTCCACTATGTGCCAGACACTGTGCTTAGCACTGGGGATACAATTAATAAAAAGAAAAATGGCAGCTGGCCTAAAGGACCTTATAATCTAAAGGAGGAAACTGCACAAAAGGAGACAGGAACGTAGGGGTGGAGGTCAGACATTCCCCCTGGGAATGACACCAGGGTGTACTGGCATGGGGGTATCTTGTTTCATGGCATTAAAACCAGGCAGAGCAGCATACACAAAGTGAATGAGTTGAAGTTCAGTTTCCACCCTTTTTAAAGGAAGGGATTGGGAGAAGTTTAGTAATTTGACCTCCAAAGAGAAGAGAAAAGAAGACTGAGGGAAGTAGTGTCAATCAAGGCTTGAGTTAGCAGCACCAAGTGAGTTTATAACTAATGCATCTAACCTTGGAAAGGCATCTTGTTAGTGAAGCTGAAACCAGATAATCTAGCAGATGTAAAGTAGAGTGATTAAACCATGCTTTTCTCCATTAGAGATAAATACCTTTGGTGTGATAATGTACCTAGCAAAAAACATCTTAACCTAGAATTCCAAAGTTTTATTTAATTGTGAACTTATACTTGGTGTGTTTCCACATGAAAATCTACTTTTAAGGCCTGGCCTCTGCAAATCTGTATATGTACATTTGTGATGCTCAAAGATGTAGACCCACACTTGGAGACCAAATTAGAGTTACTGTTCAAGAAAGTCACTGCACATTTTGTTTTGGACTTTTGTTTACAAAATTAAGTTACTTGGTATGCCTAGCAACATTTTAATATGGGCTCTGCCAACTTCTGAAACAAAGAAAAGTTGGCAAATAGTGTGGGGTTTTCTTTAAAATTATTGATCTTTGGGAGTGTGTATATGGTTTCTTCTCCTTTTAGTTATCATTTCTGTGGCCTTACGAAAGTGTTTTTTTTTTGACATCTGTCTTCTAAATTATATGATTCATTAGCCCGAATTTGGGTAACCTTATTTTCCATTCCATTTTCCATGAGTCAGAGCTAAGTCTAGCTGTTAAGTTTGTTGTTGTCTGTGTTCTTAACATAGTCTGGCTGCATTTTACATCGTTTTTTTGCCTTGTAGTTTTCATTTCTCCACTAACTATTTTAAGAACCCTCTATCCATTTTTCAGTGAACACCAGACACCTATGGCTCATAGAATCCTCAAAAATCAAAGTTTTAATAAAAAAAAATTCCCACAGTGGATTAACAGAGTTAAACAGTCTTCCTTCCCTCAACCCCTTCTTCCTACCATTGCAAAATCTCAAACTCTCAGGAGATGTACATCAACTGAGGTGAAGATGTATCCTTGCTTTCTTAATATTAAGTATTGATGGGTTTTTCTACCAGTTCACAAATCTTCATCTGATAGTATGGGTTTCAAACACAGCCAAAATTCGTATAATACGTGTAGAGGCTATAATTTAGACCCAGATGGGGCATGGTAATAGAGATTTTGCTTTAAAAATTTGTTAATTTTCTTGACACATTGGTAAGACATCTGGATTCTAAAAGCACTAAAATTCACCTTTTTTCTTTGTAAAGGGGGAATGTTAGAATCTCAAATTTAGAAGGGACATTAAGCATCAAGTTCAACTCTCTTTGCGATGCACAAATCCCTGTATAGAAACTCTGACAATAAAAATACTACTACTACTAATAATGGTTAGCATTTAGAGAGCATTTTAAGATTTGCAAAGTACTTTACATGTTATCTCATTTGGTCCTCTCAATCCTGTGAGGTAGTCACTGTTGTTATCTTTATTTTACATTTGAGGAAACTGAGGGCTAATAAATATCTGAGGGAGGAGTCAAACTGAAATCTTCCTAACCTCAAGTTTACTACTCTATTCAGTGCTACCAATGACCTCTTATTTCTGAAATCTAAAAATCTTTTCTCGATCCTCATTCTTCTTGATTTTTTAATAGCCTTTGAAACTGTCCATCACTCTCTTTCTGATATTGTCTTTTCTGTAGGTTTTTGTGAGTTTGCATTCTCCTGCCTATTTGAATATTTCTTCTCAGTCTCCTTTGCTAGATATTCATCCAGGTCATGCCCATTGACTACGGATGACCCTAAGGCTCAGTCTTGAGACCTCTTCTATTCTCTGTCTATGCTATTTCACTTGGTGATCCAATCAGCTCCCATGGATTCAGCTATTATATCTATGCAGATGATTCTTAGATTTACTTGTCCAATCCTAATGTCTCTCTTGACTTCCAGTCTCAGATTTTTGAGTGCCTATTGGACATCTTAACCTAGGTGTCTCATAAGTATCTTAGATTAAAAATGTCCCGGACTTAACTCATCTTTTTCTCCTAGAAGTCTCCCCTTTGACTTTCCTATTATTGTTCAGGGAACTACCATCCTTCTAGAATAGAGGGTAACAACCTAGGTGTCATCCTTGACTCCTTCTCTCTCACCCACCTCTGACGCATATTCAATCAGTTGGCAAATCTTGGCATTTTTACCTTTTTATAATCTCTCCTTCTTCACTCTTACTCTGGTATCACCCTGGTTCAGGCATTTATTGCCTTGAACCTGGACTATTGCGATAGCTTTCTGGTTGGTATCCCTACGTCAAGTCTATTGCCACTCTAATCCATCCTCCATTTGGCTGTCAAAGTTGTCTTCCTAAATTGTAAATTTGACCTTGCTTGACCGTTCCCTCATAATCAATAAATTCCAATATCTTCCTATTGCATGTAGGTAAAAGGTAAATAATTGGATCCCTCCCTGCCTTTCCAGTTTTCCTTTACCTTATTACCTCCCCTATATTCTGATCCAGTGACAGTGTACTCATCCTTATTCTTTGTATAAGACACTCCATATCCTGACTCTGGGCAGTTTCATTGGCCCACCCACACCCCCTGTAGCTGATATTCACTCCCTCCTCATCTCTGTCTCCTGGCTTCTTTTATGTCTCAGCTGAAGTCCAACTTTCTAGAAAAAGGAAAGAGAAGTGGAAAAGCATCTATATAGCACCTACTAAATTTCAGGCACCGTGCTAAGCACTTTCCAAATATTATCTCATTTGACCTTCACAACAACTCTGCAAGGCTGACTTTATTATTATCTCCATTTTACAGTTGAGGGTATGGAGGCAAATGGAGGTTAAAAGACTTACCCAGGATCACACAGCTAATAAATGCCCAAGGTTAGATTTAAACTCAGGTCTTCCTGACTGCAGGTTCAACAATCTATACCCTGAACCATTTAGCTGCAAGAAGCCTTCATACTGATTTTCTTCTGAGATTATCTCCAATTTATTGATAATTTTTATAATTTATTATATCCAATTTATAACATATATATCTTGTAATTATTTGTATGTGTTTCCTCCACTATACTATAAGTTCCTTGAGAGCAGGATTTGTCTTTAGATGCATTGTGTTCCCAGCAATTAACTCAGTGCTTATCACTCACATAGTAGGCACTTAATAAATATTAGTTTACTGATGGACTTTGCTACCTTACAAGTATTTGATCCTGTTTCAGAAGCATAGAATCACTTTACCTTGGAGGTGGGTTAAAAGAAATGCATTTATAGGTGCAAATAAAGGGTTAGTTTAATATGTGCTTAGATCTTTCTTAAATGGAATTTAATAATATAATTTCATTAACTATTCTTTGAAGGTTGACTTTTCCTTCCCAATATCTCTTGAATCTATTGTCTTTTATCTCTTTCTATAACCACCAACCCAATTCAGCCCTGTCCTTGAACTATTGTAATAAGGTCCCAACTGGTTTCTCCAACTGGCTTTCCCCTCTCAAATCCACCCTCCACACAGCTGCCAAAATGATAAATTTAAAGCAGTTCTTACCATATCAGTTTATTGCTTAATAATCTCCAGTAACTGGCAATTAACTTTGGGATCAACTACAAACTCTTCTACTTGTCCTTTAAAGCCCTGAGTAACATTAATCCATTCTACCTTTCCACACATTGTGAGGAGCTTGCCAGTGATGTTCAAAACATCATGAGCCAGTCAAGAGTATGGCTCCTCAGTCATACAGTTCCATACATGCTTGAATAGTAGCTTGGGCATATATTGGGATGAATATTCCTACTGAGAATCCAGATGTCTGAGTCTTTGCTTTTATATCTGACTATTGTTGTTGGGCAGATTCATAGGTACTGATTGGGAGGGGGCTCATAGATACACTAGTTCTTGAGTGGTCCAGACCAGTGTTATGAAACTCAAATAGAAATGGATCTCTGTAGGCTGCATATTGACTTAGAAAACCACAAATTAACGTTATCTATGTTGTATGTATTTGTATTTTTTCTATTAAACATTTTCCAATCACATTTTACTCTGGTTCAGTTTCAACTAGGGAGATATAGAGGTTGTTAGAACATGTTGATAAGGACAGTTTGATAACCTTGCATAACTGGATTAAAGTTTTCTAATAGGATTGTGATGAGCAGAACTTTAGGGCTCTTGCTTGACTAAACCAATATTGGAAACATGGAACTTCTTGGTACATAGATGGATCAATTGGTGGTCAAGCATGGAATCACTTGGGTTCGCTAGGGTCTAGAAATAGACCAGTCATCACACTTATTTGTCATTCCCTATCATATACTCTACAATTTAGCCAAATTGTCCTTTTTACTGTTCCTTGTACACATTTTGTCTCTCAACTGCTTATCTTTTCACAGTCTGTCACTGATGCCTTGAATATACTCCACTGTAACTCCACCTCTCAGAATCTGTATTTTCCTTCAAGACTCAGCTCAAATGCTACCTTATTGCACAAGGCTTTTCATATCTTCCCAGCAGCTAGTGCCCTTCCCCCCACCTCCACCCTAAATCACCTAATTTTGGGGAGAATATTTTGAATATACTTACACTCATATGTTTTCTCCTTCAATAGAATACAACATATTTGTTCATGTCATCAGCTTCAATAGAATAAGTCCATTCAGATTGGAGACAATTTCATTTTTCTTTATATATCCCTAGCACCTAGCTAACATAGATCTTGCCATGTATTATGTGTTTAATAAATGCCCTACTACCTCCAAAATCAAAGACAACCTTCTCTGTCTGGCATTTAAATCCATCTACAACCTAATTCCAGCCTATCTTTACAGCTTTATTAGAGGTTACACCCCTCCCCCCTTTAATGAAACTCTATAGTTCAGTAAGGCTGACTTTCTGTCCTACCTCCCTCTTGATGTTCCATCTCCCATTTCCATAACTTTGCCCCAGCTGTTTACCATGACTGAAATACATCACCTCTGCCTCTCAGAAAATTTTGACTTCCTTTGAAATTGAGTTGAAGTGCCACCTTCTCTACACCAAGCCTTTCTGCATCCCCGTCAGATCTTCTGGTGCTTTCTCTCTGAAAATTAACTTACATTTGTCTTGTATATATTTTATATACACTTAACACTGGTGCTTGTTGTCTCCCCCATTAAAAAGTGAACTCTGTTAGTGAAGGGACTGTATGATTTTCGTCTTTGTAACCTCAGTGACTTGCATAATGCTGGTTGTTTAGTAGGTGCTTTTAAAATGATGGTTAATTGTTTGTGGTGCTGGCTGCATCTATTACTAAGAATTTCCTTGAAACATTCAGATAATTTTAAGGGTCACCAAACCATAGAGTGATAAGTTTGGGAAGGAACTTAAAGATCAGCTAATCCAATGGTGCCCTTTTTACAGAATTAGGAAACTGAGAGTATAAAAGAGCTGAAGTCACTTCCCCAGGATCACACAAGTTAATGGCAAAGTCAACAATTTAATTAAGTTCTCCTATGATAGTGCTCTTTCTACCACACTTCACCACCTTTTATACCACTTAATATCCCTCAGAATGATACCTCAGAATAAATTGCAAGTATACATCAGTGACTGGAGAACTGATCAACAGATCTCATAAAAGGATCTTTGAAATAAAAATGATCCAAGCTCAAAACCACAGAACTTCTTCAGCTATTCTTATTATATCATTACAGAATTTATAGACAAAATTTTTTCTGAATTATTTAAATTATCAATATTCATAATAATATTAAATGTCTTTATCTCTTTTTAGCAAATCCTCAAAGGGGCATAAATTATAAAGAACTTGAATAAACTTCAAGACTCAGGGCAGCTAGGTGGCATAATGTATAAAATCCTAGGCCTGGAGTCTAGAAGACTTGTCTTCCTGATTTCGTGTCTGGCCTCAGATACTTACTGTGTGAGCCTGGGTAAATCACTTGACCTTTTTTTCTTCAGTTCCTCATCTGTAAAATGAGCTGGAGAAAGAGTAGCAAACTGCTCCAGTATCTTTGCCAAGAAAACGCCAAATGGGTCACAATAAGTCAGACAGCACTGATGAAGAACTAAAAAACAAACTTCAATACAATCCTTTTATATAACCCTAAATACTTTCCCAGAGGAAGATGAATGATACATTAGAAATAAAAATAAGTTTTATGGTTAACCACGTATACTATATGTTATATCTTAAGATTAACCTTTTTTTTCTACTTTATTTTTTTCATGTAAAGAGCATTCATACGATTTGAATACTTTGGTTTTTATTCAGATATATTTGTCAGAAATAACAATCTACAATTTAAAGAAAAATTGAACTGACTTAAGCATGACTCTATTAAGTTTGCATCTGTTAAAGCTTAGATATTGGTCGTATGAGAAAGTGTGAAAAATCAATTATATTTCATGTATCAGAGATTTCCTCTGTGCCTGCTGTTATTTTTTAAATGATAAAGTATGAAAGATTTGTATTTTGCAAAAGTGTTCTCTACTAAATGGATTTCCTTTCCCCTAAATGTTGGCTCTGTTCTCAGTCCTCTACAATTTCTCTCTCTCCTCTCATTTGGTGATCTCATCCATCCCATAACTTACTTTAAAAATTTTTTGTATCCCCGGGGGCTAGCTCAGCAATGCATGGATAGTAGGCACTTAATGTTTTTTGAATTAAATAATAGACATATCACTTTTCAAGTATCTCTATCTCTTAAGTGTTGAACCTTTTTTTTTTTTAAATACGACTCTTTGTGGTAGTGGTTGTTGTTTTGGGCATTGTCAAAAGTTGGTGAGTCCAGTACTCCTGGGTTCCACCTCTAATCTCTCTTCTGATTTCTTTTCCAAAACCACCAGTTATCAGGTTGACATTTCCTTCTAGATCCCCTAACAACATCTCCAGCTCAACATGACCAAGACATCTTATCTTTGCTCACCCCTCTTCTGAACTTCCCTATTATTGTTATTTGCAGTACCACCCTTCACATTTGCAACGTTTAGTGTCCTCAATGCCTCACATTCCCTCACCCTATATATTCAGTCAATTGCCAAACCTTGTTATTTCTATTTCCACAACATCACTTGAGTATACTATCCTTTCTGTATTCACATAGCCACCACTCTTGTTCAGACCCTCATCATGTCTTGTCCGATCTACTTCAACTGCCTGCTCTGTGGTCGTCCTAACTCCAAACTCTCCTTATTCTAACACATCCTCCACATGGTCACCAAAATGATTTTTTTAAACATTCATTTTTATAAGATTTTGAGATCCAATATTTTTCCCACTTTCTTCCTCCCTTCCCTCCTCCCTAAGATAGTAAGCAATTTGATACAGGTTATATATGTGCAGTAATGTAAATCAGCTTTCCGTATTAGTCCTGTTTTGAAAGAAGAAGCAGAATGAAAGGGGAAAATGCATGAAAAAAATAAAGTAAAAATAGTATGCTTCAATCTGCATTCAGACTCTATCAGTTCTTTCTTTGGATGTGGATAGCATTTTCCTTCATGAGTCTTTTGGAATTGTCTCAGATCATAGTATTGCCAAGAAGAGCTAAGTCAATGATAGCTGATCATCTCACAATGTTCCTGTTACTGTTGTACAGTGTTCTCCTGATTCTGCTCGCTTCACTCAGCATAAGTCCATGTAAGTCTTTGAAGGTTTTTCTGAAATCAGCCTGCTTACTATTTCTTATAGCACAATAGTATTCCATTATATTCATATACCACAACTTGTTCAGCCATTCTCCAATTGATGGGCATCCCCTCAATTTTCAATTCCATCAAAGTGATTTTCCAAAGTTGCAGGTGTGGTTCCACCACCACCTGTGTGAATCTAGGCAAGTCCCAACCTCTGAGACTCCATCTTCTGTATCTACAAAATGGCCTCTAGGGTCCCTTCCATCTTTAGATTGATGAACCTATCATCCATAGACCCCTTCTACAAACTTCCCTTGTTCCCTATTAATTCTAAGATCAATTATAAGATGTGAAATTTAAATTCCTTTCAATACTGGCCCCTTCCTACCTTTGTAGACTTCTTACATATTCTTTCCATCCACACACTCTTCAATTTAGCTATACTGACCTACTTTCTGTTTCATACACATGGACTTCATCTCAGGTCTCCTTGCCCTTAGACAGAATGTCTTTCATGCCTTGAATGCATTTTCTTCTCACTCCAACCTCTGAGAATTCATGATTTTCTCTGTTACCTTTTATATTAAGACTTTCTTGATCCTTGCCTGCTACTGTTCTGCCTCCCCAAATCACTTTGTATTTATTTCAAATATATATTTGTGCTTACATAGGCACATATTGTCTCCTTTACTAAAATGTAAGCTTTTCAATGTCAGGGATCATTTTACTTCTTGTTGTTGAATCAATAGCACCAAGTATATAATAGGAAATTAAGTGAATGTTTGATTGATTTATTGGGATATTCCATGCTTGGTCTCTTTGGAGCTCTTCTCCTTAATGAGATCTGCAACACCAATCTGATTTGAAAATGAAGTCCTTCAACCTTTAGATAATGTTTTTGTTTCGGTTACTCTAATTTGAAATCCATCTTCTTACTTTTCAGTATAACTACAGTGTTAATGGACAAATTTAGTCCATTGTTATTCCCTTGAATGCTTATGCATGTTTATTTTAGGGGGATTGAAAATTCATAAAACATTTACATGTTCTTATACAGTGTACAGTATCGAGCATATAGTAGTTCTTGATATGTCTTTGTAGAACTGAATATCAATCAGTTAATAAGCATTTATTTCATACCTTCTATGTGCCAGGCACTATGCTAAGCATCAGGGATACAAAAAAAGGCAAAAGATGGTTCCTGCCCCCAAGGAGCTTACAATCTAATGGGAGAGGCAACATTCAAACAAACATATACAAAACAATATAGTGTCCAGACTACTGGGATGGTAGTTAAAAGACCAGGGTTTGAATCTTACCTCTGATACTTCACCGCCCTGTGACCTCAGGCAAGTCACTTAATGTCCTTGAATATTAAATGCTCAGAAACATGGTTTCCTGATCTATAAAATAAAGGTATTAATTACTTTCCTTATAGTTATTGTCAGACTTCAATCCAGCAAACTGTTATTAATCACCAATTACCTTCTAGGCACCTTGTTAGGAAGAAAAGATACAAGAAAAGATGCAAAGAAAGGCAAAAAGACAGTCCCTTCTCTGAAAGAGCTTACATTTTAATGAAGGAAACAACACACAAAGGGGAGCTGAAAGGTGAAGGGGAGAGGGAAGAAGGTACCTGGAAGTCCTGGCTCCTTCACAAAATGGAGTCCCCCCAGAGGAACTCCCCAGTTGTAGAATTGAGTGTTGGTAGAATGTTCCAAGGTGAGTAGGCCCCAGTTTCTGAGAAACATTACAGATGAGACAGCAGTAGAGGCATGATTTTGAAGAATTTAAAGTCAGTAATAGAGTCAGTATGAGAAAGCTTCAGTTGGGAGCTACAGGTAGAAAAGAGTTTTTGAAAAGTTTATATTCTATTGGGAGCATACAGCATGTAAACAGACAATTTATAGGCATAGTAAGTTGAGAGAGAGAGAGAGAGAGAGGGAGAGAGAGAGAGAGAGAGAGAGAGAGAGAGAGAGAGAGAGAGAGTGAGAGTGAGAGAGGAAACCGAAGTAGGAGAATCAAGAAAAGATTCCAGTAGGAGATGGAACATGAGAAGGGCCTGAAAACAAGAATGGAATTCTAAGAGGTGGAGAAGATTAGGAAGTGCATTCCAGGCATGTATGACAGATATGCATAAAGCCACAGAGGTGGGAGAGATAAGACCAAATTCCCAGAACTGTGAATTCTTCACATCTATCTAACCTTCAAGCCAAATGGAATGTCTAATCTTTCTTTCAAATCCAGCCCTTCAAATACCTTAAAACAGCTGAAATGCCCTTCCTTGAGTCTTCTCTTCTTCAGACTAAACACACCCAGGTCCTTCAACTGATTGATCACTTAATTATTAAGCATTTATTAGAAGTTTGCTATGTAAACATAAGTCTTACCATCCTGGTTGCCCTCTCCTGGAATTGCTTCAGCTTATTTAATATCCTTCTTTAACAGTGGTGCCCCCAACTGAACACAGTGCTCAACACGAGGTCTGACTAGGGCAAAGGATAGAGGGACTCTGACCTCCTTATTCCTGAAAGCTATGCCTCACTTAAGACAGCTCTGGAGGATATTAGCTTTTCTGGTTTGCCATATCATCTTATAGCCCCAGAGATTTCAGACAAAATTCTATCTAACTATAACTCCTCTGTTTTGTACTTCTATTTTTTTAAAATCTGGTAATCCAGGGCTTGATTGAAACCCAGCAATATTGGCAAGAGGTGATGAAAACTTCCCTCAGAGGAATGACCTGGAGCACAGATGCAGGCCCTTGAATTTAAGGTGTCCATCTGTAGACGAAGGCCTTCTCAAAAGAACATATAGTTTCTTCTCTGCCTATCCTTAAAAAGCTCCTCATATGTGAAAAAAAGAGAATCTATTTCCAAGAGTTCCACTATGATAAATATATATCTTTGTGCTGCTTGCTTGTAAATTTAAGACCTGGGTGCTTTATTGCATCAGAATAGAATAGATTTTGAATCTGGGTAGGAAACAATTGGTGTAATCAGTAAGAAAGATCATCCTCCCTCCTTGTGCCAAGTTGGCCTCATATGTTTGCCAGATAACCAGTTGTAAAGGAAAAGCAGAGAAGGTGAAGGAGTCACTTCATGACTTACCAGAAAGCATCAGTGTTGGCAATGACATTTATGTAGTGTTGGACAGTGCTGTGTAGCCCCATAATAGTACTTTTCTTCTTGTTTATGATTTGAAACCGATTTGGCCCTTTCACTTTGCTTATGGTATAGTGCTTGGTGTTTCACCCTGCAATCACTGTCCAGCCTGGAAGTGAGAATCTAGAGTGTGAAGGAATGGAAGAGGGAATACCTGTTTGATGAATCTGTAGGCCAAAAGCATCAGAGTTGCCATGCTATGGAGATGACACCTTTTTTTTTTAAACCTTTACCAGATGGGGTTACGTACTTCTAAAACTTTACTATTATTCATAGACTCTAGTGATCTTACCCATGAGGTCTTTGGAGGCCAGAAGTCAGAGAATAGATTGTAAGAGTCTCGAAATTAATTGCAACATGCTGGCAATGACTGGAGAGGTCTCCTCACCAAATACATAGTAGCTGCTTTGCCTTCTTCTTGGAGTCTCCTAAAATCTTTCAAAACTGATGTCAACCTTATTGGGAGGAAGGAATTTCTACCTCCAGTTCCTGAGCTGGGGTTTTCAGACAGGGCAAGGTCCACTGGAGCTGCACTCATTATTGTATCTTTGTACCACTATTTAAGAAAAGCTATGGCCTAATTGTATACTTGAGTTCTAGGTATGTTCTTGTATCACAGTAGAACTGATTTTGAGTTTCTGCCCAGGCCAAAACTCAAATGTGAGATTTAATATTTAATCCTATTGAATTTTATTTGATTACATTCATCCCAGTGTTCTCACCTGGCAAGATCCCATATGTTATTAATGTAGCCCAACTTTGGGGTCCTCTGAAAATTGGATAAGCTTACCGAGTCATGACTTTATCCAAGTCCCTGATAAAAATGCTCACCAGAACATGGCCACATAATTAATGTAAGCTATATTTTACTGAAATTTTCTTAATTTGAAAAACAAACACATTGGTTTTTGAAGTCCTTTTCCATCCTTCCTGTTAGTGTCATCTTTTTATAGAATGCTCAGATATGAGCAGTATTGAGCAACCTCTTTATTTTGCTTTTCCTCCATAATCAGCCTGTATTTTTATATGCAATGTTATAAAACGATGAGTCATTGAACACATTTAGAACAAAACACCACACGAAACAAATCATCAGAAAATGAATTAGTTTTTCTCCAGAGCATCTGAGAATCTTTTCTACCTGGTCCATTGTCACATAGTAATTATTTAACACTCACTTTTTCTTTTACCTCTACAAGAGGTCGGAGTTATCTTAGACTTTGCATGAAGACAAACAAGACCCAAACGAAATTTTGTATTTCCAAGGAAACTAGAGGAAAACTGTCTTGAAAATCACCCCTCCTTCTCCACCTCCCTCATGTAACACACCCTTCCCCCCTTCACTCCAAGCAAAGTTTAGAAATGAACATCATTGGCATTTTTCTCTTGGGTAGCTTTCTAAATCCTAATGAAAAGCAGATCTGGAAACCGTGAAAGAGTAATTAAGTGACTTGATTATGTTTTAAAATAAATCAGTGAATCTAACATTGTTGGCATGGGGGAGTCATTTAAACATTGACTTTAATTTTCTTTGATTACTTTTTAAAACAAAACATCATTCTAAAGGTGTTTTTTTGTTATTCACATAATACCCCCTTCAAATTGGCTACTGATCCTTTGTTCAATTTGCCTTGAGGGGAACTAACAAGTTTTCTGCGGTTGATTTAAGACCATTTTAAAGTATGTCTTTCAATTATCTCTAGATTTTTAAAGAGTCAAGGGAAGGAAGTGAGGGAGGAAGGGAGAGAGGAAAAAAGGAAGAAAGGAACGAAGGGAGTGAGGGAGAAACAATGGACCTTGGTGTGACCACTAGCTTTATAATTGGGGAATATGTGGTCATCTTCACAGCGTAGTACTGGTGTGACCTTGGACAACTTAATATCCCTGGGCCTCAGTTTCCTTATCTGTAAAATGAGATATTTGAACTAGATAGTGAGTCTATAATCCAATTATCTTTTCCCTTAAGTTTTAGATGGACAAAACTGTGGACTATATTAATATTTGTCACATTTACATGACAATTTACAGATAAGCCTTTCCAATAAATAGCCTCATTTAAACTTTTAAGCCCTCCTATTGAGGGTGATTATCCCTGTTTTCAAGATGAAGAAATTGTGACTGCAAATTTTAATGATTCAACCAAGACCACCTAGATTCCAAGTGATGAACAGGACTCACACCATAGTCTTGTGCCTCCAAATCCATTGCATTTTGTTTCTATATAACCTCATTCATATACATTCATTGAGAACTGAGATACTGATTTGTTTGTCTAATGGAATGGAAGATTAGAAAAGAATAGATTTCTGTTTAGCCTCTGATGTAATCATTAAAAAAATCAACACTTGGTCAGTGCTTTTTCAGTCATGTCTAATTGTCTGTGACCGCATTTGGGATTTTCTTGGCAGAGATACTGGAGTGGTTTGTCATTTCCTTCTCTAGTACATTTTGCAGATGAAGAAACTGAAGCAAATAGGATTAAGTGATTTCCCCAGGGTTACACAGCTAGTAAGTGTCTGAGGTGAATTTGAACTAATGTCTTCCTGATTCCAGGTCCAGCACTCTCTCCACTTTACCATCTAGTTGCCCAATGGTCAATGCCTACTTATCTATATTAATAGAGAGGAGATTGGATGTGGAGAATAGAAAAAAGGCCATGTTGCACTTTAGATTGGTACTCTAATAGATGCTTTTTGGAGGGACATTAAGTCACAGAAGCAGGACTGTTTTTATTTTTAATATGTTCTTGGTCAGCACTATTCTTCATAGGCTAAGATAATTGAGAACTGCCTTGAATATAGAGTTGTATTAGTTAGTCTTTTAAAATATAAATTATCTTTAATTGTGACCCATGTCATTAAAACTGAACAAATACAAAGAGTCAAAATATGGGCACGGGGTTAAAAGAATAACACTGAAGTAGCATGTCATGTTTCCTAGTAGAGCATCAATCATCTTTTTCTGCCCAAAATTAACATATTTTTTACATACGTGTTCTATATATGATTGTATTTACCATACATGTGTTCTTGGATGGATGTAAACTTTTTGAGTACAAAGACTATTTCCTTTTTGATTTTCTATCCCTTACTCTCCTTTGAAAATTACTTATAATCACATTTTTTTTTACCCATTTACTTCTCCTATTATTACTACTACCACTATCACCACCATTACTAAGTGGATTATAAAATATTTTCAAAATGTCCTAATAAAAACCCATTCAGTATTAGTAATGCAGAGATCCCATTAAACTAAGGTAACTGTAGAAAGAACAATTTTTTCACCAATAAGAGAGAAGATTGATAGACATTCTTAGAGTATGTGATAAACAGGTAAAAAAAGAAACAGAAACAGAAACACTTCTGCAATAAGCAGATAACTAAAGGCCAATGACATACCATTGTCTAATTTAATTGAAAGTCACATCCTAATGGAGCCTCTAAGGTTACTGAATCCCAAGAATGACATCCAAAATCCCCCCATGGATCACAGATATCTTCATGAATTCAGGAACAATATATTGGCAAAGAAGAACTGAACAAATGACTGAATCATATGGACTTCTTTGTGGCATAAAGTTTGTATCTGTCTGGGCATAAAGTTGAGGGGAAAAAGCCCAATGGGTTTTTTTTTTCCCATTTCTATACCATACCTTTGCAATGTGGACATTGCCAGTTAGGAATAATCCCACCTTTTCTCTTTCCATTAGACAGTTCCTATTCCCTAGTCACAACCCTTGACTCTACCACTCCATAGAGGTTTCTCTGAAAATGTGAAGGGGGAGGGGAAAGATGAGTGAATGAAATCATGTTATCTTCATTATTATAATTTTCATCATTTTAAATGACAACAGCATAAACATTTATTCTGTAATTAGTATGTGCCAGCCACCATGCTAAGCACTGGATACAGTTAGCCTTGGCCCATGCAGGAAATCAGTGCTCTAAATCACTTTAGCATGAAGGATAAAAAGGTTTATGTTTAAGAAGCCCAGATTTAGTGATCAGTGTGGACTGTGCAAATAAGTGATGGAAACTATGTTATATCAGGGCAGACTATAAACATTTAGCAACTACTGGATACTGAAATGATATGCCCTGGTGGATAATATTGTACATCAGAAATTGCTCACTTTCTTTATTGGGCTAACAGATGACAAATCCCCATATAATAAATGGGATCTGAAAATATCTCAGAGAACCCAACCAACAAACTGCACTGAATCTGGACCATTATCAGAGAACAATATTTTGACCACAGTAATATGAACATGAAATTGATCCATTTTTATAGCTTAGTTTATATTTAACAGTTTTTAAAAGAATTTTTCTTAATACCTTTTGTTTTTATATCACCAATATTTTTAATAGATCTCACCATCCCAAATAGTTATAAACTTCAAGTTACATGAAACAAAAGTGTTTCAAATATAAAAACTTAGCAGAGGAGATCAGAACCATGTTGGAACAAGATGAGCTATTTCACTCTACCATCCTTGTTAACCTGCTTGCTACTGGAGCTGTTTCGAAAATATTTTTACTAAGTCTACAAAGACTATTTTCAACCCAACGCTTTTATCCTTCAACAAGAAGTCATTATTTTAGCACCCTGTCAAATAACCCATCTAACATGAAATATAAAAGAATATTGGCAGAATATTGAGTATTTCCATGATTTTTCTTTATTAACTCCATGGAACAAAGGAGAATGAGAATAATAATTATAAAAAGAACAACAGTAATAATAGCAACAAAAAATGTTCATCTTTGTGATATTTTAAGGTTTGTATAGCATTTTCCTAATAAAACCCTATGAGGGATTTAGAGTTTTTTGCTACTTATATTTTTACTGATTGGGGCTGGATTTGTGATTTCAGTGGTAGAGAGAGTTTCCAGTGAGGAAATTCCCACCATCAATGTAGTTGAGTGCCTTAACAGTTGCTTATCTTAGGGAGTTACTTAGAGCACTCAGAGGTTAAGTGACTTATCCAGGGTCACATAGTCAGTATATGTCAGGGACAAGATCAGCTCTTCCTCGTTTAGAGGTCAGTCCTCTAGAAACTCTACTTTGCTGGATCTTTTGGATGTGTAATAAATTTTAAAAAAGATATTTATATTACTGCAAATAAAGGGTTTGCAAATCTCTTTAGGTATATTACATCATTTGAGATATGCTGCAATCCATCATGGTAGGCAATACAGACTATTATAGAAGAGGAGACAGAGAGTTGCCCAACCTTCCCAACATTTGCCCAGAATCAGAAAGTAAATAAAATAATCCGGATATTAGACTAATCCACATTGACTAGGCACTAGGGATACCTGTTTACAAGTGAGACAGTCCCTCTCTGTTAGGAGCTTATACAAATATATGTGAAAAAGATAAAAATGATTTTTGGCAAAGTTAACATTTGGTATGTTGATTTAGCAAATGAGATTGAACAGCCCTGTTGATTTGAAATTAAACAAATAAATATGAAAGAAAAATAATGGAATATTTCTAAATAATTAAATAAGAAAAGGGGGTAATTGCTTTTAAGCTTTTTCAATTTCCTATTGATGTTTTTTTATGTCATTAGAAAAACCCTTAATAAAAACAAATACAAGTTTTGAAATCCATGGTTAAATTAATTCTGATTCTTAAAATATGAAAATTATAGAAATTCTAGTTGTCATCTGACTTTCTTTGACAAGTAGTCATTAATACTACAATTTCCCCTCCCAAATTGCTCTCCTAACCAAGATTTCAACTATGTGGTATCAATTAGTTGATCCTATATCTTTATTTTTCCATCTTTTTCACTGTCTCATTACTGCTCAGTACTTTAATCTAATTTTGTCATCAATTAGTTTGTGT